>CM049840.1:1781600-2381600 GCA_027422415.1 Schizothorax lantsangensis | reverse complement strand
ATAATTTTCTCTAAATGGTTTCTACACTTTTGCCTTTCAGACAGAATCTCACACAGGCTCATATCTTTCATTGGTAGTTATTTTCAGAACATCACTGGACAACATATTTGAACATATACTTTACCACATATAAAACTTTTTTCGTTTTTTGTACATTATGCACTATTTAGGACTTTTATTTTGTTCTACTGGTATGATGTCATAAAACCGCGCCGCGCTGTGATTCGACTGAAGAAAGGTTTGTGTTTTTAGCCATTTAAAGTGTTTAAATCGATACCCGTTGGAGCAATCTCATAGTTTTTAATAAGCGATGTAAAATTAATTATTGTTTAGTGTATTACTGCAGGGCTTCATCTAACCTTTAAGAGCGCTAATTTGTGTGATTAAAGCGCATCCACACATCTGTAACAGAAAAGTGCGACTCACTTTGCTTCATTTATCCTGAATCAGTTTACAGTAAACACGAATTGATGAGCAAGTACTAGCCTGCGTCCCAATGTGCATAAGATCCATCCTAAATTCTATGTGATATTAGTAATTTTCAATGCTATTTAGGGCAGATAGGGTGGATAGTACGCACATTGGGACGCAGGGCTACTGATGGAGAAACGGAGCTTTTAGAAACTCAGAACTCAATTTTTAGAAACTCAATTTTCAAAGGTTTCCCACATGAAAAAATACTATAGTAATGTATAGTAAATACTATTTTTTTATTGAACCGTACTATAGTAAAATACTTGAATTAATTTGTTGTGGTAATTCTATAGTTGCTGTGGTAATATAACAACTATAGCAAACAAATTACTTTACCCATACTGTAATAAGTTTTCTACAACTATAGGGTATACCATAGTACAATACACTACAGTTTACTGTAGTAAAAACTAAATTATACTGCAGTATTTATTGCAAATTATCAGTTCACTAGTATGCTGTAGCATTCATTAAAAAGTGTTGTAAATACTATAATATATACAGTATAATACACTTTACTATAGTATGGTTCAAAAACACTGTAGTATTTACTATAAATTACTATAGCATTTTTTCATGTGGGTTTGTTTTGTATAGTTTTTTTTTAAATAAAATCAGGCCATTTAAGGCCATTAACTCCCACTTTGACTGACTCCCATCAGTGCGCTGACTACTGAACTGAGCTGATTGAGATCGTTTGCTTGAATTTTTCTTTTTGTCGTCTTAAATGTCACAGAGTGTCCAAACAGAGAAAAACTGGTGAAGTAACTGAGATCCACGTGACACTGTTATAAAGATGGCGTTCATTAAGGAGGAGATTGAAGACGTGAAGATTGAAGAAGTATTCAGTCTGAAACAAGAAGATACTGAGGAACAAACAGGTTGGTTTTCATTCTCGAAGCTGAAATCACTCATTTGATCCTTAATAAAGGGGTCATCGGCTGCAAAATTTACTTTACAAGTTGTTTGAACATAAATGTGTGTTGGAAGTGTGTGTACACATCCATCCTATAATGATAAAAATCCACCCAGTGTTTTCTTTTTAAATCCTTATTTTAAAATCCCAAAGTATGTTATAGACTTTTAAGACTCTAAAGAATCATATCAACTTGTGCAAAATGGGCATCCGATGATCCCTTTAAAATGTCCAGCTCTACAGAAATGAATGAAATGTTACACATTAAATTAGAAAACATAATACAGAAGTAGCCTAAACAAAACAATTATTTAATCAACATTATACCATGGTCTGTCTGAATACTGGATTCTGATTGGCTGGCAGGTATGCAGTAAAACCGTTTAATGCACAGGTAGTTCCAAATCAGTTTAATCACCGTTCTACATTAATGCGCTGCTTTAATTGATGCACACAAACACACACTCATCACTCGCGCACACACACACACACACACACAGAGAGGAATTAATTGTAGAGAGATGCGCAGCACACAGATAACGCACACAACTGTCATCTTTCTCTCTCTCGATCGATAATTAATTTAAATAAATGCTATAATTCATTCAAATAAATGTGATCTTACCTCACTATTTCATCTGTGTCTGATTTGAAGCGGGCAGAATGCTAGCGCTAACGTGCCATAACTGATGAAAATAACTAATTTTTACCCATTTGGTCAAATATTGTGCTGCAAAGAGCAGTACTAGTTTTAACTTGTCTATAACTTGGTAAATGACCATGGAATAAGCTGGACGTGTCGGGTGGTTCTTGGCCTCCACGTCGTGCATTTAAAATCCTTTCATTCACGGCAAACCATTGATTATTCCTTACTTAAAGGGATAGTTCACCCAAAAATGAAAATTCTGTCATCATTTACTCACCCTCAAGTAGTTCCAAACCTGTATGAATGTCTTTGTTCTGCTGAACACAAAGGAAGATATTCTGAAGAATGTGGGAAACAGAGCAGTTCTGGGGCACCATTGACTTCCATAGTATTTTTTTTCCTACTATGGAAGTCAATGGTTCCCCTAAAACAGCCTGGTTACAAACTTTCTTCAAAATATCTTCCTTTGTGTTCGGCAGAACAAAGACATTTATACAGGTTTGGAACTACTTGAGGGTGAGTAAATGATGACAGAATTTTCATTTTTGGGTGAACTATCCCTTTAAACAACATTTTACTTCTGAATTGAAATCAATGGAAAACACCTTTATACAATACAAACTTTTAAAGGGTATAAGGTAGAAAAACACGTTTGAGAGACAAATTAAATGAATGCTGTTTTTAAATCACCTTTTAGCTAACAATATTCAGTATTCAAAATTCTTCATAAAAACAGATATTCTGCAAAATTTAATATAGTTAAGTAGACATTGTTTTTCCAATATTTTATACAAATTACAAATATACCAGCTCTCTTGAGCTAAACTTTTAAACTTAAAAGGATAGTTCACCCAAAAATGAAAATTACCCAATGATTTACTCACCCTCAAGTTACTCTAGGCCAGCGTTTCCCAATCCCAGTCCTCACACCCCCCCGCTCTGCATATTTCGTATGTACGACATTTGTTCTATTGGACCGTAAGTGGCAGTGAATGACTGTTGAGATTCAATAGTCCAATAAAGTGTGTCCATCCATTAGTGATTAGCGATATGGGCTTAAAAATATATCACGATATTTCTGGTATTTATTGCGATAGTGATATCAATGACGATAATTTAGGAAATCCTGTTTCTTTAGAGAAAATAATTATTTCTTATTCTTACCCAAAATAGGGTGTTGTGAGCATTACTGAGTACACACGTAATGTAATGACTGTTTAATTCATACTGGAAGCCGGAGGGCGCCCTTGCGCAGAAACCCCACATATCCATAGCAGAAGTATTACTTCCTTGAAATCCTAATATGGACAAAGGTATCCAGTTATCGCTGAATAAAATGCACAACGGAGATAGAGAAATTTTAACTGATGAAACTTGAAGACAATAAACATACGACTGAACAAAATATATGGTTTATCTGTGTTCTTCAAGCAATCTTGGGTATTTTTTTATAAGGACAGTATATTTATAATGCAATGCTAATAGACATAGCCTTTATCACTGTCTATAATACTATCATTCTGTTACATGAAACAACGTCTGGTCACAAAAAAAAGTTATTTATTATCAACTATGTTATTAAGTTAATTTGGACAAAAAGCATTTCAATAAATGATATCTTTGTTGGACAACAGGTTTGTAAACAGGGTCATACACATGCAAAACTGTATCGCACACATGTTACTGTAGTACCTTTATTCAGACCGATTTTTTGTGCACTGTACAGCCCTGACCAAACCAGTTCCAGATTGTAGAAGGAGCTCCTCATTTAGCGATAAACTCCTCAATTTCACGTCCTCCCCAGCTAACAATTTTTGGTTCTCAGAACGTTAGTTTTTGTTTCCCAGAACATTATTTTTTATGGTTTGTTTTTGGTTATAATAGGAAATAGAATTTGGAAATAGAACGTTAGTTTTTGGTTTGAAGAGCATTCCCAGAACGTTATTCTAATGTTATTATAACGTTAATCTACCGTTCCCAGAACATTCGTTTTTGGTTCCCAGAATGTTAGTTTTTGGTTTTTAGAACGTTATTCTAACGGTCCCCTAATGTTATAACGTTTCCCTAACCATTATTAAAATCACAAGTTGTGTTTGTTAACATTAGTTAATTCACTGTGAACTAACATGAATAAACAATGAACAACTGTGTTTTCATTAACTAACATTAACAAAGATAAATAAATAGTGTAATAAATGCATTGTTCATTGTTTGTTCATGTTAGTTAATGCATTAACTAATGTTAACAAATGACACCTTATTATAAAGTGTTACCATTAATTGTAAGTAATCATTCAATAAATAGATCGATAAATGAACGAGTATGAGTAAACAAGTAAAATGAAATGACCATTATTTTTTAAATTCCACGAGCGCGCGGCTCTCTGTGGAAGACAGGTGAAAGCTTGTGCTGGAGCAGCGTGTACAGATCAGAGCCGCACAGTAAATGAAGATGAAACAAACCCACAAAGTTATGATTTCTGTTATTACTCCCTACGTAGTCCTGGCTTAATGTTATAAATTAAAACTTGTTTATATAATTTCTGTATTTTAGTAAATGCTGCATTTAAGCAAATTTCAGGGCTCTGTATAGGTCATTACACAAAAACATCTGCAACGTTTTCATTGGAAAGATAGTTTTACAGGGTTATAAAAATAACCTAAAACTAACCATTAGGTAATGTTCTTCATAAGTTATTTTTAGGTTATTTTAAAAATAACCACCCTGCAACATTCTGGGAACGTTATTTTATGGTTGCAAAAAAATAACCTACAACTAACCATTAGGAATGTTCTTTATAAGTTATTTTTAGGTTATTTAATAACCACCGTGCAACGTTCCGGGAATGTTATTTTATGGTTACAAAAAAAAAAACTAAAAAGAACGTTTCCTTAACATTAGTATTTGGTTCCCAAAAAAATAACCCTACGGGAACCAAAAACGTCTCGGGTTATGCATGTACCCATGGTTCCCCTTCTAGGGAACTCTACGCTGCGCCCCCTAGGGGGCACTATGGGGGAATGCAGCCTGTATGACCGGTGTCTGAAGCACATGTGAAACAACGCCAAACTATTGGCCCACATGGCCCATGATGTCATAGGCGGGGTGCCCGGAAGTATAAAAGGGCACCTGCTGAATACGTCATCCACTTAGCTGTCTGAAGGAGATGTAGACAGGCAGGCCAAAGGCATGGCAAGGGGGCGCAGCGTCTCGTTCCCTCTCGGGGAACCATGGTTACATGCGTGTCCAGATACATTTCCCTTCTAGGGAACTCTACACTGCGCCCCCTAGGGGGCACTATGTGGAACGAAATCCAACCACGCTGTGCCGAGGCGCATGCCTGTCCACCTGGTGGGAGAGCACCAAGGAAGCAACATACATACACCTAAGCCTACCCTAGAAAGGGGCCATGCCACTGACGCCACGGGCCACTCACGCAACTTGGCAGAAACGGGGGAACCCGAATAGATCAAGGGGAACATCCCACCCAAGTTAAGAGCACAGCTATCTTCAGACAGAGCTGCCCAGACCACCGAGAGTGGGCTATCTACTTACAACCCTAGCAGGGGAGATAGCACTGTCTAGGCAAGGGCACAAAGAGACCGCTACTTAAAGACCCTAAGAAGGGGAGCAGTCACTGAGCTAGCACATAGATATTCTCAGATAGCTATGTACCTAGGAGGGGCTACTGGAAGGGGGACCGACTGAAACTACCCAGACCACACAGAGTGGGTTTTCTACTTACGACCCAAAGCGGGGAGACAGCACTGTCTGTGTAAGGGCTCAAGAGACAGCTACTTACAACCCTAAGCAGGGGAGCGATCACTGAGCTAGCACATAGCTATTCTCAGATAGCTAGGCTCTAGGAAAGGTGACCACTCCATAAGAGGGCTCACCACAACTGCAGTAGAAGACAGCTAGCCTCAGATAGCTGTATTCAGGTAAGCCCGTCCTGCCATAACAGTGGCTGGAATATAACCACCCTCAGATGGCTATACTAAGGAGGACCCCAATCCTTGTCAGTCCTAGCGTAGATAGCCTTCCTGCAAAGCTGCCCAGACCACAGAGAGTGGGCTATCTACTTACAACCCTAGCAGGGGAGATAGCACTGTCAGGCAAGGGCTCAAGGAGACCGCTACTTAAAGACCCTAAGAAGGGGAGCAGTCACTGAGCTAGCACATAGATATCCTCAAATAGATATGTACCTAGGAAGGTCTACCAGAAGGGGGACCGACTGAAACTACCCAGACCACACAGAGTGGGCTGTCTAATTACAACCCAAATAGGGGAGAGAGCACTGTCTAGGTAAGGACTCAAAAGACCGCTACTTACAACCCTAAGCAGGGGAGCGATCACTGAGCTAGCACATAGCTATTCTCAGATAGCTAGGCTCTAGGAAAGGTGACCACTCCATAAGAGGGCTCACCACAACTGCAGTAGAAGACAGCTAGCCTCAGATAGCTGCATTCAAGTAAGCCCGTCCTGCCATAACAATGGCTGGACTATAACCACCCTTAGATGGTTATACTAAGGAGGTCCCCAATCCATGTCAGTCCCACAGTAGGCTAGCGAAGCATCGTGTTAGTGACCAGGAGCTCACAAGAGGGAGATCCGGACCCTCAGTAAATGATTCATTAAAGAGCGAATGCATAAGCATCATAGTCAGCGATCCAAGCCTGATGTAAGCTGAGGCCAAAACACTAGAGGGCTGGACACAGCTATCCTAGAATAGCAGTTCACTCAGATAAGGCTGAAGATAGCCCAGACCACGGAAGTGGGCCATCTACTTAAAACCCCGAAGGCGAGAAAGCACAGTCCATGTGAGGGGCTCACGGAGACCACTATGTAAAAATCCTAAAAAAAGGGAAGCAGTCTCCGAGCTGGAACACAGCTATCCTCGAATAGCAGATTCCTAGACAAAGACTTCAGTGCTTAATCGAGAGAACTTGTGCCAAGGGGAACCCAACCTAGTTAAGGAGCCAGGCTAGAACATGGCTGCCCTCAGACTGTCACATCATCCAGTACAAAGTAAGTTTGGGCTGGAGCATAACCATCCACAGACGGCTACACTCTGGCTTAACACAGGAAGAGACATTCCCCATAACCACTCTAGGTGCTGAAAACCCTGGGAGAGAAAACTCACAAGCCTCTCTCCACAGAGCATTAAAATATGTTCACGCCCAGCGAGGCTCTCCACACACAATAACATAAATATTAGAGAGGCACGGCCGATCTGAATATAGCTTCGCCCACTATCTCGCAGGATCAGGGCTGTAACGATCCGTGCTCACACTTCATCATCATAACAACCCAATAGTATCTGTAACATCTGACAATCTGTTTAGAGAGGGTGTGCGGATCCCACAGATCAAAGCGTTGACCGTGAGGTGAGAAACGCGCATGCTCTTCGCCGAGACAAACGCTAAAGCAGAACATGCCCTTGAGCGTTAGAATCCAAACATGGAGGCACACATCCCCTAAAGCGCTATCCGCAGGATCCGATAACCCAAAAAGAGCATCTCAACCCGTGTAGGATCTCTGTTGTCGGACGGACCACATAAGCTATTGAACAGACATTCCAAAGGAAAACTAAAGATTCCTCCCCTAATAGTCGAGAAGTCGTAAAATTAATTTAGGACTCGCATGGCATCCAATTGTCTCGATTAGTTCCTGTCCTGCTCTGCGTTATCTTCTCAAGAGATCCATAAAGCAATGATAGACCAATCCATCAGGAGGAGAAAGAACTTTTCCCTGTCTGGAATGACTTAAACTACTAAGGGATGATTGTCACTCGTGATCACTTCGCTCACATCCATGAAAGGAACCCCGGAAAAGGATGATTTACAGGAACAATCTCCAGGCCTGCAAACACTAAGACAGTGATAACGTTTAACTCCAGCAACAGATGGTCCGTGATACCCATGACCATTTACGCATAAATTGATAAATGAACAAACAAGAGAGGCAGATTTACGCTGACACGTTTGAGTGGGAAGCTCACCAAAACCACACCGCGTGACACTTTCCTTGACCTCAGGACATTCCTCCCGTCATTTCTACATATCAAGGAAAATGCGCTCTTCTCTTTTACAGACAAAGAAACACAGAAGCTTGCATGGAAAATCATTTAAAATATAAAGGGCAACTATATCCACAAATAATGTGTTTTATGTCTTCTATATGCTTGATGTGTTTAATGTAACCTACGAAGTTTAATTGACGTTGTATAACCCTTTTTAGTAGATAAAATTATTAATGTGTATGAAAAGATACCCGGTATTTGGTGTTGAATGAAAGCTTATATTATTTGCAAGACCTTGGTATGAATGAAAAGTTGGTATTACTTACAGTGCTCGTAGTACGACACTTTATAGAAGTATTAACAAAACTTGCAGAGATGGTTTCCTCACATGGTGGATGAAGCATCATGTTAATTTATGCACGAAGGGGAACCGTATGGGGCATGGCTAAGCACTGCAACAACGTCTGATTGGGACAGTCACTCCTGGGATGGACCAAATAGGCTCGTTTAAAACCAAGTGACAAAAGGAACTCGTGGCTTGAACTGCTGGAACCGCCAAACAGCTTGAACCACTGAAATGCCTACTCCAACATGCGACTAGCATTCTTGCCATCCAGAATCCTCAAACACTCCGTTGAAGCTTCGTGACTCTGCAGAAATCTTCAAAGTCTTGCAAACTCAGACTCCCTCAGATGAACTTCGAGGCTCCTATGTAACCAGGCAACCAACCATTCACCACCGACGGCTTTCCCAAAAAGACGTCATCCAAACGACAGATCGGCAACCAATCAGAAGCGGCGGGTTCTCGGAGACAAGCCATCGAGGAAACACCGCTCAACTTTCACCAAAACGCAAGTAAAACAAACAAAGCTTCATCTCTTGCTGAACTGGTGCGAATTGATCTTAAGCAGTAAAGATAAAACAAATCTCTGCTTTTGTGATTTTCTCAGGTTGCGATCTAAGAACTAGTAACAAGTACTAGAATTTTGGGACTTCCTCCCAACTCAGTAACTCTCATCTTCAGGATTGTGTGTGTGTCTGTGTGTGTGTGTTTTCAGTAGGTTTAGTTGATGTATTATTAGAGTAGTAAATAAACTTTGTTTCATTATAAAGAAGCATTGTCTTGTGTTGTATATTTTAAAGCAAAACTTTTGCCCAGATCTTGTTACCATGCTCTTAGTTAACAAAATACCAGTTTTGTATTATTATCGTTGGCCACGGAATAATGCAAACAGAATTGGTAAGACACACTAAATTCTATTAGACGCTGGATGAGTAGTTGATAAAGTTTAAGCTATAAATTTTGAATAAATTTTAATTAAATCAATTCCGAATCTTTAGATTTGATTCCCTCTGAAGTTGAACAAATTCTTACACCCGCGTATCCCGTGATCTGAGTCTTCACCGTGCCTCGGCAACAGCGGGACCCGAACCACGAGACGTAAACACTTGTCACTCATCACTCAAGAGGGACAAACGCGAATAGTGTCCTCAAGTGACAGAAACCTCGGGCATGGAGGCACACACTTTCCACAGCGCTCACCTGCCTTGGTCTCTCACATGCACTTCAAACAGACGGCTCCTGAAGACAGCAAAGAGGATGAAGCAGGTGCCCTTTTATACTTCCGGACACCCCGCCTATGACGTCATGGGCCATGTGGGCCAATAGATTGGCGTTGTTTCACACGTGCTTCAGACACCGGTTATGCAGGCTGCATTCCCTCATAGTGCCCCCTAGGGGGTGCAGCGTAGAGTTCCCTAGAAGGGGAACTAACATTAGGGGAACATTCTGGGTTTGCTGGGTCCTTCCGCAATGTCGCTGTGCACGTTTCCAAGCAGAAATATGTCAACAACTAGACTTTATTATCGTTATTATCACGGGAAGACTTTATCACCGGTATATTGGCAAGATATCGCCCACCCCTACCATCCATCATAAAAAGTACTCCATACGTCTCCCAGGGGGTTAATAAAGGCCTTCTGGTCATTGCCAGTAGCCTCGCGGTTAGTGCGCCGACATACAGCGCAACTGTGCTCACGACGACCCGAGTTCGAATCCTGGCTCCCATCTCTCTTCACCCAATGCTTTCCTGTCTACTCTACACTGTCCTGTCCAAATAAAGGCATAAAAAAGCCCATTAATAATTTAATATAACTTTTAAAAAAATTAAAATAAAATAAAGGCCTTCTGAAGTTAGGTCCTTGTATGGGAAATGCACCCCAGAAGAACAGAAATAAAACATTTCTCTCGATTAAACAGACCATTAGATCATTGTGATAGTGTCAAGTTAAAATAAAGCACTACAAATAAACTTTAAATACATTTGTCACAACTTACAAGGTCCATTTTTTTTTCCAGTAACAACTGAGAAATGTGTCCAAATGTCAGACCTGCCTTGTTTTGCTTTTATATAGAGATGCACCGATTGCAATTCACCGATTTTTTTTTTTTTTTGTACGTGTGACCTGCCAAAAACTATTTTGCTGATCCAGATTTTCTTTCTAAAAACTATAATTGACAGCATATACAAACAAAAATCTATACTTTTTTTTAATGCAATTTTTTTTTTACATCATAAAAAAAATTGTTAAACTTTACAATTCCCCCAATGTGGACAAAGTTACAGATGTACTCTCACTTAAACTCTCAAAATAAGGTGCTCTGTCCAGGCCGATCATGCGAAATACGGCTGATTCCGGTCCCTGGACGGTCGATTGGTGCATCTCTTCTTTTATATAATAAAAACCTGCTTTAATCTTCTTCTCAACTTCATTAATTCGTTTACTCCATCATTCTTGTTAAATCCCGGGACCTGTAAAGGTATATCTGCCTGCTCCCATGAGATTTGTGTCGAGACTTGCAGGATCCCAGTCCCAAAGCAGTCCCCTATTGTAGGCCAGCACAATTAATCAAATTTCTAATCGTGATTACGATTATGGATGCCATGATTACATAATCGTTCAAAGCCGTGATTACAAAAATAAATAAACAATTAAAAATGCCCACTTGCATTATTCTGTGTGCTTAATAGGTGTTTGCCAAACTCAAAACACACTGGATAAAAGACATTTTGTCTAACTGAGTCGTTGTCACTCTGTTGTGCATGATAGATATGTTAAACGCCAAACGTGTCAAAAGCGGAACAAAATAGCGGTACTCGTTTGAACTGCGCGCCACACTGACCTTTTATCCACTCGCCTCAAAAGAAAATAGTGCAGCGTGAGCTTAGAGTGTATGCGTTTATTACAGTGACCAGTCGCGATCACGCACTAAACAACGCTGTGAAATCCAGTAAGAAGCTCTCGAGTTCAGCACAGAGTTCAGCGTCTCTTTAATTTAAACTAGTTTAAAGCCAAATAAATCGAAGCTGTTATTCTCATCAACACTGATGCAGAAACAGTGCAACAACGATCCAGTTAGAAGACGTTTCAAATCACCCACATTTACCATAGTTTTACTGTAGTAACACTAATGCTAACAATGGTGGCAGAAAAGAAGGATATTCATATTGAGTATTATTATATTATTAATAGCCTATACTATATGTTAAAGGAGTAATAAAATATAATTACATTATTTTGTTAATTGTTCTATCAGTTGATGTGGATTTGTAATTGACAATGTCTTTAGGCTACTGTTTTTCAATGCAAACACCATAGAAACCATATAGTTAGGCTATGTTTTTACCATGGCAAGGCAGAATTCCTCTCTTCGTGTTGCTTTCACTTTCAAATTCACGATCTTGGTGTCACGCTTTACAAGAAAAGATAATTGTCTGTTTTGCTTATATCTATACACCTTTCACTTTTTAAGACTAAAACAAAAGATGGATTCATTGTTATTCTTAATTAAAAAGCACAACAACAATAAAACAGTAGGTTACAATGACAAACTAGCTTACATAACCTTTATTAACAAAAACGAATAAGATGAGGCATGGCATAGGACACATCACATGCTGTATTATATACAGACTAATAAATTACAGAATGTTTAGCAAACACTGAGGAATCAAATAATAATAATATAAAAAATATACGGAAAGCCTTCATTGTGTAACGTGAGGTAAACAGCAAAGATAAGCTTTTCAAAAAGATAAGTCAAACTTAAACTGGCTGTCGCTGACAGGACTTGCATGTTTTCTCTACAAGAATACCAACATGTTCACCTTCTCTGGTTTAAGAAGCGGTCTTTTACTTTAGTTTGAAAACCAAATCCGCCGTTGCTCTCCGTCCATGGCGCGCACCTTCGCGCTCGTGCTGACGCGGCGAGTGAAAGCACAATGGGCGCGCACTGCTCCCCCTCTGCATACGCGCCGCTTCTGCGTTGCCTCTGCTCTGCTTATGCGTGCGGTGTGAAACGGGCATAAACCAGGCTCTACTGAAGCACTCGCGCTGAAAGCGCCTCTCTTTACGTGATCAGTGAAATCTTTCTCCTGCTACAATGTGCTGCGGCTGGCAGCGCGCGCTGTATGAAGAGCAGCGCAGACCATGCACTGGCACAAGTGCGATCACGTACATTTTTTACTCGCCCACTCTCAAAAAATGGTCGCAGTCTAGAGCCCTGCATGGTAATGAGGTGCTGTACTTTTGGTTATGTATAAAAGATGAGGCTGTTACATTTTTCACAATGGTACTGTCAAATGTATATCTGCATCCCAACTCAAGCTCCTGCTACTCTGAACTCAAGCTCCTGTTCTAATGTGCATTTCTAAGAGACAAAACTTGTAATATTACATGTTCGGTGCTACCAAATCAGGTGCTGGTGCCACTGCTCTCGAATGTTAGTCTGGAGCCTTGATAATATAAATTGTACTGTAAAAGTTACTGTAATTTCAATCGGGAAAGCCGATTAGTCACCAGAAGAGAAGGACGGCAGCTCGCGTAAGTGTTGTAATACTTTTTCGCAGTTCTGTTGTTTAAATTATTTACTTGCTGCTAGGAAGGAATACTTCGTTTCCTACCTATTTCTATTGTGCATTTTCGTTGAGGTTTATATGTTTGATTGCACTTACTGGTAATTAGAATAATTTGCGCCTCAGCTAAGAACGAGCCTGTGTGATTGTGCGAAGTGTTTAGTTTCGTATCCAGCCATTAGCAGTCCTTTAAGGTTATTGGCTTTGCTGAGCAGAAGCCAGCCTCAGCTGTTTTCACTCTAGTCTCCTAGACTGTATTTATTTGATGTCAGAGCGCTGACGCGGAAGCATCTGCGGAATCGTTCAGCCGTCATGCTCAGCCTCCTCCTGTGAAGACCAACGAGTGTAAAGACGGACGACTTTTCCTGAGCGACTTCAACCGAGCAACGACACCGAGCACACACAAGTATCATTTCTATCTTCCCTCACACACTCTCCTTCCCTATCCTCTATCCCTCCACCTCTATCATGTGTTTCCAAACCATTCCGGTTCTCTCTCAACCACGCTCTAAAAACACACGCAGACGGCAATGTAATCCTGCTAACCTGCGCCCTATCACTACATCTTCTACTACACCTCTTTCTTTCTCTGTGGGTCTTTGGAATTGCCAGTCAGCTGTCAACAAAGCTGACTTCATTTCTGCTTTTTCCTTACAATCCACACTCAGCATCTTAGGCTTGACTGAGACCTGGATTCGTCCAGAAGACTCAGCTACCCCGGCTGCTCTCTCTCACAATTTCTCTTTCTCTCACACCCCAAGGCAAGTTGGCCGGGGTGGGGGCACTGGTCTGCTCATTTCAAACAATTGGAAATACTCAACCCACTCTCCCCTAGGCAATCACAACTCATTTGAATCTCATGTGATTACTGTAACAGCTCCTATAAAACTCCAGATAGTAGTAATCTACCGTCCCCCTGGCCAAATTCTTGCCACCTTCCTAGAGGAGCTGGACGGCCTGCTGTCCTCTTTCATGGAGGATGGCACTCCACTCTTAGTCTTTGGAGATTTCAACATTCACCTAGACAGGCCTTATGCTACAGACTTCCATTCACTCCTAGCTTCATTTGATCTCAAACGCCTTACCACTACTAGCACGCACAAATCAGGCAACCAACTTGATTTAATTTACACACGCAACTGTACTACAGATAACATTCTGGTACAACCACTACATATCTCTGACCATTTCTTCATTACATTTACCTTACATTTTGCTACCCGGGTGCCACCATCTCCCTTACCGGTTACTTTCAGACGTAACCTACGCTCCCTTTCCCCCTCCCTTCTTTCCTCTGTAGTATCCTCCTCTCTTCCCTCACCTACCCATTTCTCATCTCTGGATGTGAATGCAGCTACTGACACTTTATGCTCTACCTTAACCTCTTGTCTAGACGACATTTGTCCTCTCTCTCCTCCAGGCCAGCACGGGCTGCCCCTTCTAACCCCTGGTTATCCGATGTTCTTCGTGAGCATCGGACCAAACTCAGAGCGGCAGAGAGAAAATGGCGCAAGTCAAACGATCCGTCGGACCTGACTATGTATCAGTCTTTGCTTTCATCTTTCTCTACTGAAGTCCACACTGCCAAATCCTCACATTTCCACAACAAGATCAACAGCGCTCCAGACATGCGTAATCTCTTCAGAACATTTAATTCTCTCCTCTGTCCCCCTCCACCGCCGCCCACCACTTCTATAACAGCTGACGACTTTGCCACTTTTTTCACAGACAAAACTAGAACAATCAGTAACCAGTTCTCACCTCCACACACACAGGACCTCCAACCAACCACATCCACTGCTCAAACTCCCATATTCTCCTTCTGTCCCCTCACCGAGGCAGAAGTATCCAAACTTCTCCTCTCCAGCCATCCTACAACATGTCCTCTTGACCCAATCCCCTCTCACCTTCTCCAAGCAATCTCTCCCACACTCTTACCGGCACTCACACACATTATCAACACATCTCTCCGCACTGGCATCTTCCCCACAGCGTTCAAGCAGGCACGGGTAACCCCACTGCTCAAAAAACCTACATTAAACACTTCTCTTTTAGAAAACTACAGACCTGTCTCTCTCCTTCCATTCGTAGCAAAAACACTCGAACGAGTTGTCTTCAACCAGCTCTCACTGTTTCTTTCACAGTACAACAAACTGGATGCTAAACAGTCAGGTTTCAGGAGTGGCCATTCAACAGAGACTGCGCTACTCTCAGTCACTGAAGCCCTGCGAATTGCAAAGGCCGATTCCAATCATCAGTCCTCATTCTGCTGGATCTTTCTGCTGCTTTTGACACTGTCAATCATCAGATCCTCCTGTCCACCCTCTCATCGCTGGGCATCACTGGGATTCCACTTCGCTAGTTTGAATCCTATCTCACCGGTAGGTCTTTCAGGGTGGCATGGGGAGGGGAGGCATCCAAAGCACATCAACTGGTCACTGGGGTTCCTCAGGGATCGGTTCTTGGACCCCTCCTCGTCTCCACATACACTACATCACTGGGACCCATCATACAGGCACATGGCTTCTCCTACCATTGCTACGCCGATGACACACAGCTCTATCTCTCTTTTCAACCAGATGATCCAACGGTAGCTGCACGGATCTCAGGCTGCCTGGCGGACATCTCGGCATGGATGAAAGAGCATCACCTACAGCTCAACCTGGCAAAGACTGAGCTTATTGTCGTCCCTGCCACTCCGACTCTACAGCATGACTTCTCGATTCAGTTAGGCACATCAATAATTACCCCATCAACTTTGGTCAGAAATCTTGGTGTAATCTTTGATGACCAGCTGACCTTCAAAGAGCACATTGCAAAGACTGCTCGATCTTGCAGGTTTGCGCTACACAACATCAGAAAAATCAGGCCCTTTCTGACAGAGCATGCTGCACAACTTCTTGTCCAGGCCCTTGTCGTTTCTAGGCTGGACTACTGCAATGCTCTTCTGGCTGGACTTCCATCAAACACAATCAAACCTCTACAAATGATTCAGAATGCAGCGGCACGACTGGTCTTCAACGAGCCCAAAAGAACCCATGTTACATCTCTCTTCATCTCATTGCACTGGCTACCACTAGCAGCTCGCATCAAGTTCAAGACACTGATGCTTGCATACAGAACGACCACAGGCTCAGCACCCTCCTACTTCCACTCACTATTACGAATCTACATCCCCTCCAGAAGTCTGAGATCTGCTAGTGAGCGACGCCTTGTGGTACCATCACAGAGAGGCTCAAAATCACTCTCCAGAACATTCTCATTCACCATTCCTGGATGGTGGAATAATCTTCCCACCCCTATCTGGAATGCTGGATCCCTGTCAATCTTCAAGCAACAACTGAAAACTCATCTCTTTCGGCACTACTTGACTTCATCCTAAACTTGTTCTTAAAAAAAAAACAAAAAAACTTTTCCCTTTATCTTTCTCTCCTTCCCTTGCTAGCTTGTACTTATTTGAACAATGACTGAGACTTGGTGTTACGAGCACTTCCTCTGTCTGATTGCCTCTTCAAGATGAATCGCTTTATGTATTCCCCAATTGTAAGTCGCTTTGGATAAAAGTGTCTGCCAAATGACTAAATGTAAATGTAATTTGAAATTTCGTCTGTTTAATTGTAAATGAAATATATAGCTTTAGTAAACCATTTTTTCTTTTTTTTCTTTTAGTTTTAGTATAACATTATTATACCATGCCTAATTTTACCTTTTTTTTTGTTTAAAGAAGAAACCAAACCAATGTATATTTGACATTTGAGGCTCAATGCTATAGAAAAGCAATAAACGTTCAGGAAGAGTGTTTGCAGCCTTATATATATATATATATATACTGTGTATATATACAGGTGCTGGTCATATAATTAGAATATCATCAAAAAGTTGATTTATTTCACTAATTCCATTCAAAAAGTGAAACTTGTATAATGTATACATTCATTCCACACAGACTGATATATTTCAAGTGTTTATTTCTTTTAATTTTGATGATTATAAGTGACAACTAATGAAAACCCCAAATTCAGTATCTCAGAAAATTAGAATATTGTGAAAAGGTTCAATATTGAAGACACCTGGTGCCACACTCTAATCAGCTAATTAACTCAAAACACCTGCAAAGGCCTTTAAATGGTCTCTCAGTCTAGTTCTGTAGGCTACACAATCATGGGGAAGACTGCTGACTTGACAGTTGTCCAAAAGACGACCATTGACACCTTGCACAAGGAGGGCAAGACACAAAAGGTCATTGCAAAAGAGGCTGGCTGTTCACAGAGCTCTGTGTCCAAGCACATTAATAGAGAGGCGAAAGGAATGAAAAGATGTGGTAGAAAAAAGTGTACAAGCAATAGGGATAACCGCACCCTGGAGAGGATTGTGAAACAAAACCCATTCAAAAATGTGGGGGAGATTCACAAAGAGTGGACTGCAGCTGGAGTCAGTGCTTCAAGAACCACTACGCACAGACGTATGCAAGACATGGGTTTCAGGGTCCATGTCAAGCCACTCTTGAACAACAGACAGCGTCAGAAGCATCTCGCCTGGGCTAAAGACAAAAAGGACTGGACTGCTGCTGAGTGATCCAAAGTAATGTTCTCTGATGAAAGTAAATTTTGCATTTCCTTTGGAAATCAGGGTCCCAGAGTCTGGAGGAAGAGAGGAGAGGCACAGAATCCACGTTGCTTGAGGTCCAGTGTAAAGTTTCCACAGTCAGTGATGGTTTGGGGTGCCATGTCATCTGCTGGTGTTGGTCCACTGTGTTTTCTGAGGTCCAAGGTCAACACAGCCGTATACCAGGAAGTTTTAGAGCACTTCATGCTTCCGGCTGCTGACTAACTTTATGGAGATGCAGATTTCATTTTCCAACAGGACCTGCACACAGTGCCAAAGCTACCAGTACCTGGTTTAAGGACCATGGTATCCCTGTTCTTAATTGGCCAGCAAACTCGCCTGACCTTAACCCCATAGAAAATCTATGGGGTATTGTGAAGAGGAAGATGCGATATGCCAGACCCAACAATGCAGAAGAGCTGAAGGCCACTATCAGAGCAACCTGGGCTCTCATAACACCTGAGCAGTGCCACAGACTGATCGACTCCATGCCACGCCGCATTGCTGCAGTAATTCAGGCAAAAGGAGCCCCAACTAAGTATTGAGTGCTGTACATGCTCATACTTTTCATGTTCATACTTTTCAGTTGGCCAAGATTTCTAAAAATCCTTTCTTTGTATATTGGTCTTAAGTAATAATCTAATTTTCTGAGATACTGAATTTGGGGTTTTCATTAGTTGTCAGTTATAATCATCAAAATTAAAAGAAATAAACACTTGAAATATATCAGTCTGTGTGGAATGAATGTATACATTATACAAGTTTCACTTTTTGAATGGAATTAGTGAAATAAATCAACTTTTTGATGATATTCTAATTATATGACCAGCACCTGTGTGTGTGTGTGTATATATATATATATATATATATAGGGGTGGTACGGTTCAACTTTTTCACGGTTCGGTTTGTATCACGGTTTTAGAGTCACGGTTTCCGTATGGTTCGGTATGTTTAGGGAAAAACTATACTGTCAAATAAAAATAGAAAATAAGAATAATCTATCTAACTACAAGCAACAGCACAAAAAAATACAATAGAGTAAAGATACAAATAAAATAATCAGTGATTTTCAGTTTTCTTTTTTAGGTAGGTCTATAGCATTAGTTTTTAGGTACAGAAATTGAATAAAGTAATCAAATGTAAAACAGCATTGCATATTTGACTCTATAAATTAAAGATTAATCTTCATTAAAGTTACAAAAGCGATTCAATCAAGAGCAGTGAGTGATTTCTTTGTTGTTGCGGTTTGATTAATATTAAGAAAGTGCTGTCACTTTAAGAGAATGCACTGATCCAGTGCACTGATACTCTACGTTCAGCCTGCTATGTCTGCTAGGATACTTACCAAGACGGGCATTTTGACAGAATTTTTGTGTGAATTTGTCCATTCAAACACAATACATCAGAGAGAGCTTCATATTTGCGCGCTTTCTGAGGCACGGGTTTGCACGCTTCTGATGAGCGCTCGCACAAATCTTCTCACTGCGTGCGTGAGCTTGCATCCTCTGGCTCTTAAATGTTTAAACTGGCAAAGCTTACATGAGTTTAGTTTAAACACCGATATCAACGTGTGCTGTTCAGGTCTCACCTGTGCGCGTGCGCTATCAGCACCCGGGTGATGACGGAATAAATGACAGCATACGGCACTCGCATTGAACAAGAGTGAATGGTTTGTCCACTTTGTTTTTTTTTTTTCATCGCTGTTATTGTAATGTACTGGGAAACCAGAATGCGCATCCATTAAAAGAAACATACATTAGCCGAACCCTGTTTGTTTTACATGTTATTTATAACAAACCATATTACACATGCGTTGTCAGATTTAAGTTGATCCGCGGTCCTAGCGCATGCCGAACTGTTCGGTTCGGGTTTTTTCCGCGAACCGTGCCATCCCTAATATATATATATATATATATATATATATATATTATATATAAAATATGTCATGCAGCTTCAAACAATGGCATAAATCTGTTCAAAAATAATCGTTATTAATAATCGCAATTACAACCTCAAGGGAATAATCGACAATTATGATTTTTGTCATAATCGTGCAGCCCTACCCTATTGGGTTTTTATGTTTTGTTTTGTTTTATTTTATAAGGGGCTTTGATGACTACCAGCTTGAAAGAATTTGGGACATGTCCAGAAGAAAAGAGTTAACAATTTAAAATATAAGGTTCTGAGATTACAGGTTACAGTAACTTTGTGGGTATAGGATCTAGCATACACGTGGTTGTGTTTGATGCTTTACATGTGTAAATGTTTTTTTGTTTGTTGCTATGTGTCATTAATTGCATGTTTCTTTCCGCTTTAGACCTGATGCCACTGAAAGAGGAGAGTCAAGATCTCAATGATATGGAAGAAAAGGATCAATATGAGAAACCTCATCAGTTCATGACGGTAGAAAAATATTTTAACGACTCAAAGATTGAAAAGACGTCCTCACAAAACAAAGGAACTAGAAACATTAAAGGCCACATGAAAGTTCAAACTGGAAAGAGCCCTTTCGCCTGCCAACAGTGTGGAAGAAGTTTCGGTCACAAAAAAACCCTTAACAGGCACATGAAAATTCACACCGGAGCGAAGCCTTTCGCCTGTCAACAGTGTGGAAAGAGATTCTCTGATAGAACAAACCTTAACGCACACATGAGTGTTCACACTGGAGAGAAACCTTTCACCTGCTCTCAGTGTGGAAAGAGTTTTACACAGAAAAAACATCTTAATGCCCACATGAGTCTTCACACTGGACAGTGCCTGTACACCTGCAAACTGTGTGGAAAGAGTTTCTCACAAAAAGGAAATCTTAAGACTCACATGAGAACTCACACTGGAGAAAAGCCATTCACATGTGATCAATGTGAAAAGAGTTTCACACACAAAAAAAACCTTAATGTCCACATGCAATATCATACTATCAGATTAAAAAAAAAACATAACCAGTGCATTCATACAAGAGAGAGGGGTTTTATATGTCAGCAGTGTAGAAGGAGCTTCGAAGACAGGATATGCCTTAAGAATCATGTAATAACTCATGCTGGAGAGAAGCCTTTCATGTGCGATCACTGTGGAAAGAACTGCGCAAACGAAGCAAACCTTGAGAATCACATAAGAGTTCACAATGGAGAGAAGCCATTCATCTGCCCTCAGTGTGGAAAGAGTTTCCCGTACAAAGGAAACCTTAAGATTCACATAAGAGTTCACACTGGAGAGAGGCCTTACAAGTGTCTTCAGTGTGAGAAGAGTTTCATGTATCACTCAGGCTTGAAATATCATTTCCAGACTTACGCACACCGCAAGCGTGAGCTTCACGTCAGTGTCACTGCAGCTGCAGACTCCTGAGAGTATTCACACTGGAAGCATTTGTACAGCGTCACAGCAGCGGCTCCAAAGCTGCATATTTCTTTACAAAGACAGCTATACATTTGTTTTTAGAAGTTGATTTACAAACCTAAACCATATGCATTCATTCTGAAGGTCATCAGTTCAATTGTGATCAGTGTAATATTTTTTTCTTTTGCCATCACACTTAACAGATGCATATGAAAAGACTAAATGTGACTAAATAAATGTGAGACCCTGTTTGTGTTCCTTGTGAAAGAATAAAGCAACAGAAAATGTATATGTGTGTGTGAAATTAAGGCTCTGTTCACACCACAGCTGAATGTAGGCTACATCTGATTGTCCACTATCACGACCACTTCTTTTATTTGCATCCTTCACTTCTTTATACTTCAGCTAATTTTTGTTACAAATAATAGGACATAAACTTATAATGATCTCTGCACTGTGTTATTTGATTTCAATGATTAGGTAAACATATGTTGTCAGTCTGGACTTGAATATGGCAGATGAACCATGGAATTATTGTTGAATAAATAATTATATAAATTGAAGGATTTGTGAGATTTCATTAAGTTGTAGAGCCGCTTACTGTATTGTCAACACAAGGAAGACACAGTTGTAATAAAAGTGGTTTTACTAACAAAAAGATAGATGAGTAAATAAAAGCTACTAAATGAATGGCTAAAGTGATTAAGTGCAAATGAGTTGGAAGTTCATATGGCAGTTACATGTTCTCTTATGGAAAGATAAACCTTAAAGACTCCGGATTCACAAACATTTCATAAACATCAGATTTGATACAACCTGAATTCTGGAAATGTTGGGATGTTTTTAAATTTGAATAAAATTAAAAATAAAAGTTTTCAAATCACATGAGCCAATATTTTATTCACAATAGAACATCGATAACATAAGTCAAGTCAAGTCTGCTTTATTGTCAATTTTCCACATGTACAGCACATACATACAGAGAATTGAAATTGCGTTACTCTCAGACCCTTGGTGCATACAGTTAACATTAAACACTGACAGTAGACGTTCAAATACAGATAAATACAGTTTAAACATATGTACATACAAACTATACAGATATACAAATGAGGACATTGTAGAAAAAGAAAAAAAAAGAGATAAAGTGGCGGTAGATAGAGTGCAAACCAGTTAAATAAAACAAAACTGCAGATATATGTGTAGTGCAAAATAGAACTTATCAGTCTGTTAAAGTGATAAGAGCTCAGAGAACAGTCTTTTATCAGACTGTCAGAAGAGGTAGTTTGCAGTCAATGCTGGATGAGGTAGTGATCAGTCCAATGCTGCACAAAGTGACTGGTGCGGGTCACAGTTTGTAAGTGTGTGTGTGTGGGGGGGGGGAAAGGTCCTGGGGATGTGGGGAGCAGGGAAGCTGGGGGGGGGGTCGTAGTGTCAGAGTTCAGTGTTGCGTGGGGTAAAAGAGGGGAGGGGGGGCAAGGACGGGAGGGAGTTAAGCTTCCTGACAGCCTGATGCATAAAGCTGTCCTTCAGTCTGCTTGTCCTCGCCTGGAGACTCCGCAGTCTCCTCCCTGATGTCAGCAGACTGAAGAAGCTGTGTGTCGGGTGGGTGGGATCACCTGCAATGCAGTGGGCTTTGCGGGTGAGACGGGTGCTGTAAATGTCCTGGAGGGAGGGGAGAGAGACACCAACGATCTTCTCAGCTGCTCTCACTATCCGTTGAAGGGACTTGCGGCAGGACGCGTAGCAGGCGCCATACCACACAGTGATGCAGCTAGTTAGAATGCTCTCGATGGTGCCTCTGTAGAAGGTGCACATGATGGGGGCCGGGGCTCTGGCTCTTCTGAGTTTGCGGAGGAAGTAGAGACGCTGCTGTGCTTTCTTGGCCAGTGCCACAGTGTTGTTAGTCCAGGAGAGTTCCTCTGTGATGTGCACACCCAGGAACTTGGTGCTGCTCACTCTCTCCACAGTCGCACCGTTGATGGTCAGAGGAGCATGCTGAGTGTGCACTCTCCTGAAGTCAACAACAATCTCCTTCGTCTTCTCCACATTCAGAGAGAGATTGTTGTCACTGCACCACCCGGCCAGGCGGCTCACCTCGCTCCTGTAGTTTGTCTCATCTCTGTTGCTAATGAGACCCACCACAGTCGTGTCATCCACAAACTTAATGAAAAGGTTAGAGTTGTGTGACGGTGTGCAGTCATGAATTACAACTACGTAAATAACGTGTCCAGGAATCAACCGATTACTTAAAACAGCTGATTCATCCAGGAACTAAGCATTTGACTGTGTTAAAGGGTAAGTCCACTTCCAGAAATTTCCTGATAATTTACTCACCCCCATGTCATCCAAGATGTTCATGTCTTTCTTTCTTTCTTTAGTCGCAAAGAAATTAGGTTTTTTGAGGAAAACATTCCAGGAATTTTCTCCATATAATGGACTTCAATGATGGCCAACGATTTCAAGGTAAAAAAAGCAGTTTCAATGCAGCTTCAAAGGGCTCTACAGGATCTCAGCCGAGGAATAAGGGTCTTATCTAGCAAAACAATTGGTCATTTTCTGAAAAAAAAATTATATTTATCCACTTTTTAACCACAAATGCAAGGCTTGATCTAGCTCTGCGATGTGCATCTTCACACATTACATAATCCTGTTGGAAAGGTCACGGCCGGTTAGTTCTTTTTGTACTTCGGTTAAAAACTCCATCTCATTTTCTCCTCTAACTTTAAAATCCTCCAGCATTGTTGTTTTACCTTTTTTGTAAAGGGCATTTGACTTTTTTCGCATGTTCGCTTTGTAAACACTGGGTCGGTACTTCTGCCTGACCTTTCCAATATCACCTAATAAAGACGAGCATGCGCATTGCAGAGCTAATGCTAGCCGAGCATTTGTGGTTTAAAAGTGCATTAATAAAACTTTTTAAAGAAAATGACATTGTTTCGCAAGATACAGTAAGACCCTTATTCCTCGGCTGAGATCGTGTAGAGCCCTTTGAAGCTGCATTGAAACTGCATTTTTGACATTGAAATTGTTGGCCACCATTGAAGTGCACTATATGGAGAAAATTCCTGAAATGTTTTCCTCAAAAAACTTAATTTAATTTCTTAATCATTAGGAATTTTTTATTCTGGAAGTGAACTTATCCTTTAAGGCAGGGGTTCTCAAACCTGTCCTGGAGGACCCCTAGCCATTACCGCGGGAAGTAGGGGTGCTGAGGGTGCTGCAGCACCCCCTGGCGTGTAGCCTAAGAAAAAATGGGGGGGCTGGGGGTGCGGTGTTAAAAATAAATAAATGAAAATTTTGTAACAAAAAATAAAACTAATTTTATTAATTTGTATATTCATTGAATGAATATACAAAAGAAGCTACAATAAGCAACAGTAAAACATGAATTAAGTTGAATCAAATTGATTGTGAAAGTCGTTTCAACTTAAACTGACTTAGGAAATCGTTTGTTGCCATGACTTTTTGATCATATATATTGATCATGTCTGTGCCGTACCCAAATCAAGAATTAACAACCATTTCTACAGCCATTGCAAAGATGCACCAGAGAACGAGTGAGAGCATCTATTTACCTCAGCAGCAACCAATCTCGCATTCTCGCATTCTGCAGCGCTTATTTTGATCTTTAACGTTAGATCTTTCCTATTCTTGGAACAAAATTAATGCTTAAGGTTGATTCAGTATTACTCTTAATGAAACAAATCCCACACACAACAGCAATACTACAATGATGAAGTAGCTTATATTATCAAGATGACGCTGCTATGCTCGGATGCCGTCCAGGTCGCTCCTCTAAGATTGTGCTTCTATTTACTTTTTTACTTACTTTTGCTTTCTCTTTTTACACACATTACGTCTGCTCTGATCACCTACGACGAAGAAACACTTTTGGATATTGGAAACCGCTTCACTAATCTGGTTCACACTTTATCACCGAATCCATCGTGGCCTCTTGAGATTCTTCGGAACGCGGAGAACAATGGCCACAGGAGACGGAACAAGAAACACCGTGGAAAAAGCGCTGGAATCCGCAACAGACTGAGGAAAAGGTCTGTCCTCCTCTACCGAGCATTCTGCTCGCTAATGTCCAATCCTTGGAGAATAAGATGGACGATTTTAGAGCCAGGATAAGTTTCCAACGGGACATTAGGGACTGTAACATAATCTGTTTGACTGAAACATGGCTCACGCCCTCGGTTCCGGACACTGCTGTAACGCCGTCTGACAACTTTTCTGTTTTACGGATGGACAGAACAGCGGAGGCCGGTAAATCCAAAGGTGGAGGAGTGTGTTTCATGACTAACAAGAAATGGTGTGACCCCAGGAATATCTGAATATACCTCTCTGTCGCGCTCCTGCTCGCCTCATCTGGAACATCTATCCATTATTTGCCGCCCTTTCTATCTACCGCGTGAGTTCACCTCGGTCATCGTTACTGCCGCCTACATTCCACCACAGGCAGAAACCAGCTTGGCTTTGTCTAAACTCCACGATGTGCTCAGCGGCTATATCAACAAGTATCCTGACGCTGCCTTTATCATCGCGGGGGACTTTAACAAAGCCAACCTCAGGCAGGTCATGCCGAACTTTCACCAACATCAGTGTTGGGTAAGTTACTTTCAAAAAGTAATTAATTACAGATACTAATAACTTCATCAATATTGTATTTAAATTACTTTACTAATTACTATGTCTGAAAAGTAACTTAGTTACTCAATAAGTAACTTAATTATTCAAATTGCTAATTAGGCTACATCTTAAAATCCCTATATACCTTAATAGAAATTAAGCTCTGTATTCTTTCAATTTGAGTCAAACATAGAATAGTTTAGCCTTTTAGCTTTAAATCAACTGTAATACTTAAACTTTTTTTAATAAAAAAATGTACCTTCTTTGGTTAGCAAATAGAACAAAAAAGCTTAAAAGTTAAACAATACATTTCAGTTTGGCAAGATATTCAGGAAAAGCCCAACTAGTAAAAGTCGTACAGATTTATGTAAAAATAACACTTTAACTAGGTAAGAATAAATTACAGAAATGATTTGGGTGCGTGTCTATGGGGGAAGGGGGCGGAGTCTTTTTTGCCAGGAATATAGCCGTTTCCCCGGTAACCGCAGTAAACAAAGCAGTGCTGCACCTGACTTTGAAACTTGCAGCGCTCATACACACACAAACAAAATCGTAAATGTAGTTAATATATGCATCATTAATGATTTATCTTATCCACCTGCGACCCACCCGTAAATAATCAGAATGCATTTTTTTATTACCCGACCCGCAGATTATCCACAGCGCCCGCGGATATAACCTCCATCCGCTCATCACTACTGCGCACAGTGCGCAGATATCAACAGCATCACTGGGTTGTAAAGTGAGGGAATTTGTATGTGTCGATTGTGTGAGAACAAGGATGCTTTTCATACAAGATCTGCAACCGGACAACCTTGGAATATACTGATTTGATTATTCATATAATGAGGTTTGGGCCATACTCAGTGACGGCGCTACACCGGGGCTAGGGGGGGCTATAGCCCCGTCAGAATTTTGAATAGCCCCGTTTTAGCCCCCCAATAAGTTGACAATATGTCCCGTTTTTCCCGGGACAGTCCAGTATTTCAGCTCTATTTTTAGTGTCCCGCTAGAACAGCATAATCAAAGGCAACCAAGCTCGTCGTAGAACAAATTTACCATCCAATCCACAATTCGTTATCGATTAACTTGCAGTAAGTGAAGCTTACAACTGATGAGTATTTGCCATTATACTATTTTGGTTGATGTGTTTTATGAACCACAAACTTATGATCGTTTTAAAGAAAGGAGAAATCCAAAGACCGTTTATTTATTTGTGTTACAAATAAAGCATATTTCCCTTATTCATATTGTTAATAAAAGTTCAACGTTTAATATAAGTGAATTTGTCATTGTACTGTTTTATTGTATAGCCTTTATTATTATTATTATTATTGTTGTTATTAATAATAATGAGCCAAAAGCATTAGTTTGAAGTAAGGGGAAAATCCAAAACCTTTTATTTATTTGTTACAAAGCGGGTATGTCTTATTCATTCAGTTAATACATTTTTTATGTTTAATATAAGATACTTTATCATTGTAGTAGGCTATTGCTGATGTTGTGTGTGGGATTTTTCTTTTCATTAAGAGTAATACTGAATCAACCTTAAGCATTTTGTTCCAAGAATAGGAAAGATAACGTTAAATAAGCGCTGCAGAGGCGAGAATGTGAGATTGGTTGCTGCTGAGGTGCGCTCTCGATCTTTCTCTGTATCTTTGTAATGGCTGTAGAAATGACCGTTAATTCTTGATTTGGGTACGGCATAGACATGTTGAAACGACTTTCACAATCAATTTGATTCAACTTAATTCATGTTTTACTGTTGCTAATTGTCTTGTAGGCTTAATTTTTCTATTAATTTTAATGAATATACAAATTAATAAAATTAGTTTTATTTATTTTCTGTCACAAAATGTTCATTTATTTATTTTTAACACCGCGGTAATGCTTCTGTTAAATGTGGTGTGTACCATAGCTGCTTTCATTTTTTTTTATGAATATGGATTATTTTCTTAGCACCCCCACATATTGGTCTAGCCCCCCTTTAGCCCCAGTAGAGAAAAAATTCTGGCGCCGTGCCTGGCCATACACATTCCGGGAGTTTTTGTAGCAAACATAAAATATGCCCAGTGGGATTTTTTTTTATAGCAAGATTAAAAATACGGGAGAAATAGGGAAAATATTTAAACGGGATGACAGCGGGATAGAATGGTAAAATACGGGAGAATCCCAGGAAAAATGGGAGGGTTGACAGTTATGGATACGGGAAAGACTGTACCTCAGTTTTATACGGATTACATAATCAGATAATATTCGTTTTCGATTTTAATTCGTTCAGTTAAACGTAGACACTTCAGGCTTTCAGATACAGGAAAGATTGTACCTTGCTTTAGTTTCATAAGGATTACTTAATCAGGAATATTAGTTTTCGATTTGAATTCGTTCATTTAAAAGTAAAATTCAAGCTTTTTAGATTCTATTGATTTTAGTCTTATATGTATATGATTATTTAAGGTTTCTCTGTGAATCAGGAAAATCTGAAAGTGAACGAGCTGGCGCGCGGAGGGTTAAAGCGCTGCATTCAATTTTATCTTTAGAAGGTAAATTTAAATTTCAAACTCAATATTGATTCTAGAACTGTTGAAATTATTTACTGTATGTAACGCAAGTACTTTATAAGTAACTGAAATTAAATTACCTAAAAATGAACAGTAATCCCTTACTTTACTTTTTCAGTGGATAAGTAATTTAATTACAGAAACGCTTACTTAGTAACGCGTTACACCCAACACTGACCAACATATATCCTGTCCAACTAGAGGACCAAATACACTGGATCATTGCTACTCTCCGTTTATGAATGCCTACAAAGCCCGCTCACTACCGGCTTTTGGCAAATCGGACCATGCCGCCATTTTCCTCACACCGGAATATAAACAAAGGCTTGCTCAGGAACCCCCGGTGAAGAGGGAAGTGATGCGCTGGTCCTCCCACTCAGAAGCTATGCTACAGGCGGCTCTTGATGACGTCGACTGGGACATGTTCCGGGCGAGTTCATCTGACATCAGCGAGTTCACGGATGTAGCAGTGAGCTTTGTAAATACACTAACCGAGCAAGCTACAGAAACAATAACTGTAAGGACCTTCCCAAATCAGAAACCGTGGGTGGACAGAACAATCCGTGATGCGGTTAACAAACGCACTGCCGCATACAACGAGGCTCTATTGTCTGGGAATATGAGCGAGTATAAAACATCATGTTATGCTCTCAGACGAGCAGTAAGTGCTGCCAAACATCGATACAAGGAGAAAATTGAGTCTCATTTTCAGCTCAATGACTCTCGATGCATGTGGCAGGGACTAAGGACCATCTGTGCCTTTGGAAACAAATCCTTTGTAGAGGTGAGAGCAGATCCGTTGCTGGCCGACGAATTAAACACCTTCTACGGCCGCTTTGAATGCAATGGCGGCAGTGCGGCTCTGCCGAGCAGTGCGTCAGGAAGCAGCAGGCAAAGAAGCGATAATCATGTGATCACCGTGACAGAGGACGAGGTTCGCAGGGCCCTAAAGAGAGTGAACTCTTCATGTGAATATAACATGCTTGCAGCGGCACCACCTCAATCTCAGTCCAGTGTGGGTAAAATAATAATAAAGCCAATTATACGGTGATGTACAATTCAGATATTTATTAAATAACTCTTGATCAATCGGGATCAACAGTAGCAGCTATTCAGTCTGAAAACATAGGCTGATCTTTCTCCAGTCTTTTCTAAACTCTTTCCAAACAGGCCAGATTTCATTAGAAAATTACACCAGTCCAGTTTTCAAGATTTGGGAGACTGTAAAAGGGAAAATTAGCCTCGCCAAAAAAATTTAAATAAAACAATAAAATAAGCAGCTATGGCACCACTAAACTAGAAACGTTAAAATACGTAAAATGTTAATGCAAAAGATACTAAAAAATGTAATTAAAAATAAAAATAAACTCAACATTACATATTTAGTAATGCAGAGTTCAACACAAGCAGACAACAGTCAAGTAGGTAAATAGATGTGCAGGTTTCTCAAGACTTAGTTGAGTGTAATAGTTCCTTTTCTTTTTCTCTTTTCCACAGGGGATTCGATAAAGCAGATGTAGAAGAGGTCCGCAGAAGATGGCAGGTTGGGTAAGGAGTCGGGTGAGTCTTGTAGAGACTTCTGGTAAGTGCTACAATGTTCTTTACAAAACAGGTGATTAACATGTGAGCAGCGATGCAGGACAGCAGGTGAGTATCTTGAACGGATTTGGAACTTAGCTGTAGACTGAGTGATAGAAACGTCCCATTCCTCTCTTGGAAGAATCCACCGAATGGATGGGAAGAAGGCTGTGCAGTCTGCAACCCTGCACAGAATAACCAGTTCATTAAACAATGTTGAATTAGTGCAAAATAATCTAGTGTAATATTTAAACATATTTCAGCAGTTTAATTCAAACAATTCACCACAGGAGGGCATTCAAATATCATTTTAAATGCATATTGAAATATAAGAATACATTTCAACTTGACCGAATGTTGATAGAAGGCAATCTTTAAGTTTCATATAAGTTATTCTGCACACAATAAATAATAACATTGAAACATATGCTACTTAATGATTGTTGCATGTTTGTTTTTGTCTGTGTCTGTTGCCCTAAAAAAGGTTTCATTTGGTTGACAAACATTTTATATTTAATAATAAACTAATCATTTTCTATGGTTCATTCTAAAAATGCATCAAACTACTATATTTTTCTGTACGTCTGACCCCTGGTATAAATAGTTTCTGCACTAATGGCTGTTTTGTCTTTTAGACAGAATCTCACACAGGCTTATATCTTTCATTGGTAGTTATTTTCCGAACATCACTGGACAACATATTTGAATATATACTTTTACCACATAATTTTTTTTTCGTTTTCTGTAAAAAAAATTATGCACTATATAGGACTTTTATTTTGTTCTAATGGTATGACGTCATAAAACCGCGCCGCGCTGTGATTCGACTGAAGAAAGGTTTGTGTTTTTAGCCATTTAAAGTGTTTAAATCGATACCCGTTGAATAAATTTCATAGTTTTTAATAAGCCATGTAAAATTAATTATTGTTTAATGTAATATTACAGTGCTTCATCTAACATCTACGAGTGCTGCTTTGTGCGAGTAAAGCACATCCACACATCTGTAACAGAAAAGATGAGTCTCAGTTTGCTTTCTTTATCGTGAATCATTAACTATCACTCTGACTGACTCCCTTACCAGTGTGCTGACTACTGAACTAGGGAGCTGATTGAGCCATTTAGTTTGCATATATTTTTCTTTCTGTTAATTATTCTCATCTTAAACATGACAGATTGTCCAAACACAGAAAAAAACTCCCGCTGAAGCAACTGAGATCCAGGTGACACACTGTTATAAAGATGGAGTTTATTAAAGAAGAGAGTGAAGACTTCAAGATTGAAGAAACAATCAGAGTCAAACAAGAAGATACTGAGACACAAACAAAGATGTCGTTTATTAAGGAGGAGATTGAAGACGTGAAGATTGAAGAAGTATTCAGTCTGAAACAAGAAGATACTGAGGAACAAACAGGTTGGTTTTCATTCTCAAAGATGAACTCATTTGATCCTCATTAAAATGTCCAGCTCTACAGAAATGAGTGACATGTTACACATTAAATTAGAAAATATAATAGAGAAGGAGCCTAAACAAGGCAATCATTTAGTTTAACATTGAACACAATTTTACTTCTGAATTGAAAACAATGAGAAACACCTTTATTTATTGAAATGCAATCTTTTAAAGAATACAAGATTGAAAAAAACGTTTTCCTTTTGAGAAAGAAATGCAATGCAAAGGGTTGAGAATCGAAAATCGATTCCAATTCCAGAATCGGATACTTGTTGTAAAATTAAAATTGCGATTCCCCCTATCGATTCCTGTGCGCTTTTTTTTTTTGGCTACACTTGCAGTCAGAATTCCAAGAAAGCTAAGTATAATATCTGTGTAAACATGTTGCAAGAGAGGTGCCACCACCAACATGACAAAGCACTTTAATTTAACAAATCGTTAAAGATCACCAACACGATTCAAACACCAACGTGATTCTATTCCCAAATTACAATGATTCATCGGTTTCATTCCTCAACCTTTGACGTGTGCGATCCATAGACTGTAAAAAAAAAAACATGGACAAAGTGTCCGTGACAAGGACGTAGTGTCTAGCAAGTAATGGTATTCTGCCTTTTGTAGGGCAGAGCGGCAATCCACCTGTCACTCAAGTGGCCACGCCCTTAATTATGCAGAACTTTAAGGCTTAATATAATTTAAACGGATGAGCTATAAAAAAATTCACTCCCTCACAGTTGTCATGAAGGGCAAAATTAGCTATATACCAAAACCACTTTTTGTACAAGGCTGTAAAAAACAATTTCTGCTGTTAAGTTGGGCATTTTAACATGGGAGGTTTATGGGACTGACTCCCTTTTGGAGCCAGTCGATGAATTGCAGTTTTAGTTACTTCCGTGTTGGTTTCAAGAGAGACCGGGAGGTTGCCGCTTGGTGCTATCACAACGTTGTGATCACTTGGTTCATCCGTGCAGTGTACGATCGCATCAGTGTGATTTGAACATTTAAATTTGCGTTCGCACTGACGCTGACCTGAAGAGAGCTGCTGTCATGTATATGAATGAAACAGCTTCACAGTCTTTTCAACCACACACAGTATAATTATTTCTGTGTTACTAATATTCAAATCACAGAAGTACTAGGATAAAAGTTTATAGTTTGGATATAAACTAAATGTGTACGGTAGTGATTCAAATAAGAGTAAATCACCTTTTGAAAGTAATTTGAGACTTCAAATGAAGATTTATCGATTACATTATGCCAGTAGGTGGCGAAAAGGGGCTGTTAAATTTTTTTTTTTCAAAAACGCTGATTCATCCAGTAATGAAACAAGTACATCTTGAGTGAGTCATTGAATCATTCATTCATAAATGACATGTGATTTCATTTAGTTGTCTAATGTTTTTCTTCAGAATCGTGAGAGAACCACATCTTCCATTGAAAAAAAACAAGCCAAAACAAAACAACAACAAAAAAAACTCAATTTATCCAGAATCACCAGCATGAAGAGTAGACATGTTTCATAGGTCATAGATGTTTTTCAAAGAACTTGTTCATGTCTATTAGACACATGAAAATAGAAATACCAGGTTCCTATTACTTCTCTTTCTTTGCACTGAGCAATTTACTGACACAAACCTGTTTACATTTTTGCACACAGGGCAGCTCTTCTTCTGAAAATGCAAAATGTACATTTATTATTTATTATTACATTTGTTTCCCTCTCTGTGCCAACATACTGTATTTTGATGAAGCTAAATTCTCAATAAAACTGTTTTCATTGATATATTTTACTGTTTCTGTTGTCAGACAACGGAATGAATATGAAACAGTGACTGAAATGCGACCCATTAAGACTACATAACCAGCTCTCCCTTCTAAGATGTTAATCTACACAAAAAATCATGATAATCACACCATCGTCTGATGAAATCAAATACACATAAGATAAAGACAATAGCTGTGCTGTGATTTCGGCTATACTTGCATGTAAAATTAGAGAAGCAAAATAATATCTGTGTTTAACTGAATTAAAGCGCTGCTCCTCTCTGCCGATAGCTGAAGAGAAACTGAGCAGACGCAGAGAGAAAGAGAGAGAGAGAGGTGTGTGGGCGCGCTGAAGAGAAACTGAGCAGACGCAGAGAGAAAGAGAGAGAAGAGGTGTGCGCGCGCTGGGAGAGCAAGACCTCGCGCTCGCGCGGCAGTACCGGTGATTCTCAGAAACTAGGTTTGGGCGCTTTTTTTGAAGGGAAAAAAGTCGCTAAAAGGGTCTGCAATGTTGCGAAGTTGGCAACACTGTGCATCTCCATTTCTCCAACTACGGGTTGGGCCAGGGGTCAAACAGAAAATACGCACTGCGTTAATCGCGCATTAAAAAAATTAGTGCCGTTAAAATGAATTTGCGTTAATGCGTTATTAACGCGTTAACTTTGACAGCACTAATATATATATATATATATATATACAGAGCTGCTTGAAAGTTTGTGAACCCTTTAGAATTTTCTATATTTCTGCATAAATATGACCAAAACATCATCAGATTTTCTGATGTCCTGAAAGTAGACAGAGAACCCAATCAAACAAATGAGACAAAAATATATACTTTATCAATTATTTATTGAGAGAAATGAACCAGTGTTACACATCTGTGAGTTACAAAAGTATGTGAATCTTGGCTTTCAGTATCTGCTGTGATCCCCTTTTGCAGCAATAACTGCAGGTAAACATTTCTTGTAACTGCTGATCAGTCCTGCACAACAGCTTGTAGGAATTGTAGCCCATTCCTCAGTACACTTCCAACTCTGTGATGTTGGTGGGTTTCCTCCTATGAACTGCTTGCTTCAAGTCCTTCCACAACATTTCAATTGGATTAAGGTCCGGACTTTGACTTGGCCATTCGAAAACATTAACTTTGTTCTTAACCATTCTTTGGTAGAACGACTTGTGTGCTTGGGGTCGTTGTATTGCTGCATGACCCACTTTTTCTTGAGACTCAGTTCTTAAACTGATGTCCTGAAAATGTTCCTTAGAAATTGCTGGTATAATTCGGAATTCATTGTTCCATTAATGATGGCAAGCTGTCCTGTCCCAGATGCAGCAAAACAGGCCCAAACCATGATACTACCACCACCATGTTTCATAGATGGGATAAGGTTCTTATGCTGGAATGGAGTGTGTTCTTTTCTCCAAACATAACGCTTCTCAATTAAACTAAAACGTTCTATTTTGGTCTCTTAAATGTCCATAGAACATTTCTCCAGTAGCCCTCTGGCTTGTCCACATGATCTTTAGCAAACTGCAGATGTGCAGCTATTTTTTTTTGGAGAGCAGTGGCTTTCTCCTTGCAACTCTGCCATGCACACCATGGTTGTTCAGGTTGTTGAGGGTAACAGTGGTCTTGAATTTCCTCCATTTGTCCACAATTTGTCTGACTGTGGATTTGTGGAGTCCAAAATCTTTAGAGATGGTTTTGTAACCTTTTCCATCCTGACGAGCAACAGCAACTCTTTTTCTGAGGTCCTCAGTGATCTCCTTTGTTCATGCCATGATACACTTCCACAAACATGATCAGACTTTGATAGATCCCCGTTCTTTAAATAAAACAGGGTACACACTGACACCTGATAGTCATCTCAGTGATTGAAAACACCTCTGAACAAATGGACTTTAATATGACTGAATAAATAAATGACAAAGAAAATATTTTTGTCTCATTTGTTTGATTGGGTTCTCTTTGTCTACTTTTAGAACTTGTGTGAAAATCTGATTATGTTTTGGGTCATACTTATGCAGAAATATAGAAAATTCTAAAGGGTTCACAAACTTTCAAGCAGCACTGTATATATGCGCTACTCATGTCTCACCCCGAGGGGCCTCCTGAGATTTGTGTCGTCCACTCAACCATCATGCACATTCTCTGAGTTAAGAGTTCCTCTCGCTGTGGTGTCGAGTGGCTTCACTCTTTAACTCTACTCTGTAGTTTTGATAGATGGTTCGGCCCACTTGGACCTTCCTGTCACACTGCCCTTATGGTTGAACCAGTTAATCGCCCATCTGTGGAGTGGGCTTGAGTACACTGTTTTCCCTGAGGTATGAGTGAGATGTGTTTCTGCGGAAACCCTTCCTGACTGCTTTAGCCCTGAGGGGTGGTAGCTCTTTATGCATGAATGGGTTGTTGGGTCCCGCTATGCTACAGGCTCTTTCGGGTCTGGTTAAATGGGACCCGCTCTCTATCGAGATAGAGAGCATTAGACTATGTTCGGCTGTAACAGCTGATAATCTCTCATCTCTCAGCGCTGCCTTCTGGTAGAGCTAAGAAGTGATCCCCTCACTACAAGGGTTAGCTATGAGCCTATCGCTCCCAGTTGGTCTCCTGAGTACTTCATATGCAACCATGGCCGGTTGTCTCTATGGTGTGACCCTGTTGGAATGTGATGATCCCCTTCTAAGCTGGATCCCATTTCTAATGTCCCATTTGCGGTCAATCTGCTTCCTGGACATGGCAGTGCTCCCCTCACTGCGGAAGGGTCTTTTAGGAGCTCGCCATCATGATGTGCTCCCTATCCCCTTGCTGGGTGTTTGTTCCGAGAAGCTGCCCTGGCCAGGGTGCACTACTCATCTCTCACCCTGAGGGGTCTCCTGGGATTGAGTCTTTCCTTTAAACTTCATGCACATTATCTGAGCTGGAGCTCCTCTCGTTGAGCTCGCTGGTCCTAGGCAGACTGTGTGGGTCCTCCTCTCTACTTAGCTAGGTACATTGCCACTGGGCTATTGATCGCTTCAGTCAAGCTGGGTTCCTCTGTCTCCTCGATAGGGGTTGAACCCTCCGCTATTTGAGCTCCATGGCAGTGATATCAGGTAGTTGGGCCGCTTGCTGCCTCCCTGATAAGCTGACTCTATTTGGGTCAAGCCTGGCAGTGCTCCCCTCACCTCAGAGGTTTGTCTTTGAGCTTGCCGCTCCCAATTGAGCGTCTGAGGCCTCCTCTCATCAATTCCTCCGCTCTTTTGAGCTCCATTGAGCAGCAGCCTCAGGTTGTTAGGCCTCTCTCTGCCTCCCTGTTAAACTGCTCAACTTGTTGGTTGAGCCTCGCAGTGCTCCCCTCACCCTAGGGGGTTTCTTATGAGCACGCCGCTCCCAGATTGAGCGTCTGAGTCCACCTTCTATTTTTGAAGTTGGGCTTTTGAGCTCCGGATAGCTATCATGCCAGGTTGCTGGGCCATCTTCTGCCTCCCTGGCGAGCTGCTTGTTGAGTGAGCTAGCTGTGCTCCCCTCACCATGAAGGGTTTCTTGCGAGCACGCCACTCCCTTCTAGGCATCTGTGAGCAGATGCTCTGGAGTCTGTTCTGTGACTGCTATGGTTGACTTGGCGATACTCCCCTCACATGGAGGGTTTTTCTGTGAGATATGCCTTTTCAGTCCACATGCGCTCTGATCACGCGTTCTCCCGCTGAATTAATTGTCGCTCCCTCAGCGTGCCTCAGTCACGTAGGGTTCCTAGGCTTGTCTAATGACAGCTTCGGTTACCCCTTAAGTAACGGTGTTTTTAAAAACCATGCTATGATAAGTGAGCTTCTGTGCACTTTCTAAAAATCCACATTGTGGTAAGTGTGCATGCCAAGCATTCTGCGCACTTTCTAAAATCCTGTATGGTAAGGGTTACACGCTTCATGTCAGCTTCATTCCCTTTCTCTGAGCTGGTTCAGGCCCTGGTTTTCACCTTGGGCTCCACTCAACTTATGTATCCCTGCTGATACATTTCTGAGCAGGGTGTTGCTACCAAAGATCTGTCGAGCCAGTTCTTTGAGCAAGCTCATTCAGATCTGGTGGTAGCCCCCTGGGTGACAGGCCAGGGTCTGCTTCAGATGAAGAAGTGGATTTGGACGTGTTCTACCGGCGCCCTTTTATACTGTGGTCGCTCCAGGTAATGATGTCATAGGCTGTCGCCAGCCAATGTTATTGTCATGTTTAGATGTATGCTTCAGACACCGGTAACGCTGAAGGCGTTCCCCAAAGCAACCTCTAGAGGACACAGTGTCTCGTTCCATTCTCAGGGAACCATGGTTACTTGCGTAGCCTGAGACGATTTGTGTCGAGACCCACAGGATCTCAGTCCCAGAGCAGGCTCCTATTGTGTTACTATGTTTTGTTTTGTTTTGTTTTATGAGGGGCATGATGACTTCCAGCTTGAAAGAATTTGGGACATGTCCTAAAGGAAACAAAGAGTTAATATTGACAAGGTTCTGAGATTACAGGTTACAGTAACTTTGTGGGTATAGGATCTAGCATACATGTGGTTGTGTTTGATGCTTTAAACGTGTAAATGTTTTTTTTGTTTTTTTTTGCTATGTGCCATTAAACCGGGGTGAAATTGCATATGTTTCTTTCCGCTTTAGACCTGATGTCACTGAAAGAGGAGAGTCAAGAACTCAATAATATGGAAGAAAAGGATCAATATGAGAAACCTCATCAGTTCATGACTGGAGAAAAAGATTTTAACGACTCAAAGTTTGAAACGACATCCTCACAAAACAAAGGAACTAGAAACATTAAAGGCCACATGAAAGTTCAAACTGGAAAGAGCCATTTCGCTTGCCAACAGTGTGGAAAAAGTTTCAGTCACAAAAAATCCCTTAACAGGCACATGAAAATTCACGCTGGAGTGACGCCTTTCGCCTGCCAACCGTGTGGAAGAAGTTTCAGTGACAAACAAACCTTTAACAGGCACATGAATATTCACACCGAAGTGAAGCCTTTCGCCTGCCAACAGTGTGGAAGAAGTTTCAGTAAAAAAAAAACCCTGAACAGGCACATGAATATTCACACCGGAGTGAAGCCTTTCGCCTGCCAACAGTGTGGAAAGAGTTTTTCTGACAGAAGGAACCTTGATGCCCACATGAGTGTTCACACTGGAGAGAGACCTTTCACCTGCTCTCAGTGTGGAAAGAGTTTTACACAGAAAAAACACCTTAATGTCCACATGAGTATTCACACTAGAGAGTGACTGTAGTGTACACCTGCAAACTGTAGGGAGTTTCTCACAAAAAGGTCATCTTAAGACTCACATGAGAGTTCACACTGGAGAAAAGCTGTTCACGTGCGATCAGTGTGAAAAGAGTTTCACACACAAAAAAACCTTACTGTCCACATGCCATATCATACTATCAGATTTAAAAACCTTAAATATTACATTAGGATTCACACAAGAGTGAACTGTTTCAAAGACAGCAAATGCCTTAAGAATCATGTAAAAACTTGCGCTGGAGAGAAGCCTTTCATGTGCGATCACTGTGGAAAGAACTGCACAAACAAAGCAAACCTTGAGAATCGCGTAAGAGTTCACACTGGAGAGAAGCCATTCATCTGCCCTCAGTGTGGAAAGAGTTTCTCGTACAAAGAAAACCTTAAGATTCATATAAGAGTTCACACTGGAGAGAGGCCTTACCCATGTCTTCGGTGTGAGAAGACTTTCATGTATCATTTAGGCTTGAAACATCATTTACAGACTTACGAACACCGCAAGCATGAGCTTCACATCAGCGTCACTGCAGCTGCAGACTCCTGAGAATATTCACACTGGAAGCGTTTGTATATCATCACAGCAGCGGATCCAAAGCTGCATATTTCTTTACAAAGACAGCTATAAATTTGTTTTTATAAGTTGATTTACAAAACTAAGCCATATGCATTCATTCTTGAAGGACATCAGCTCAATTGTGATCAGTGTAATATTTTTTCTTTTGCCATCACACTTAACAGATGCATATGAAAAGACATATAAATGTGAGACCTGTTTGTGTTCCTTAGTAAAGCAACAGAAAATGTATATGTGTGTGTGAAATTAAGGCTCTGTTCACACCACTGCTGAATGTGGGCTATATCTAATTGTCCACTTTCACGACCACTTCTTTTATTTGCATCCTTCACTTCTTTATACTTCAGCTAATTTTTGTTACAAATAAAAGGACATAAACTTACAATGAACTCTGCACTGTGTTATTGGATTTCAATGATTAGGTAAACATATGTTGTCTTTCAGGACTTGAATATGGCAGATGAACCATGGAATATTGTTGAAAAAATAATTATATAAATTGAAGGAAGTGTGTCATTAATTTGGTCATTTTCTTAAAAATGTTTTATTAATACACTTTTTAACCACAAATGCAAATGAGATGCCTTTGCATCTCACTACATGATGACATGAACACATGAACTTACAGTCACTTCATGAGAATTTAACGGTTTCATTTGAGAAAACTAGCATCATATCATACATGCTATCTGCATACATACAGAAACTACACGGCAACCTGTCAAAATAAAAGTGTGGTTTAACATGTAAGAGAAATATATTACTCTTGTATTACTTTTGTACAGTATAATGTACATCTTTATATATTCCATTTCCTGTCAAATTTAAATAAAACAATTGATAAAAAAAATATTATTACAACTACATTAATCACTTAATTGTAGAAAAAATGCAATTATTATTAAAACTTTTTTAAAGGAATATTCACACAATTTTTCTACCATGTATTAATTTTAAGACCAGTACCTCCACCTCTTCCAGTCAAATTGAGGTTTAGTCTTGAATGACTAGTAATGGAAGTAATGAAATCAGCTTTGTTGACAGCAGACTGACAATTCCAGAGACCAATAGAAAAAGAAAGTAGTGTATTAGTAGACATAGGCAAAGTGCGCAGGTTGTTAGGATTGCGTGGCCTACAGTGTGTGATGTGTGGTTTGCGAGTGGTAGTGATAGTAGTGATCTGAAAACACATAGTAAGAATTGGTTATAAAAACTAAAACAGAAGTGAAACAAGTAGTAGGAAAGAGGATAAATAAAAAGGGATACTTATAGGTGCATCTCAATAAATTAGAATGTCGTGGAAAAGTTCATTTATTTCAGTAATTCAACTCAAATTGTGAAACTCGTGTATTAAATAAATTCAATGCACACAGACTGAAGTAGTTTAAGTCTTTGGTTCTTTTAATTGTGATGATTTAGGCTCACATTTAACAAAAACCCACCAATTCACTATCTCAACAAATTAGAATACTTCATAAGACCAATAAAAAAAATTTTTTTAGTGAATTGTTGGCCTTCTGGAAAGTATGTTAATTTACTGTATATGTACTCAATACTTGGTAGGGGCTCCTTTTGCTTTAATTACTGCCTCAATTCGGCGTGGCATGAAGGTGATCAGTTTGCGGCACTGCTGAGGTGGTATGGAAGCCTAGGTTTCTTTGATAGCGGCCTTCAGGTCATCTGCATTGTTGGGTCTGGTGTCTCTCATCTTCCTCTTGACAATACCCCATAGATTCTCTATGGGGTTCAGGTCAGGCGAGTTTGCTGGCCAATCAAGCACAGTAACACCATGGTCATTGAACCAGCTTTTGGTACCTTTGGCAGTGTGGGCAGGTGCCAAGTCCTGCTGGAAAATGAAATCAGCATCTCCATAAAGCTTGTCAGCAGAAGGAAGCATGAAGTGCTCTAAAATTTCCTGGTAGATGGCTGCGTTGACTGTGGACTTCAGAAAACACAGTGGACCAACACCAGCAGATGACATGGCAGCCCAAATCATCACTGACTGTGGAAACTTCACACTGGACTTCAAGCAACATGGATTCTGTGCCTCTCCACTCTTCCTCCAGACTCTGGGACCTTGTTTCCAAATGAAATGCAAAATTTACTTTCATCTGAAAAGAGTACTTTGGACCACTGAGTTCTTTTTCTCCACAGCCCAGGTAAGACGCTTCTGACGTTGTCTCTGGTTCAGAAGTGGCTTGGTAGCCCTTTTCCTGAAGACGTCTGAGCGTGGTGACTCTTGATGCACTGACTCAGCTTCAGTCCACTCCTTGTGAAGCTCTCACAAGTGTTTGAATCAGCTTTGCTTGACAGTATTCTCAAGCTTGCAGTCATCCCTGTTGCTTGTGCACCTTTTCCTACCCAAATTCTTCCTTCCAGTCAACTGCATTTAATATGCTTTGATACAGCACTCTGTAAACAGCCACACCTTTCAGTAATGACCCTCTGTGACTTACCCTCTTTGTGGAGGGCGTCAATGTTCGTCTTCTGGATCATTGCCAAGTCAGCAGTCTTCTCCATTATTGTGGTTTCAACGAACAAGAGATACCCGGAATTTATACTGTAAGGATGGTCATTAATTGAAACTCAAATGTAAATATTCTAATATTTTGAGATACTGATTTTTGACTTTCATGAGCTTTAAGCTCTAATCATCAAAATTAAAACAAAACTTTTTTGAAATGTTTTACTTTACATGCAATGAATCTAAAATATATGAAAGTTTCACTTTTTGAAATAACTTACAAGAAAAAAATTACTTTTTCACGACATTCTAATTTATTGAGATGCACCTGTATATCCCTTACCGGTGTCCTTGCCTGGTGGAGTCACACGGTAGAGTCGATGGTCTTTACACTCTTCGGTCTTCACACGGCTGCCGCGACCGCTGCCGTGGTATAATAACCTTTTTTATACCCGTCTAACAAATCACTAATTGAATTCAGCTGGACACACTTTCCGGTTATTACACCAAATGGCCAAGCAAGCGCAGACACTGACAAGATATGCGATACAGTACGAGACCAAACGCGATTTCAGCAAGTCTCTACACAGTAAACAAAACAAGCGTTTCCTAGCAACGGCAACTGCACTAAACACTAATGAGACAAGTAAATACACTTACGAGCTGCTTTAAACTTCCGCTGATAAGACTGCTTCTCTCAAAAAGTATTTCTTTACACTGTCTTCTGCTGCCGCTTGAACACACTTTCCTGTTATCACACCAAATGGCCAAGCAAGCGCAGACACTGACAAGATACACGATACAGTACGAGACCAAACGCGATTTCATAATCAGCAACAGAGATGGAAATACAATTATTAAATACATGAATTATGTTCCCATCGTTGTTGCCACAGATTTGGAAGTGCATTTTTCTGTTCTAAAGAAGGGGGTTGTCCCAATACTTTTGTCTATATAGTGTATGTACAAGTCATTGGTGTTTGGTGATGAGTTTTTGGCTCAAAGTCTGCATTTACAGTCACACCAGAGGTGTTAAACTGGGATTAGGACTTGGTTTTATGCAGACCAGTCAAGTTCTTCCACACTGACCGAATCAATCATTTCTTTTTGATCCTTGTCTTATACACAGAGGCACTGTCATGTTAGAATAGAAACCGGTCCTGTCCAAACTGTTGCTATAATATTAGAAGCACACAATTTCCTAGAATATCATTATATGCTTTAACATTAAGATTTGTACTCACAGAAATTACTAAAGTAGTCAAACCTGTTCATTAGAAGGGGGCAACCCAATACTTTTGGCAATATAGTGTATATATAATGAGTTTTGATTTCAAATATATAGTTTCATTTATTATTACAATGGATTTAGAATTTTTTTTGCATTTATATGTGGTTTCCAGCCTAATTTATGTTATACTATAATGACCAGATTTTTCTGTTCTTGTTGTTGGAAGAGCAAACATGAAAAAAAATCCGACTTGATATCAGCTTCTTTATAGAATTGTTGTATAAAAACAATATCACACTGTCATTACCTGAAGCTTCCACTGAATTCCACTGTAAATCAACACATCTCTTCGTGAAATAGAAAGACATGAAAGAAATGACCAAACATAACGCTGTATTTTCTTTCTTTCTATAGAAATAAACCTGTGCAAGACATATCATGTCACATGTGGAAATGTTGGGCAACAACTTGGAAAGTTTATAATTCGTAGTATGTCAATAACATGTCAAAACTAGCAGCAGCAGTGAGGTACCAGACAGGCTGTAAGAGGTTTGGTGACAGCTGAAAGAGACTCACTTCAACACTTTCCCTGAATTCATCCATATGTCAAGCATTTTTCCACACCTCTTCCTCATGCCCCCTGCTTAGCCCCTAAAGCCCCCCAACAGCTGAGATTGGTTCTAGCTTGGATGCAGCTGTTTCCCGCGCTTACAGCTGTAAGTCGTGGGGCAACTGTTGCCACCTAAATCTTGCCTGAAATGTTGCTACATGTTGCTAAATTATGTCACATGCTACTCACCATATTCATGATGTCCATACATTTGCATTCGATCTAGTGTCAGCCCTTTACTTTTGTTTGCTTCTCTCTTACTCTTGTTCTAGCATGCAGTACTGTATGTTAAAACAGTTGAATTCTCAATAAAGCTGTTCTCATTTTTCTGTTGTCAGACAACGGAACAAACATAAACACATGACTAAACGCTGTCCATTAAGACTACATGTTAACCAGAAGTTACTTCAAAGCTACTGCTCTGCACTAAAACCCTGATTCATAATCGAGAATGTCATCTGACAAATTCACCATAGTGAAGTGGAGAAGTCATAAGCAACAGTCTTTCTTATTTTGTCTCTGGCGCACAGCATCTCTGCCACTTGCTGAACAGGGCAGATGCAGAGAGGGGTGCAAGGGAAAAATATTAAAGGGGTCTGAAAAGTCAGCAACAATAGGTGAAGGGAAGTGGAGTAAGATTTTTTTGAGCATAATTATTCTTCAGCAGAAATGAATGGTTTTAGGGAAGTAAAATATACAGTACACAAATAGAGAGAAGGTCTCTTCCTGTGTTTGTGTGCAGGATGAACTGCTGTGAATGTTTGGGTAACCTTTTGTATGGGTGTGTGTGTGTCTGTGTGCAAAAGCAACTCTACACTTTTTAACACTGTGAAAGTTTGTACATCTGTTTATACATCTGACAGCTGGGACAAGTTGCGTAAACTTGGCCACTATGTTACGACTGTGTCCTAAGAACTAGTCTGACCAACTAGCAGTTAACCAAGGGGTAATGAGTCTAATTTTTTTGGATTCAAAAATTAAACCAATCTATGTTTTTATGTAACCAGCTTATAAAATTGATAACTGGTCTTAAAGAAAAAATTAGATGACTAATTATTAAGACTAGTCTAATCATTTTATGCAACCACCCACAATCAAAGTGTTACCTTCCTACACAAGTGTTAAAATGTACACACCTGGAATGTATAAATATATCACAATTGCTTTATGGTAAAGTCTGATAGCGTTAGATGTTACTGTAAAGACCACCCATTGGTCCAATGACAAAATGCAATGGTGTAGGTGACGCTGAATGTAGGTCTTTTATTTGCACTTTTTTACAGTTCACTTTATTTGTTGATTTAGTTTCAATTTGATTCTAGCACAGCTTGACCTACATTTACAGAAACTTTTTGCCAAAGCAACTTACAGTTGAGGTCTGACTTAGACTGAGTCAGTTCTAATTATTCTAAAATTTAGACTGAGATATTTATCAGTTTAGTTCTGTTTTGGATATTTGAATATTATATTCTATTCTCTTACTCTTAATTAATCCTTGTTTCATTCGTTTTTGATTTAATATTGAAAGAAGAATTTTTAATTTTAATTTAATTTTTAAATTAAACGTTTAATTTTTCCAAAAACGAAAAATGAGACTTCAGTTTAAATTTTTGTTTTTCGTTCAGGGATAGAAAAATTAATAAACAGCTTGAATATTCGATTTCTACATGTGGGCGGGAACTAAACGCGCCTTTCTGCTAAATTTTCAGCTGAAGATCAAACCATGCCGTCATCAGTTCTTCCCTAGTATCACGCAGCAGAATAATAGTCCTCCGCTGCTGCAGTTGAACGGACTCTTAACGCATTTATTGCAACTACATTTCATCTTTTTTCATCAAACAGACTAATAAATAGCTCGACCTATTCACACATGTAGAAATCGAATATTCAAGCTGTTTATTCATTTTTCTATCCCTGAACGAAAAACGAAAATTTAAGCTGAATTCTAATTTTTTGGAAAAAAGGAAAAAGGAGACAATTTTTTAAATTTTTCTACTTTCAATATTAAATAAAAAAATGAATGAACTAATGATACACGGATTTTCAATTGCTTTAGGGTTAGGTGTCTAACCCGTGCGTTTACACTGCCGCCGGCGAGAGCATCAAAATTCGCTCTGCCCGCCCTACCAATAACGCTGTAACGTTAGAAAGATTTGTGGACGCTCTGACGATCGAATGCTTGGTCTTGTATTTAAGGGCCCGCAAAGCAAACAAGCATGTCGATCTTGTGCAGACTGATCACAAGTAGGGTATAATTAAGTTATTTCCATCGATCAATTTCTTACTTTCACATGTTTGCTAATGAAATGAACCAATTAAAAGCCATTTGTGTGGTGTGGCTTTTGTGTTCATGGTTAATTGCTAGCCATCGGATCACATTGAAAATTAATGACTTCTGGCCACTTTGATGCTCTCACTGGTGGCGGTGTGAAAGCACGGTAACACCATTCAGTCGGATTTCACTTTCACAAACTCACCAGTCTGATCATAGCCAGAGGATGCAAGGTTAATCTTTTCACACGTAAATTCCAAATGTAGGTTTTTTTTCTTACTGCTATTTCAAATCGCTATCAAATAATTAAAAAAATAATAATATTCCGCGGAATACCCAGTGTGCCTGTCACGTGACGCTCCACAGTGACGTACTACTTCACCGCTGGAGCACCTGGATGAGAGCGTGCAGGTAAGTAAATTAGGATGTTTGCTCTGTTTTCAGTTTAAAACCTCACAAAATGAATTGCAAACATCTATAAACTGTAATAAACACATCAATCAACACTTTATACAGCCATTTTATTTCAATATTACTTTGTTCGCTTTACATGAGCACATGGCAGCTGTTCGACATGAGGACGACTTATTTGGTGAGTAAATGTTTAAGTTTATTTTAAGTTTAGAATCTGCCCAAATTATTTGTAGATGTGCATTGACGATAAAATACATAAAACGTAATTGTAATTCACTGACATCAGATTTGTTGTTCTGAACGTAATATTATGGTGTGCTTTTGTACTATTTTGGCAAATCTGACCGACACATTGCTATGGACGTCATCTGTTTATTTTTTTGTGTGCACAGTTTGAAGTTTGTTTTGTATTTTCCCCACTAAAGTTAGAGTTGGGTTGTTGTTGAAAGTAGCATGAAGCATAATACATCTTTCACTTATTCACCAAGCTGCACAAATGCTTCCACATAAAGGGAAAGAGTGTATATGATGATGTATGCTGAAGGGTTGCTTTGCTAGTAAAAAGCATAATATATTATATTCAGATGTATTACAAATGCATTACAAGAGAAATGCACAATGCATGAAATTGTGACCATGCTTATTAATGTCAACTATCAACATAGGGAGCAGAAAACTATTTGTATGAAAAAACTAATTGAAACAAATCATATAAATCTGATGCATAAAAATGTATAAAGGTAATTGAAATGACTGATAAATTACAAATTTTCTACAAATGTACTAAAAACAATATCAGTGCAAATATTTTTACAGGAATGACTGAGTAAAATCATTTGTCCCTGAAATTATTTAAAATATTGAGAATTATAATTATTTACATGCATTTTTATAGCTGATATTGATTTGTGTGTTGTTGTTGTTTTACCAGTCATTTTTTTTAGAGTGGGGTACTCCTCAAAATATGGAGTAACACACAACAAAGTATCGCATGTCACACACATGTACTTTGTGAGACGCCTCTCCTTTCTCTTCCAAGAGCTGGAGAGGCAGACCTTGCAGTGCCGCCTGGTCCTGCTGCCCTGGGCAGTGGTCTGCGGGACTTCAGCAGGGAAATGCCTCGCTGTTACCACAGAGGAGTGTTCAAAGCAGGGCAGCCCCCTTTGGATGGACACTGGGTTGTGCCATACTCCTCCAGCTGCCCTCTCATCAGGTTTGTCCTGAACTCCAGGGAAGTGGTGACCTGTCCTGTTGATAGTGAATTACATTTGTGGGGAGATAGAAAGAATGTAGAGTTTAAGTAAAGGACAGTTTGGTTGTGAACACAACACTTATCAGTTAAATTATATCATTTTATTATATAAATATAAGTTGTGGTTATTTTGGATGGCTGTGTAAATTTCCAACCTGACAGTTGGCGGCGAACAATGTGGCTGTTCAGCACAACAGTGTCAAGCAGATGAAAGAAGATCTTCTTGTACCACTTTCTTGTTTTCCTGGCACACTCAAGAAAGTCTTTTACCATGTCAGCCTTGTCGACTGTCCCCGTCTTTTTGTTGTATTCAAGGACACGGTGAGGCTTGACCGTCCTCTCACCAGTGACATGATCAGCTTTACCTGTGTCTGACATCACGGAGGAGCGTACCATAAGCATAAATAAAATCTCTCTTATCGTGCCATTTTACCACCAGCTGTGTTCTGTTCTGTCTGCACTTAACTTGTCCTTTCGTAATTTGTCCAGTTAAAACTGGGATTCCTGTCCTGTTGGCCCGCACAGTGCCACAGGCCCCAGTGCCATGAGAGAGGAGGTGCTGGAAGAGCAATGGACTGCTGTACCAGTTGTCCACATAGCTAACATGGCCCTTTCCCAGGTAAGGTGCAAGTAGGGTCATTACAACCAAACCAGAAATGTCTAACCCCTCAAAGTGATGGATGCCGGTAGTGGATCCAATATAAATTACCATGTCTTGCACATAAGTTGGTCCAAGTTGGTCTCTTTTTGTAGGGATGTACTGACAGAAGGCCAGCCTGCCTTTCCATTTCATCAGTGATTCGTCCCCACAGAGATCTTTATATGGGACAAAAACACGATGAAAGGAGGAGGTAACACCAGTAAATGTGCTTCTTATTTTGTGCAGTGGAGCATGGTGACTGACTCTTGCACTGTTGGTGAAATGCAGACAACGGAGGAGCAGGAGGAAGTGGTTCTGTGAAAACAGCGTTCCAAAGAAGAGTCTGCAGTAACAGGTCGGTGCTCCAGTAATGCTGGAGTGATGGTTTTCTGATAACTCCCATCAGACGAACTGCCACCAGGAACAAGTACATGTCTTTGATAGTAGTTGGCACCCACCTTGCCATCTTTCCTAACACTCCTGGTGCCATCTTCTCCTGGAGTTCTGAGGCATACCGTTTTGTTTCCTCCACGATTTCTCCAACCAGCTCAGTAAAAAAACAGCTTGAAACACTGGACCTCAGTGGCAGATGCAGGAGGGGTTTGCATTCCAGACTTCGAGCTGTCAAAGGTGATAGCTGGTCCAGGAGGGGCTGGTAGCTGTCCAAGTAGAGATTACTTGCTCTGCTAAATTGGATGTGTTTCCCTGGGTACCAGTTGTGGCGGAGAGACCAGCATCATCACCACCCTTTTTGAGGGTCTGGATGTTGGGTGGGAGCTCATCGTTGGAATCACTCTCACTTGTCTCGCTGACTAAATCTACCTCTTCATCAGAATTCAAAAATATTTCTCTGATCTCCTCATCTGTCAGTTTTTTTCTTAACATTTTTACAGAAATTTTGAGTTTCATTGTCCGGTTGCATGAAAGTCCTTAAGTATTTTGACTTAAGTGTATCTCTAATGCCGGGCGTACACAGTGCGATTTTTGCTGTCGTACGAGCTCGTACACAATTTTTTTCCCATCGGGAGAAATTGCGTGAAAATCACTGATGCTTGCATGGTCGTGGCTCGCATTGTGTGAGAGGGATTTACGAGCTGAGCTGAGCGCCTCACGAGCTCCCGATCATTTTTAAACATGTCTAAAAAGTTTGGGAGCTGTCGGCTTGCATTCGTGAGGTGTGTGCGGTTGAACAAGGCGATTTGTCGAGCTATCTGAAATTGACCAATCAGGAGCTGAGGAAAACTACAGTTATCAGATGTAGCACGTATATTAGGTAGCTACCTATTGTTAGCTATAGCGTGTAACTAGGCTTTATAATTCACACACACGGGGGACCAGACGTCCCGGTTTCCCGGTGCTGAAAAATAACATGTATGTGTAGCAAACATTCACGGCTCGTATCAATATTAAGCCGTTATGAGAGAGAGTGAGTTTTATTTAACTGTTCTACATATACAAAGTTTATTATACCCTGCCCTTCTCTCAAGTATAAGTCTTAAAAATCTGATCACCCTAAATAAACACAGACAGCCTAGTTAGACAGAATAATTTAATGTTGCTGTTTGTTTTCTGCTATTGTTTATACAGGACAGGATGTCCAAACAAAAATGGCCACACTCAGCCTAGTTAGACAGAATAATTTAATGTTGCTGTTTGTTTTCTGCTATTGTTTATACAGTACAGGATGTCCAAACAAAAATGGCCACACTCAGGACACAGTTTGGAAAACTCAACAAGGAAAAAGCAAGTGGTAGTGGCTTTAAACAGCCAACAGCAAGGCAGAAATGGGTATTACAACACTTGCAGTTGCTGAAGCCATTTGTTTTACAAAGACCAAGTCAGAGTAGTTTGGAAGTAAGTAGATTTACTAGGGAGAGAGAAAAAATGGGAGGGAAAAAAGTAGCAAGGGATAAAGATGTTTAGATGAGGGTAACAGAAGGACAGAGTGGGAGAAATTAAGTAAATAGAGGGAAGGCAGTTGTCATTTTCCTGCTTGCATTTAAATTTTTAGGCTAAAATGTTTGCATTTTTTACAGCTTGAAGACGACACTGCTGCTCAAGGAGGAGCGGACAGTGATATGCAAAATAACACTGATCTGTCACCTGGTTTAGAGCAGAGTTCTTGTGATACCTTGTGAAAAAGACCAACGTGCCTCTGGACCACCTGCATCTGGACCTTCTGCCTCTGGATATCAATCACGTCGTGCCAAGTACAGGTCTCAGAAAAATGACAACATTGAGCTACAAAAAAATTGCAATACTAAATAAGGTTGCAGACCAAATTTCTAATAGAGAGGACAAAGGGGAGTATTCCTTTGGAAAACAAGTTGGGGAGTAACTTTCCAAGTAACTGGATTAAAAACCCAGTGCTTGTACTGAGATTAAAACGTGCAATTATCTCAGATTTATGATGCTCAGGAAAGTGAACTTTCTGTGCATCATATGCAAACATGTCTGGAAGTTTCTACTCTCCCCATCCAACATATTTTCCTAATCCACAGCATCCGCTCCAAGATTGCAGACTGCAGGCTTCTCTCTGGTCTCCATGCTCCATCGTGGAGCTGATGATTCTCATCCTCCCAGTCAGTGAAGCCAGGTGGAACGTAGGCATCGGATTGCTTGTGTCGTAAGAAATTGCGAAGGCTTGTGGCAAAGTGATTGTCACTGCTTTGTTAGGATCAAGGTAGATGGTTGTGTGGAACACCCTGAGTCGGTTTGCTAGGATTCCACTACACGTCTTGCACGTGATAGTCTATAATTGAAAATGTGTTGTTCAGGCTGTAGTTGTCTGTGTGGGTATGGTTTCAGCAGGTCATTTCTCAGAGGTAAGCTTCTTCTCCCACAAAAGCATATGACATGATGATGTTGGTGTTTGGTAGAGCCTCAGCGAGAGGAAGGTTTCATTTTCTTTCATCCAAGGCAGCTCGCAAATCAGACTGTGCAAATAAACCTGCATCTGAAACTCTACCTTGAACTTCCACTTTTGTGTAAATACACCTGTAGTTAGCATCCACTACAGCCATCAACAGGATGGAAAAACTGGACTTATAGTTGTAGAATGTGCTGCCGCTGTTGGCTGGGGTCTGAATAAAGATGTGCCTTCTATCTATTGTGCCAAGACAATGAGGGAATTGCCACTTCATGTCAAATTCTTCTGCAATTTTCCTCCACTCTTCTTAAGAAGTTGGTGTCTGTAAACATGACATTATCATATTAACAACACACAACTAGTTTGAGATGCTAGTTGAAAATGCCATAATCAGTATGATCCCCTAGAACATAGGTCACTAACAGGCGGACCGCGGTCCGGGTACGGACCCAGAAGCCGTCCCATACGGACCCGGACCTACAGCCAAAAGCGAAGGTTAAGATTTAAAACCTGACGACGGGGCGCTTCTATTTCATCCGGCGCAGCTTTTGTAGTCTTTACGGTAGTGGTAGTGGGGTCGCCAACTGGCGGACTCCGGTCCGAATCCGTGAAGGCTTTTGACATAATGAAATAAATAGATAACAAACGCTAATTTCTAATCAATCAAATTGATATCAAGCACATCAAGGTCAGCTCTAGAACTGTTTGGGTGCAGTCGTGCGTGCAGTGATGAGAGCAGAGAGCGGCGCTGCATGTAGGCAGACAGATGAAACTTTCAGTGAGTGAAAAACGATGGCATTTAAAAAAATGAGTTGATGAGTCCTTAAAAAGACTTAAATGGTACAAGAAAGTCTTAATTATGATTTCAGGAGGTCTTAAATGTGGGGACTGAAAGACAAAAATTGCGATTAAACTTAAAAAGGCTATTCATTTGATTGAATAAATATGAGCGCTGCACAATGTGAAAATCAACCCATGTTTTTAAGCAGCACACACGCAGAGTTGTAAATGTGAACTGGTGGATCGACAAGAAGATAATGTGTTATAAAATGTAAACAATTAAGGCAGTAAAATATATTTATATGTTATTTAATTAATATAATACTTGATTGTTTTTGTGAAAACCTGCATCTGAACTGTAAATCATGCTTTTTACAGTAATTATTATTATTTTTTTATTTTTTTTGTGCAGGTCTTAAAAAAGGTCTTGAATTTAAGCTTAAATATCCTGCAGATACCCTGGCCTGGCAAAAATAAAAACATTAATTGTTTTTTTATATATAATTCTCCGGACCTCGGCTGGTGGGGAGGGTTCATTACTGGACCTCAAGCCGTTTTAGTTGAAGACCCCTGCCCTAGAAGCACATCCTGCTAAATGCAACATCAATGCGTAATATTTTATTAACATTGGAAAGTGCATTACATTTACGCATTTAGCAGACGCTTTTATCCAAAGCAACTTACAGTACATTCATGCTATACATTTTTTCATCAGTATGCGTGTTCCCTGGGAATTGAATCCACAACCTTTTGCACTGCTAACGCAATGCTCTACCACTGAGCCACAGGAACACAGGCTAATTTAGCTAATATGAACTAACAGTGAACAATACATTTTTACAGTGTTTATTAATCTTTGTTAACATTAGTAAAAATGAAATTTGTTTTTCATGTTAGATCATACTGCATTAATGTTAACAAATACAAAGTATATGAAGTATTTTTCATTGCTAGTTCATGTTAACTAATATTGTTAACTACTGGTGAAACGTTATTGTTGAAACCTTACCGTTGAAACCTTATTGTAAAATGTTACCCTTAAAGGAAGCGTAATAGTGTTATTTAATATAGTGAATATAATCTGCCAATACTTAAGTCAAGCTTTCTGTTATGAATATGCTTTTTTGCAAATGATTGCAAACCTTCAAATAATTCTTCTTCATAGTGTGGTGTAGAGCTTTGCATGTTTCTTCTACAATTCTACCAATGGTTGTGCTTCCCATCCGAAACTGAATGCCAAGTGACTTGAAGGACTCACCTAGAATAAATGCACAGAAGTAAATAACATTTAGGGCCTGTTTACACCTGGTCACTTCATGCGTTTTCTCTGATCGGATATCTATCCGATTTGTTAAAACGTTTCCATTTTCACTTGGCCACATAAATGTGTCTTCGCAAAACGGATATAAATCCATTCTTCAATTCCCGCGCTATATGCACATTTAACGGAGTTCACGTCAATGAAAGCAATACATAGGCGCTGCATTTTATTCATTATCAGCTGATTTCAATTTCAGAGACCGCAACAGGAGAGAGCATGACATCAGCACTGGAAAGATAGGTTAGTCTCACTACTTTTAATGAAGATGACTGTGTGTTGAGCATCTGTGACTTACTTTCAGTTTTAATTCGTGGCAGTTTGTGCGACGGCTTGCTGAAGAGATACTCAGCTGCTCGTCCGAGGTGACGCTTGTTGCATTAGCGCAGTCATATCTGACCATAACATGCCATATAGCCTATAAAACGCTCACACATTTATTATTTTAATATTTTCAGAGGAGTAAAATTAGCATATGTGGTTTCAACAACCAGATGCATTTACACTTGTCCAGTTTCGTCTGGAATGCGGCCCAGACCACCTCCTGAAGTGGTTTGAGCGATCGGATTTATATCCATCTCGAATGCGTTTCGGAGGGCATTTACACCTGGTCTTTTCAGGATCGGATAGCTATCCGATCAGAAAAAACGCATGAAGTGACCAGGTGTAAACAGCCCCTTAGAGGTTGTTACAACAGGTCCTGTGGTATCAAGCCTCTTTTACAAAGAGATATTCACCCTTGACTGCGAAGCAGGCTATTTTTTCCAAGAGCTTCTGCCATGTGCTTGATGCATTTACATGCTGGCTCTTTGTTCTTCCATGTTGGAAACATGCTCACAGAAAATGCATTCTTTAGGAAAGAGAGAGCATGCTGAAGTAGAACTTTTCAATCGATCCATCTTTGATGTGAAGTTCAGGTAGCAGTTTCTATGATACCTAGTTGTCTCTAAGTTGACACCATCTAATGTATCAGGCAGCTGATCACAAACAGCCTTCATATGATAAAGGGAAACAACTGGCTCAACTAGTGTTCTGTCACGAATATACAGTAAATGAGACAATCACTCTTTTGATTATTAAAACTGGTGGCCCATGCTATGCTTGTGGCTTCAGGGCTCCTAATGGACAGATTTGGGTTTCTTTTCATGTAAGCTGAAAACCAGTCTGCTCCTGCCATTTTAGATTCATCCCATGTCTTTGAATGTTTGCACCCATGTTTCACAGCAAGCTGATACACAAGATCTCTCACCTGTCATTTAAATAACATAAAAATGTCAATGTATTCAACATTTCTCTCATCTACCCATCTGTATGTTTTGAATTGGCACCACAATAAATTGATCATTTACTCCTAACTTTCTATCTTATCCCTAATTTTACTCTTTATCCTACTTACCTCACGTGAACACAGTCCATAAAATGCATCAACTGCCCTCACTACATATTCAAGTTCTTTCTCATGTTCCTCAGGAAAGACCTTTCCACTGTGGTAGCCTACTCTCGGAAGTTCACTTGATCCCTTCCCTTCTAACATCTTCCTCTTTTTACAGAATCTGTACAAGGTTACACGGCAAATGCCATACAATTTTGCCACAGATCTTACTGGCCTTCCCAGCTGTTTAACATCATCTGATGATCTCTTCAAAATAAGAATTGCCTCTGAGATGCAGCAAATTAGAAATTTTAAGTTGCATAAAATGGAAATACTCAAGTAAAGTACCATATTGACCCGAATATAAGACGACCCTGATTATAAGACGACCCCTCTTTTTCCAGATGTACCTTTTGGAAAAAGGCTTTTTGAAAACCAAATATTGTTTTTTTTTTTCTCTCTGCAAAACACATTTTTTCTTAAATTATTTTCATATTGCATATTTTTCCTATTTTACTGGTAAAATGTACCAACAATGACATTTAAAAATATACACTTTTTGATATACCATAAAAATAACAGGTAGCCCATCTGAATTATATAACATTTAGTCCATCCATCTCATAGTAGCCTACCAAAATTGTATTAACAGTAGAAGTTAAATCTTATTGTAGTCTTCAAATCTGGGTACTGTCTTATGTTTTAAAATCACTTACAGAGGAAGTTTGTTCCATCAGGCTAACATGACAGTCAGGACTCATGCCACTGTAAGCTTTTCCTTTCCTCTTGTTTTCACTCACGATCTTTACAACACACATTACATTACTTATTTCATGGCACACTCGTTTTATGCGTTTTTGGCGCCACCTATTGTCATGGGTGTATTATTGACATGTCAAAGTCTAGACCCTGAATATAAGACGACCGTGTATTTTCTGATGTATTTCTAAGAAAAAAACATTGTCTTATATTCGTGTCAATACGGTACATGTACCTTGAATTTGTACTTAAAGGGATAGTTCACTTTGAAATTAAAATTTGGTATCTATCAGCTTACCCCAAGGGCATCCAAGATGTAGGTGTCTTTTTTTCTTCAGTAGATCCAATTTTGATGTTTTTATGTCAAACCATTCTAGTCTGTCAGTCATATAATGGCAGGTATAGGTCACTGTCTCTATAAGAGGGAAAAAGAACATGCACAGAGAAATCCAAATTAAACAATTCCCCATCGTAACTACACATTGATGGCCTAAGACAAGAAACGAGCGTTTTGTGTGAAAAACGAACAGTATTTATATCGTTTTTTTACCTCTTGTACACAACCATGTCCAAGTGATCTGAGTGTGCACACACATCCGGTGTGTGACGTGTGTCGCGCGCTCTAGCTTACAATGCATTCACACGGGGCGTCGGCATCAACGCTTGACGGAGGGCGTGTCTGAAGCGTGGTGCTGACGCAACTTTTCAAGCGCCAACGGAGGCGTCAGCCAATCAGATCGCCTCATGCAAATACCCAATCCCGTTCATGCAACACCAGAGAAGTATGTGATTGGTTGTTGTAACTATGACGGTGCGTCAGCGTTGACGCCGACGCCCCGTGTGAATGCAGCGTGAGTCAGAGCGCGTGCACACACACGTCACACACCGGATGTGTGTGCACACTCAGATCACTTGGACATGGTTGTGTACCGATATAAATACTGTTCATTTTCTCACACAAACCGCTCGTTTCGTGTCTTAGGCCATCAATGTGTAGTTACGATGGGGAATTGTTTAATTTGGATTTCTCTGTGCATGTTCTTTTTCCCTCTTATAGAGACAGTGACCTATACCTGCCATTATATGACTGACAGACTAGAACGGTTTGACCTAAAAACATCAAAATTGGATCTACTGAAGAAAAAAAGACACCTACATCTTGGATGCCCTTGGGGTAAGCTGATAGATACCAAATTTTAATTTCAAAGTGAACTATCCCTTTAAGTACAGTACTTGAGTAAATGTACTTAGTTACATTCCACCAATGGTTAGTAAGTTGGCAACCAGAAATAACAGTTCCATGAAACTAATTTCATGTTAATATTTATCTTTCCCCTATAATGGTAGACTATATAAAAACAACAAACCATGAGGAAAAGGGGAAAGAGAAAAAGTGATTAGACAGACATGTCTGAACCCTATGGGATCATATTCCCACCAAAAGTATTGCAGTCACGGATAAAAAAATAACAAGCGTGAAAACAAAATTTAAAAACGCAAGTAAAAATATATTGCACAAGATTTAAAAATGAAAGCAAAGTTTTCAGAATAGCAAGCAATGGTCACGGATCGAAAAATAATAAGCGTAAATAAAAAAATGAATAACGCATTTTTAAAACTAATAAGCATGAATCAAAACTTTAAACACATTTAAAATCATATTGCACAAAATTGAAATATTAATGCAAAATTATCTGACTTTCGCACAAAATCATGTTTTCCTTGGTTATATTTCTCTGTTTTTTTCTGCTCTCATAAATTTTCTGCTCATATTTTTATTTTTTGTATGCTTATGCTGTTTTTCCCTTCGTGCTTGTTTCCATGTTCTGCACTTGCTTTCCCAAATGTTGCGGTTAGAGTTTCATGTAAATCAGTGCCGGCTCAAGCGTCTTCATTGGTCCACTAGTTCTAGATTGACAGCTCCTCCTCAGCCAATCAGTCGAAGAGGGGCGGTGACGTCACTCCAGTGCGCCTCATTAGCTGCCGATGCTCAGTGTTCTGTTCACTTGTACAGGTGAAAATGGATTACTGTCAGCTGGGAAACATATTTCCGTACAGGACACTGTTATATGTGTCTGTCTGTCACGTACTGATCCGTTAACGTTAAATTAGTACATTGGTCAATTAAATTATGAATGAATGAATATGTTTTTGCATTGACACAATTTGATTCATGAAAGCGATTGTTACATAAGATTGGATTTGATATACATTTGTATTCATTGTGTTTATTTACATAAACACAATATGCAACAAGCTACATATATAATTGCATAACACTATCATATTAATGTTTTAAATATATAAAGTTACAATACAGCAACAATATGAAAGTAAAACAGCCAGCAGGTGGCGGCAAGGATCTTTAGAGTAAGACATTAAATCATTCATTCAAATGGCAGATTCATTCAGTGAGGAATAAAGTGAATCATTCAATATAAAAGGCTGCTATGTGTTGCTTGTAGGTGCTGTTCTGCTGTGGCTTTGTCAAAATAGAGCAAAATGATAAAATAGTTACAATATTAAACTCACTCAAATTTTCCTTCTTGTTATATTGATTATACTACAGTTCAATAAAGATTTTCAATGGAGCTGATATTCGGGGAACACACTCTTCCTGATGTGATATTGCTTAATTGTATGTCATTTTCTAATCTCAGTGTAACACAAAATGTGATAAATCTTACAAAACCATCAACCTTATCAATTACATACTGTGCATGAAAGAAAACACTGCAAATAGCTGTTTACAAAAAACAATACATGACAAAAAAAAGAGCTAAATATTGCCCACATGAGCAATATACAGCAAACTAAACAATTGTGACTGGGATGTATTACTCTTACTCATATTATCCTCTCCTAACAGTAATAACCATAAGACTTATTATTATTAGTCAGGTATGGGCGAGCAAGATACCTATAACGGTGACTTCACGAGGCCGGTGCATACTGTGGCTGCTCCCTTTCGCGATGTGGCCATATAGGCGAATAAATACAGGTGAATATAACCTCGACGAGTCACTAGGACGGCTCATTTAACGTTAACGGATCGCCAGGCAGGCGTACAGCAGTGACAGACAGACACATATAACAGTGTCCTGTACAGAAATATGTTTCCCAGCTGACAGTAATCCATTTTCACCTGTACAAGTGAACAGAACACTGAGCATCAGCAGCTAATGAGGCGCACTGGAGTGACGTCACCGCCCCTCTTCGACTGATTGGCTGAGGAGGAGCTGTCAATCTAGAACTAGTGGACCAATGAAGACGCTTGAGCCCGCGCTGATTTACATGAAACTCTAACCGCAACATTTGGGAAAGCAAGCGCAGAACATGGAAACAAGCACGAAGGGAAAAACAGCATAAGCATACAAAAAATAAAAATATGAGCAGAAAATTTATGAGAGCAGAAAAAACTGAGAAATATAACCAAGGAAAACAGATAAGTTTGAAAGTCAGATAATTTTGCATTAATATTTCAATTTTGTGCAATATGATTTTAAATGTGTTTAAAGTTTTGATTCATGCTTATTAGTTTTAAAAATGCGTTATTCATTTTTTTATTTACGCTTATTATTTTTCGATCCGTGACCATTGCTTGCTATTCTGAAAACTTTGCTTTCATTTTTAAATCTTGTGCAATATATTTTTACTTGCGTTTTTAAATTTTGTTTTCACGCTTGTTATTTTTTTATCCGTGACTGCAATACTTTTGGCGGGAATATGATCCCATAGAACCCCCTCTCAAAATCTCTACTCCCACTTGTCTATTACACACCCAAATACATCCGATGACCACTTTACTTGCTTCAGTTCTAACACAATGTGGCAATGTTTTTCAGAAAAGTTGATGAAATAATGAAATGGCACAGCTTAACTGCCAATGACATTTGGAATGTGGATGCAATAGGCATTACAACTATACAAACTCCGGTCAGTGTGATTGGAAAACGTGGTTCCAAACAGGTTGGGGCAATGACAACAGGAGAAAGAGATCAACTGGTCACGCATTTGCAGTCAATGCCATTGGTAACACAATTTCTCCAATGTTTGTTCCCACGCCTTCGTTACACAGACCATTTTATACGAGATGGGCAAATAAGATGCATTGGAAGTGGAAATGAATCAGGAAGGATGCAGGAAGAGGATTTTGTCATCTTTCTAAAGCACTTCGCAAACCACACAAAGGTTAGCCCTGAGAAGAAGTTGCTACTTCTCCTAGATAACCATTGCTCACACTTGTCTATTACAGCCATTGACTTCTGCAAGAACAATGGAATTGTGATGCTAACAGTCTGATAAATGACTGCTAAAATGCTAAACATTCCCCCCTCACTATAGTCATAAACTCCAACCCCTTGACAGGAGTGTATATGGCCCACTCAAGAAGATGGTGAACAGTGCAAGTTATTGCTGGATAAGAATGAATCCAGGAAAGAACATGACAATATATGATATACCAGGTTTTGTGAGGATAGAACTTCCATCGGTAGCCACACCAAATAATATTTAGGCTGGATTCCAGAGCAGTTGTATTTGGCTGTACAATACAGACATATTCAAGGAGAGTGAGTTTACACCTTCATAGATCGTCTTGATCCAGCCATCCACCAGGATACTCCTCCAGCTGCCTATGGAAAAACAAGCTTTTCATAATTTTCATCACTATTTTCCATTACTACCAGTACCCCAGCCCCCTCCGAGATTAGATACTTGGAAAGGCGAGAGAGTTCTGTCACATGATTTATCACACCCAACTTTACAATCATATTGCACATGATCACAATTTCAAAACATTTACTTAAGCCTAAAACATATTTGCCTTGCTAAAACACAGATTTAAACTTACATGAGTAGATGGGAAGGGTAGGGGAGAAGGAGCCAGGCAGTGCCTGCTGTGTCCCCTAGCACCTCACAGGAAAGATGGCACAACATGGGTGAGGATGATATTGGGCCTCTGCAGCCTGTGTTTAGACCTTCTCGTATACCTGGGCCAAAGTTGGTGACAACTACATCTGTACTATAGACCATTGTTCAGCACACAAATGCCTATGTGTTCAAAAAACATCTCTGGAGAAGACTTGAAGTGTTACCTGGCACTTGTTGTGTACACGGGCCTCGTGAAGGTCTTTGCTGTGACTGACTATTGGAGGAGGTTCCCCTTCCTGCCGAGATCATGTTCTGTAGGAAGTGTCTGACCATCACAAATGCTCTTCATCTTAACAGTCCTCAGGATGATGAAGAAAATGCAAAGAAGGGAATAGCAGCCTTCGACCACTTGGGGAATGTCAAGGCTCTCTATCACAACATTAGGGATGCCTGCAGGACATTTTTAATTTGAATTAAAAAAAAAAAAATCTTCTCCATGGATAAGAGGATGGTGGGGGTCCAAGGTGAGGTCTGGACTTAAGCAATACATGAAGTACAAACCCACTAAACGGGGCTACAAGATTTTTGTCATGGCAGACTCTGTGAGTGGCGACACCTGTGATTTCTTAGAGTTTGAGTGTAAGTCCATGCCATCTAAGAATGGACTGAGATGAGTCTGTCACAGTACTCATAGATGAAAAGATGTTGGGCACTGGTTACAAGCTGTATGTCGACAACATTTACACCAGTTCCATGTTTTTAAGAGATCTCCTCTGTCAGATGTTTTGTGCATGTGGCACCATTTGTCCAAACAGAATCGGTTTCCCAAAGACTATCACCAACAGATAACCGTGGGGGTCCATGCGATGGCTCAGAGAGGAAGTTGGTGTTTGTGTAATGGAAAGTCACCTGGGAAGTGCTGATGTGCTTCACTTTCCCCATACCATACGGAGATGACAGAGCAAAGGAGGGTGAAGGACAATGATGGGCAGTGGTCTCAAGTGCATGTGCCTGTTCCCGGTGCTGTGCTGGACTACAACAGCTTTATGGTGGAGTGGACCTGTCCGATGCCCTCATTGGATACTACAAAGTGCTCCACAAGACACAGAAGTGGTACAGATCCTTATTTTACCACTTTGTGGATGTTGTTGTGGTCAGTGACTTCATTTTGCATCATCATCTGGCCAGAGCAAGGAAGGAAAGACCCCTGAGCCAGAAAGTATTAAGGGAAATTGGAACTTGCAGGCTTTGAATTAGGCACAGCTGCTGTTCAGGCTTCAAATGTTGGTTGCCACAACCTGTAGCACATTACAGATGACAGCACTCCTGGATGGCGAAAGTGCAAGCTTTGCCATCAGAAGATACCAGTCTTCTGTGCAACATGTGAGGTGCTGCTGTGTTTTCTGCCTTAATGGACTGTTTCCATGACTGGCATGAGCAGGATGGAAAATATGAATCAACATGTTCATAATGTTGATTAATGTTTTTAACTACGTTGTACATGTTACATTGTTCAAACCATTGAAATCTAAGTTATTCCAGAAATGTTTTCAAGTTTAGGTGGATACATCAGACCCTGACAAATAGATTTGCAGTTCCGAGGAGGGAGATGAAGGGAGACAAGTCATCACTGGTGTGTGGCAGTAACGCTTAGGGATGCACTCACACTCACACTTTCATGACCAACAAGTTTTCATCCTATTTTTCCTGTTATTGTGAGTTATTGTGTTCCATCATATGCACACATCTTACAATAATGCATAATAAAAAAGATTTTCTTGACTTGAAACCCCATAGGTTCGATTTTTTTCTCTTTGGATTTTGTTGTAAATTTGTGTAAATTTGATTACATTGCACCTGTTTTGATTTCCCTGCATTGGTTCCCTCTCTAATACACAATTGATTTTAAAATTGTATTATTTGTCTACAAATCCTTAAACAATGAATATTAACCTACAATCAAATAAAACAATAAGTGGCCAGTCACACACCAAAAGTTTGGTGTTTTTTTCTTGTTTTTTTGTCCACCAGTGCTCTAAACCAACCACCCACATATCCTCCATCACCACATCCATGAACCTCCTCTTTGGTCTTCTTCTTCTCCTGCTCAATAGCTTCATCATCAACACTCTTCTCCTGACATACCCTGCCTCCCTCTTCTGCACATGGCCAAAACATCTTAGTTTTGCCTGTCCTAACTGTGCTGTCCCTCTAATAATCTAATTTCTGATCCTGTCCATCCTCATCACTACCAAAGAAAATTGCAGCATCTTCAACTCTGCCACCTCCAGCTCCTTCTCCTGTCTTTTTGTCAGTAGCACGGCCTCCAAGCCAGACAACATAGCAGGTCTTACTACCATCTTGTAAACTTTCCCTTTCATTCTTGCAGGTACCCTTCTATCACAAATCACACCTGACATTCTCCTCCACCCACTCCACCCTGCCTGCACTCTCTTCTTTACTTCTCTACCACATTCTCCATTACTTTGGATGAGCTTAAAGTCCCCCTGTAGTCAAATATTTTATCCCTTAAAACTTATCTTTGATCATCAAAATAACATTTAAATGTTTTTTCTTGTGAAAATAATTGTCTCATGCCTTAAAATAGCTTGAATGTAACTCTACACCCTTGCCTCATTTACTATACGCTGATCTATGAATATGCAAATTAGCCCCGTCTCCAATCAGTCGCAGCAGCCAGCGCCTCCTGATCCACTGAACTGTAGTAAACGCGAAACAATGGCAGACACGGATAATGACTGATAAAACAATGTTTTTAATAGCGGACAACGTCTCCAGGTTACGTATGTAACCATGGTTCCTTGAGAGAATGAGACGCTGCGTCACCACGCTTTGGGAACGCCTTCTGCGTGACCGGCTCTGAATCTGCTGTGTAATCTGTCCAATGGAAGGGCGCGACGTCACAGGCGGGTGACGTCAGAGACCAGGAAGCATAAAAGCACGTGCGGCAAAGACGGCGACAGCCTCAAGTCATGAAGAACTGCGCTGCCAAGGATGCCGGAAGTATGGCAACGTGACGCAGCGTCTCGTTCCCTCAAGGAACCATGGTTACATACGTAACCTGGAGACGTTCCTTTTCGGGAACTCGAGCTGCATCACCACGCTTTGGGAACGAGATGCCCACTCCGCCAGACTTACAAATCCCTGCCCTGTGTGTATGTCTCAACATAAACGACTAGGACGAGAGGACTGAAGAACCTGGGGTAGTACCGATGTCTAGGCCGTAGAACCGGACAAAGGTGGACGGGGTGGACCAACCTGCAGCGTTGCAGATGTCCAAAACAGGGACGCCTGCAGAGAAGGCTTTGGAGGCTGCCATACCTCTAGTGGAGTGTGCCTTGACCCCCAAAGGCGAGGGGAGGCCAGAGGACTCGTAACAGGCCGTGATTGGGGACACTTAATTTCTAGCGATTACCGTAAATTTGATTTCACAGATACTATTTAAACTAAACTTAGCTAGACAATGACATCTCCGAATTCAATAATGAAATGCCTTTAACTGAAAATTGAGTGTTTAATCTTATTATTATACATTACTGACACTCTATCCTCCAACTTGATACTGTTAAGTGCTTTGACACAATCTGTATTGTTAAAAGCGCTATATAAATAAAGGTGACTTGACTTGACTTGATTGTCTCGACAATCCACCGGCTGATAGTGTGCTTGGTAGCAGGGAGACCTCTCCTGGGCGGACCAACGCACACAAGCAGTTGGTCCGACCTTCTCCACTGGGTAGCTCTGTGGACGTATGTGTCAAGTGCTCGCACAGGACACATACAGTTAAGCTTCGCCTGATCTGAATCCCGAAAGGGAGGAGGATGGAAGGCCTGCAGTACTACTGGCCGTGGTGCAGTAATGGGGACCTTAGGGGTGTAACCCGCTCGAGGGTACAGAAATGCTTTCGCCAGTCCGGGCGCAAAGTCAAGATAGGAAGGGGCCACTGATAGGGCCTGAAGGTCACCCACTCTCTTCAGAGAAGTGATCGCTAACAAGAACGTAGTCTTGAGGGAAAGATGACGATCTGAAATCTCCTCTATGGGCTCAAAAGGTGGTTTACACAAAGCCTCTAGCACCACCGCCAGGTCCCACGTGGGGACGCGAGAACGCACTGGCGGCCTCATCCTCAGCGCACCGCGGAGGAAGCGTATCACCAGGGGGTGTTTGCCCACTGAGTTTCTATCGAGCGGTGAGTGGTAAGCCGATAATGCCGCCACATGCACCTTCACTGTGGAGTGGGATACCCCTGCAGAGAGTCTAGCCTGCAGATACTCAAGAACTGTACCAACTGGGCAGTTAACAGGGTCTTGCTGGCGAGCTCTGCACCATGAAGTGAAGAACTTCCACTTCAGGGTGTACACTTTCCTTGTAGAGGGAGCTCTGGATTGGAGAATGGTCTCTACCACCTCAGCTGGGAGACCAGAAGCTATGAGCTGTGCCCCCTCAGGGGCCACACCCACAGTTTCTATAACTCCGGGCGGGGGTGCAGAATGGCACCACCTGCTTGTGAGAGGAGATCCCTCCTGATGGGTAGTGTTGCTTTCGTCAACGAAAATTATGACGAAATATCGTCGTCAACGAACCTTTATCACGTGACGAAAACGAGACGCAACGTAAATGCTGGTCATGTGACGATGACGATAATTAAATGTATAATGCAATATCGTTGACGAATAAAAACGAGACTAAATGTGGTTTACAAAATAAAAACTATGCTAAAATGTCTCTTCATTTTCGTTGACCAAAACGAGACGAAACAAAATGTTATAACGTTATTTCGTCCGTTTAGTCGGTTATTATTTTGCAGTATTTCTGTTTCAGTGACTTACGTTACTTCAGGGCTGTCAGGGTTGCCAGGTTTTCGCAACAAAACCCGCCCAATTGCTACTCAAAACTAGCCCAATCGCATTTCGAGGGGGGTTCCCCGGTAAAGTTCCAGGGTCTAAATATTTGGGGACTTGGCAACACTCTGCGCAGACGCAGGCGACGTCACTTCCTCAAGCTCCACTCGCGGCATTATTTAGAAGGCGACAACAAACAAAGTTAAGTCTGACACAGAGAAAGAGACCGATGGCCGGCTTCATCTGACTTCAGTTGACAAGCAATACAAGTAACAGACACATTTTATTTGCACTTTTTAGTATGTTATTGTAGCTCGAGCATTCAAGCACCTTGTTTCTCTTTGTTAAACTTGAATGTAACGTTATATATTTTTTTCTGGCATTGTCATTTGATGCTATTTTATTTTATTTATTGTTTTTTTTATTTAAATTTATGTGTGTGTACTTCTAATATGTTTGGTTGGTAAAATAAATGTTGTAAATTCAAATCAGAGTGTCTTTGGATGTATTCTTAAGTCTATAAGGTAACAATAATATAATAAGAACCTTGTTTGAAATGGGTTTGGCTAAAAGAAAATTTTGGTTTCGTCTTTACTGCTAGGTACTTATACTATATTGACCGGGTTAAATAGAATTGCATTACTAAAAAGAGACTAAAATACAATTTTCATTGACTAAAACTAGACTAAATGTCATCAGTTTTCGTTGGCTAAAACTAGACGAAAATAGTCATCAGTTTTCGTCGACTAAAACTAGACGAAAATAGTCATGGATAATTCTGACTAAAATAAGACTAAAATGCTCAGACTTTTAGTTGACTAAAACTTGACTAGACTAAAAAGAGTATGAACGTGACTAAAACTAATAAAAACTAAAATGACAGCTTCACACAAAGACTAGACTAAAACTAAAATTAAAACAGGCCGCCAAAAACCACACTACTGATGGGAACCTCCCATGGAGAGCCGTCTAGGAGGGAAATCAGGTCCGAGAACCATACTCGGCCCGGCCAGCACGGGCTACTAACAGTAGGCGAACACCGTCTCGGCGTACTCTCGTCAGAACTCCTGGGAGCAGAGCGATCGGGGGAAAGGCGTACAGACGCAGCCTCGGCCATGTCTGTACCATAGCGTCCAGTCCTAGGGGAGCTGGAGGAGCTAGAGAGAACCAGAGGGGACATTGCACATTCACTCGAGTTGCGAAGAGGTCCACCTCCGCCTGATAAAACATTCTCCATATCTGCTTCACCACCTCGGGGTGAAGCATCCATTCCCCGGGCCTCGGCCTCTGTCTCGACAGTACGTCTGGTCCCACATTCAGGTACCCAGGAATGTACAGTGCTCTCAGTGAGAGGAACTTGTCCTGGGACCACAAGAGGATCTGGTGTGCCAGTTTGAACAACGGGCGCGAGCGCAGACCCCCCTGGTGGTTGATGTAAGAGACCACCGCTGTGTTGTCGGTGCGCACCAACACATGGTGACCTCTCAGGTCTGGGAAGAAAGATTTCAGTGCTCGATAGACTGCTAGCATCTCCAGACAATTGACGTGCCCTATGAGATGGTGACCACTCCACAGACCACGGCGGGCTGAGCGGCCACTCATGACTGCTCCCCAACCGGCGAGAGACGCGTCCGTCGCTAACGATAACTGGCGACACGGATCTCCCAGCACCGGGCCCTGATTTAAGAACCAAGGTTTCCTCCACATGTCTAGGGCTCGCACACACCGTCGAGAGACCTTGATCATGCGAAGTGGATTTCCCCTCGGGGAAAATCCCTTGGTCTTGAGCCACCACTGCAGGGGTCTCATGTACAGCAGGCCAAATGGTATCACGTTGGACGCAGCTGCCATCAGACCCAGCAATCTCTGAAACTGCTTGACAGTGAGTGACTGGCCTTCTCTCACTCTCTTGACTGACGTGAAAATCGACTCGATCCGAGCAGGAGACATTCGTGCCTGCATCGTGGTCGAATTCCACACCACACCTAAATAAGTGGTCCTCTGAACCGGAGAAAGCACACTTTTCTTGGCGTTTAGTCTCAACCCCAACTGTTTCATATGAGCGAGGACGACATCTCGATGTCTCGCCGCCTCCATCTCCGACTGAGCTAGAATCAGCAAGTCATCGATATAATTTAGTATGCGGATGCCCCTCAATGGAGCTAGTACTGCATCCACTACTTTTGTAAACGTGCGGGGTGAGAGTGCTAGACCGAAGGGAAGAACCCGATATTGGTATGCTTTGCCCCCAAAAGCGAACCTTAGGAACTTCCTGTGACACGGACGGATGGATACGTGGAAGTATGCGTCTTTTAGATCTATCGTGACAAACCAGTCCTTGGACCTGATTTGTGACACAACTTGCCTCAGCGTGAGCATCTTGAACTTCAGCTGACTGACTGAGTGGTTCAGTTGACGCAGATCTATGATCGGACGCAACCCGCCATCCTTCTTGGGAACTATGAAATACCGGCTGTAAAACCCGGATTCCCTCTCGTGAGGAGGGACCACCTCGATGGCCTCCTTCCTTAATAGGGCTTTCACTTCTTGTTCCATAATCAGAGCCTGCTCGGGGCCCACCAGCGTGGGAGTCGCGCCGCTGAAGCGTGGTGGTGGAAAAGCGAACTGAATTCGATACCCCTTTTCTACAGTCTGCAGGACCCATTGAGACACATTTGGCAGTAGTTTCCAAGCTGCTAAATAATCTACTAAGGGAACCAGCCTCTCGAGGCTGGCCTCTGGTGTTAGAGACGGTAGCTCGGACCCCTGTAACGGCGCACCGCCCAGCGGGGCCCGAACTATCCGTTTTATAGACCCCCTCAGGGGTGACGTGTGTCTCAGTCCCCTTGCTGGGGAGAGATAGGCAATCTGTAATTCCTTTCTTCCCCAGAGGGGCCTGCCCTCAGAAGTCCTGCACCCCCATGTGTCAGGACTTTTTCTTCTGGGACCTCCTAGCCGTAAGTACGGACCCAGATCCGACTTCGACTTTGAAGCCCCAGACGAGTAGCGCTGCTTCTGGCCCCGCCGCGGGGGAGCACGAGAGGCAGCGCTCTCCTTTTGAGCCTCCCTGTATGAGGAGCCGGTACTCGTCGAGGGCTGCTCCCGCCCAGCAGCCCTCTGAGCCCGAGAGCGGCGAGGGAGGAACCGCTGGAACGCCGCCGCTTGCTTACTCGCCTCCTGAAACCTGTCGACAACCGAGTTGACAGCGTCGCCGAACAGGCCAGAAGACGAGAGCGGGGCGTCCAGTAGGCAGACCCTGTCTTTGTCCTTCATATCTGACAGGGTCAGCCACAGATGTCTCTCCGCTGCCACCATAGCAGCCATAGAGCGCCCAATGGCACGGGCGGTCTCCTTAGTGGCGCGGAGAGACAAATCAGCGGTCCTACTGAGCTCCGCGATATCATCGGAGCTCACCTGCTCGCGCTCATCGAGCTCTTTCAGCAGATCAGCTTGGTACGCCTGTAACACAGACATTGTGTGCAGACGAGTACCCCCTGCCCACGAGCGTAGATGTAGTACGCAAAGGCTTTGTGGGCAGGGCCGGAGCCTTCAAGGACGATGCCACGTTAGGAGACAGATAACTCACAAGCGTCTGTTCTACCTTTGGCATCGCCCTATAACCGCACTCATCCAAACCCGCGACATTCCCATAATAGTTAGACGCTGGAATAAAGAGGCGGGACGAGTACGGTCTTCCCCACGATCTACAAACCTCAGTATGCAGATCGGGAAAAAACGGCAGGCTCCGATGCGGAGGTGGCGGCCGAGTGCGCAAGAAACACTCGTCGAGTTTGCTTTCGCGCGACTCGGTCTGCTGCTCGGCTGGCCAATCAATTTTAAGTTTATCGACAGCGCGAGTCACCACCTCCAGCAGCTCCTCATACTGCAGGGATTGGGGCGGCTCATCGACGCTCTCCATCTCCTCCTCCTCGAAGGAAGATTGGTCGAGCATCGAGCCCGCTCCGCGGGAGGAAGCTGCCTTCTTCTCACTGCAAGCTCTCCCGGAGTGGGCGCTCGATCTGGAGGCAGTGGACGGAGATAGGGACTCGCCCGTCTCCATTTCCTGCTCCAGATCGAACTGTGAGCCCCACGAGTGCAGACGCCGCTCTGCCTCGGCAGCAGCGGGACTCGAACCGCGGGTTTTTCAAAACAAGGATTTTCGGGAGCGGAGCGAACGCAGCGGCAAGCGCTCACAATGGGGGCAATCAGCCCCCTCACTGAATGCAGCCGCCGCGTGCCCCGCTCCCAAGCAAGCCACGCACTGCTCGTGTGTGTCTCCAGCAGTGATGAAGCATTTGCAGGGAGACACACACGGCTTGAACAAGCGTGACTTGCCCTCGCCCTTATAGCCACTCTTAGACATAGTGCAGTGAAATGCAATCAGTGTAGTGTCTTATCGAGTGCAGGTTTATGTTTTTCTGTGAAAGTGCTTTAGCAGACAACAGAGAAGACCAGACACACAGAGAGCGCGGTTCTGAATGACAGAAGGCTGTCGCCGGCTTTGCCGCACGTGCTTTTATGCTTCCTGGTCTCTGACGTCACCCGCCTGTGACGTCGCGCCCTTCCATTGGACAGATTACACAGCAGATTCAGAGCCGGTCACGCAGAAGGTGTTCCCAAAGCGTGGTGACGCAGCTCGAGTTCCCGAAAAGGAACTACAGTGAATACTGTAACATTCATTAAAGTTACTTACTTGACGATGTTGTGTCCTAAAATGCCGTTAAGACTGAATGCAGCCGTTTGTGATTTTTAATTCGCACCCGCGAGCATACGCGAGTAATGTGCAGACGCCGATGCAGGAGAGGTGGGTCTGATTCCACGCTACTTTTGTACTGTTGCCGCGGGTTATAATGCAAGTTAGCGGTTCTAAATTCTCAACCATGTGGGTTTTTTGCTCAAATTTATGTTTGGTTTTGTGCTGGTATTGGTATATTTTGCATGCTAGTGATAGGAATCAATCCCTTGACGAGCAAACCGAAGGCTGTTTCAAGCCGCATTTCTGGGAGTGCCATTGGGAAACTACAGTTTTAAGGAGAAAATACTCAGGCAATTGTGTTGATTAATGGATTGGCACATGGTTTGTCTAAAAGCATATTAAAAACACCACATATACAAATAAACAACATAAAAAACTTGATTTTCACTACAGGGGGACTTTAAATACTTGGGGTCAGTTGTCCACTTTTACCACTTTTGCTCTTTGTAACTGCACTGTTCTGCTGCCCTCTCTCCGATTTATGCACATGTACTCTGTCTTGCTCCTACTGACTTGTGTCATGAAAACACAAGACTACTAGACATGGGATACCCACACTTGCGGGTTTTGCACTTGACCACTTGTATTGGATGGTATTTGGCCCAAGTATTCCAGTGGATGTGAATACCAAAAGTGGAACTTTTGATTACTTAAAATGATACACTTTATCATGTAAAATGATAAACGTGTTCACACAGAACACGTTTTTCCATTCCAATTTGCTACTTTTCCATTATTTTTCTATGTAAACATGCGACATGTATGACCGTTGCACTTGCGTCTTGCATCTTTTACAGCATCTTTTGTTTACAATAGCAGGTTGGCATGGCAACTGTTTTTCTTGACAGCAACATGGCGGAGTCATTCTGCTCTGCACTTTTTAAGAAAACATTCCTGAGCGCTGCATCTTGCATTTTTAGATGCAAAGCCACGATCTGTGTGAACAGCCCTTTATAGCGATGTAAAACTTTTTACAGACTGATTTTTGCAGACACTTTAAAATAAATTCCTAAATGTCTGTTTAGTAGTCCATATGTAACAAATGACAATTAATTACAAAGTAATTACACAATAACAAAGTACTAAAGTGCAAAGAAGCAATTGCGTTTACACTTTATTTTAAGGTGTCAGTTTTGTTACAGTGTGATTATACATTTAGGTACTGAGTAATATTAATTTACTAGATGTACTTACTGTCACAAATCCTGGCCATAACTTTGCTTTATTCACCACTAGGGTTAGAATTAGGGTTTGGCTTAGAGTTACTTGCATGTAATTATCCATTATCCCTAGTTAATTTCTCGTTTCTGATTCCTGTCCGTGCTCCTGGATATTCTCTCTGCCTAGCCCTCTGGATTAAGTTCGCCGATCGCCGACCCACGTTGCCTAAGGACATCTTGTGTCTTGCCCATGCCACCTGTTTGCTATGCCCGACCCTGCCTGTATTGACATGTTTTATAATAAAAAGCTTGACTTGGACCGCATTACGTCTCGTCAGCTCCGTCAATAAAGTTAGGGTTAGTTAGTTTGGCTTAGAGTTACTTGCATGTAATTATCCATCGTTAATTGTTATTATAATAGTAAGTACTGTAATGTATGTAACAAGGACACCTTAAAATAAAGTGTTACCGCAATTGCAAATGTTTTACAAAATACAAGGTGCAATACTTTACACTTCACTACTAAATTACATTTACATTTACACATTTAGCAGACGCTTTTATCCAAAGCGACTTACATTGCATTCAAGTTACAGTTTTACATTTGATCAGCTCTTGCTTTCCCTGGGAATCGAACCCATGATCTTGGCGTTGCTAGCTCCATGCTCTACCATTTGAGCTACAGGAAAGCTAAAAAATTACATGTTTTATTAAAACATGTAATAATAAATAATAATAATAAATAATAAAAAATTACATGTTTTATTCATGTAAATACATATAACTTACACTGAAAAGTCTTCCTTAACATCTCATGATTTCAGGTCACGTGAGGTCCTGAGCATGATGAATGATGGGATATGCTCAGCCTTAATTATGCACTGAAACGCTATTAGAAATTTAGTGTGTGTGGCATTTTTAGATCTTGCACAGACTTGTGCACTTCCTGTCACATGCACATGCTCTCAAATGGCCTGCAAGACTCTCAACACTGCAAGAGCGAGTATTGGGAGTTCACTTGTGTGTGTTCAGATATCAAGAGCACAGTAGCTCCTCACAGTGTTCCCTCTAGTAATACAACAGAAAATATACACTCATGACAGACAGCTTAGGATGAAGGAGATCTAATGTTCTGAAATAACTGTTTTTGTTCCAGTTTTCTAATTTACGATAGTGACTTGACTTTACCTAACAGACATCTTGCAGACGTACATGAGCTATCTAGCAGATATGTTTCTTCTTATGTTATGTGCACCTCCTAGTTTTAAAGTAACAAACATATTTTTCTAACAAACCTGTTTTCTTTCTTTACAATAGCTGACACTTGCTTTGGAATTCTGTTATGAAATTTAATTAAGTCTACTTTGAGCTAAAATGATATGTAAATGTATGTGTCTTTGTACTGAGAGATCGTGTTTAGTCCCTAATGCTTGTTGTGTTGTGTGTCAAGCATGATCAAAGCTTACACATAAAATTCTTCATGCTTCCTGTGTGTTTGTGTGCCAAACCGACTGGAGTGCAAGAGAGAGGAGAGACTGTTTTTACTTCTAACCCGTTCTCTCTCAGATCTCTCACATTCTCACTTCTGGTCTCTCTCTTTGTTTCTCCACCTCCGTCCTGTGAGAATATGAAAACTCTCAGCAAATGTTCCTCCCACACACAAGCATTCCAGGGACAGCGAAAGCAGTCCTACACGCTGATGGAGGTCTGAACAATAGATGCATACCTGAACACACCTTCTGTTTATCCCTCCATTTCCTCAAGGAAAGTTCATTATCTTTCTGTGACAAACCCGTTTCTGTGTTCACTTTCTGTGACAAACCCGACAAAACCGAATCAGAAATAAACACGTAATGAATCCATGTGTATCACTGAATTGAATGTATATAATGAGGTAGTGGTTTCTTTTCCTTTTGCTTTTATGGTGTGCATAAATGTGTGAATAGATGGTGTGGAGGTTGAACAAGCAGTTTCAGTTGTGATCAGAAAAAATGTACTGAGAAAAGCCAAGCTTTAAGATGCTAACCTTCTTTTATGACAATATTAAATAGTTATCGCCAAATCTTGTTACAAATACAGTGATGTTTAGTGAGACTTAAACACTTATTTTTCTCTGTTGTTGTTTTGAGGTAATAATTCAAAGCAGAAACACTATATGAAATCCAAAAAGTGGCACCAGAGAGAGAAAGTTGATTCACGCTCATGACTATGTAATTTCCCTTGCAAATCAGTCCTAAGTTCCCAGAATCCTCAAGCTCACAATGAATCCACCGGGCTTCGATCTCCTCCTAAAACAACACACACACACACACACACACACACACACAATGTCACCACAAAATTTACTGGTATTACTATCCTTGTGATTGGGGAAATTTTGTCTATATAATGTAGGGAATGCCAGGCACACACACACACACACAAACTAATTTTTTTAAATAAGGGCAGGGATGTTTTATTGACTTTTCACGTAGAATTATTTTTGTACATAGATACAGTATTTGCTCTGCTCTGAGCCTAAATCTTATAGAAAGCTTATGACATTTTTTAGTTTACCCACTTGTTTTGCCATGGATCCTCTGCTGATAAAAACATCGCAATCATCCACAATTACCAATTAATGTCTTATATTCAATTAATTAAGACGGTTTAACATTAAACCACCACTTCTTGCCAAAATCCAAGTCTATAATCCATAACAAGGCTTCCTCCAGTGAAAAAGTCCATCTCCTGTTGTCTCGCATCAAAATTTAGGACTGTTTTGGCTTGTAAATGGTGCTTGATCTGTGCATATTTCCCTCCTGATTCAGAGGAGATGGACTTTTTCACTGGAGGAAACGTCATTATGGATTATAGATTAGTATATATTTTAGCCTGAGACAACAGTTTGAGGCTAAAACCATCTTAATGATGGATTTGTTTCTTACAAACACACAGCTTTTGTCTTCACAAGATGTTAACTGATGGACTGGAGTGATGTGGTTTACTTGTGAATTATTGTGATGTTTTTATCAGCTGTTTGCACTCTCATTCTGATGGCACCCATTCATTGCAGAGGATCCATTGGTGAGCAAGTGATGCAATGACACATTTTTCCAAATCTGTTCAGATGAAAAAAACTCATCTGCATTTTGGATGGTAAATTTATTAATTTCATTTTTCGGTGAACTATTCTGATTAAATGTGTGGAGAAGCCCTGCATACATTACCACAGATAAGCTTGTTTTCACCAGAAGGTCCAGTAATGACATTTTGATTAAACATTATGGAGGGTAAATAAATAAATAAGTACATGCAAATTTAAGATGTAGAAAGTTTTCTGTTTGGTTGCAGTATTTATAACTAGCTGTATATTAAAGTGCCCTTATTATGGATTTTTGAAAATTAACTTTCATGCAGTGTGTAACACAGCTCTAACATCCTGCAAAGTTTTAAATCTGAAAGTGCACCGTGTATAGAGTTATTGTCTCTCAAAAGAAAGAGTCGACTCTGAATCATTGAAACGAGTCGTTTTTAAAACGAATCCCAAGCCGTTTCATGTTGACATCAACATGAAACATTAGCATATTGCCACCCACTTGTTGGTCTTTTCGCGTTGGTCTGAATGAAAATGCAAATTCATTCGTTGCCACTAGGTGCTGCTTCTGGAGCGGTAAAAGCTCACAAACACTGCTTTAAATGAAATCGACCAATCATTGCAGATTAGCTTCATGCAAAGGAGGGGTTTGAAAAAATTAATCGTTGAGCGAATCGTTTGGGAGTCGTTGAGCAAATAAGGTAAAAATAAATGCATATTATAATAAAAAGAAAGTGTTTTTTGACCTTGCATGCATGTCAACCTGTTGTTGGGGATTCCCAAAACCAAAATATGAACCTTTCATAACCCATAATAGGGGCACTTTAAAATGATAGAGGTTTATGGAATGTCCCCATTTAAATGACAGTGTGTGTGTGTTATCCATCACTTGTGTTTCTCTGTGCAGAAGCTGTTAGTAAGTAATGATTTCTAAAGGATGTCTGAGAGTGAAATGAGACCCAAGCGCCTTTATTTCATGCGCTTGAGTCACGTCTGCTCTCTCTTAAGAGTTCCTCCTCAAACTATCTGGCCATCGCAAGAGGAAACGAGAGTTTAACAGAGAAAAACAAGTCTTCCTAAAGCCACCCACATCCCATCTGCTCAATAATTATCACTTTTATTATTATCATCGCTGTTGTCACGATTATGAGCTGAAGTTTTCCTAATTGCCACACTGGTCATCGGGCTGTATTCCTGTTAAAGTGTACAGTACGGAGGGGAAATCCAGCCGTGTGCGTGTAATCATCCATTCACATCCCTCCTAATGACTGTCAGTTTTCCTGCCCCTCCATTTTCTGTCCAATTAATTCTTTTCTTACTTCCCGGAGAAAGAGAGACAATAGAGCCCCTCCAGCACATAATAGAATAGATCATTAAAATTCAGCAGTTCTTTGCGGTGGCACCGTGTTTCCTCCCCGGACTGCTTGGCATGAATGCCAGACCCCGCTTTGAAATTCAACCCAGCAGAGCACAGACCCGGACGCTCCTCGCTCCTCCACGCTCACACATACATTTCCATGCTTTTCCCATGTAAAAATCATCCCAGTTTCTGTCCTGACAAACAAGCTCCATGTATGACTACAATGAGATTAAAAAGTGAAATATATTCGTGGAAGATGAATATGACTAACACAAGTTTAACACAAAGGAATGGACGGATATGTAATTCTCTCAAAACACGTCATTAAACAAAATTACGACTGGGAATGATTAGATCATTTTTGTGTGGCATGTTGATCATTCATATGCACACTGCATTTTAGAGCCACATTCACAGATGAGAAGAAAACAAGTTTGCTCCTGTATCTATTCGGTCGCTTGAAATGAACCACGCTAAAATAATTAAAATGCCTGTAGTGCTGTTAATCATCCAGCCATTTTCCAAACCGCTTGTTCTTGTGGTAAACATTGTTTATGTCTTACAAAATGGTAACTAAAATGTTATTACAATTAGACATGGTAGGAAAATGACAGAAGCATTTGTTGAATAAAATCACGGCAGCCTGTCTTGACGCTGACAGCTGCTTCAGTTGCAGATGTAAGACAAACTGCTGCTAAGAATGTCACTGCAGCAGCTGCTTCAAACAGAGACTTATTATTTCCCAAAGTATAACAATGATTTCATAGCTTTTGGTGGTGGTATACATATTTGCTCTGTATTTCCAGAAAACCTCATTAATTTATTCAAACTTTTAAAATAAAAAATCATTTGAAATATGTTTTTTCATCAACTGTTTTTGCCAAAAACAGGCACCAAAATGAATTAAAGACAAATGCTTTTTGAAAATTAGTATTCGCAACCACAGTAGTAGCCATCAGCTTAGTGAAAGTTAAGACAATCATTTTTCAAATAAATTTATTTTTCTCCACAAATATTGCCAGCAATTACCGTTAGCATTTTGTAAGAATGAACCTGTTAACAAAAGAGAAGACTCATAGCCAAGTCGTTTTTAAATTATACACAAGAATAAAACAATGTAGAGTAAACACTGTTTTGTGTGTTTGTGTTTCACAGCCTAAAAGGTAATTAAAATGTTCAACGGATTGCTATATAATTAAAGAAACCGATTTAATTCAAGACAACAAATGTGATATCAATGACTGGCGGTGTTAAAAATGCAATTATTAATGAGCTTGCTGCAAACGAAGAGCCTTTGACATGTTAAAGTGCTCACTAAAATGATGCATATGTAAAATAACAGTAAAAAAACAACTGCTAACAATTAATGTCTTCTATTATTTTTCAATCAGAGTTAGTCGGTGACACAAAACAAGGTTTTACTGCATCTGACATGCCCCCCCCATCCCCCTCCACAGGAATGCTTTCAAAAATAATGTCCAAAAAGATACGGCTGTTTATCAAAACCATTTCAGCCCTCCACCCTTTCAGCTTTTGTAAGTACTGTAAAACAGAAACAAACGATACAAAATGACAACACAACATAAATATATATGAAACAGCAAATTAAAAATGAACATGTATTAGGTAAAAAAAAAAGGATTAACCGGAGAGATTCATTGGTCCCGATCGTGGCGCGGTTGGCAGTCCTCACAGAGGATTACTGCTGGCTTTTCAAATTCGTCACGTTTAGCACCAACCGTCAATGTTCTGATGTGTCGAAAAATCAGCAGGCACTCATTGCTCAGTTAGTTGGCACAAACCCATTCAGCTAGCGCTGTCCTTGATTGGTAAACGTGGTTTCACCAAGTGCAAAATGTTCCTGGATCAACATCCTTGTTGATCCTGGAACAACATTCCAAGCAACCAATCAGAATTGAGGGATAAGTTTACAGGAAATGTCAGTTTTAGCCTTACAACCAGAGTTAGGTGATCATTTCCTTCTGATTTTTGGGATAAATTATGGGTAGGGTTAGGTTTAGGGGTAGGGATAGGGTTAGTTAGGACAATAATGTTGATCCAGGAATAGGGTTGTGTATCGTTTGAATTTGATCAATTCCAGTTCTGATTCCGATTCTGCTTATCGATTCCGATTCTTATCGATTCCCAGTTTCGATTCCAATGTGGTTAAGTCCAACATTTAGATATCAAACATATTTATTCTGCATCTTTTTTTTGCAAAACTTTGAAATGCTGCTGAATACCATGAATAAAACTCAGCCGGCTACATAAAAACTGGACTCGATTAAGAGCTGTTTGTGTGCAAAATTCTGGATAAATGTAAACTTTTTTTTTTTTTTTTAAATGGAGGTTGTAGTTCTCTCACAATTCTGAAGAAAAAAAAACTAGACAACTAAACAAAATCACATGGAATTTATGAATGGAACGATTCAATGACTCAAAAATTCAAAATTTACTTGTTTCATTACCGGATGAATCAGTGTTTTTGAACAAATCTCTTGAATGAATGATTCAAAGACAAATAGCTAAATTTTTAACAGCCCCTTTTCGCCACCTGTGTCCATGTGCACACATGAATTGATAAGTGGAATTGAAATTTTAATTTTACGACAAGTATCTGATTCTGAAATCGGAATTGATTTTCGATTCCCAACCCCATCCAGGAACATGTCTTACTTGGCAAAATCACGGCAACCGTCCTTCATTATAGTATGGGACGCAGCACAAAGCGGCCGGGCCTCACGGCCTGGATAACGTGGTGTAAACCGGCTGATCCCAGCTGGCGGAGGGACTGTGGGAGGGCGGGATGGACAGGCCGTTGAGGATGTTGCTCCCGTATGGCCTCCGTGAGGAATGGAAGTATGGGTACTGGTAGAGACCGGATGGGTAGCCGGCGTATGGGCTGTAGTAGCCGGAGCTCTGAAGGTCTGTATAGTCACACTGAGAGCTGGCGAACGAGGCGGAGGTGGCCGAGGACCCGTGAGCGCTGTAAACGCCGTACTCGGGCGAGTGCTCGCGGTAGTGGCTCGGACTCAGCTGCTCAGTTTTAATGTGAGCTCTGTGCTGGCTGGCTTCGCTCGTGCCGGGCGGCGAGGACGCCATGGGCCCCTTGCGGCTCCAGGAGGCCCCGCTGCTGTAGGGCGAGGCGTAGGAGCTGGCGCTCTGCCCGTCTGGAGCGGCTCCGGCATGGCCGCTCGGAGGCAGGTACTGGTCGAACTCGTGCACGTCGAAGGCCTCCATGTTGCTGATGACATCCGTGCTGAGCTCTGAGATGTCAACGTTGCTGAAGTCGATGTTCTGTCGCGTGCCGTCAAGCAGACGTCTGCCTTCATGCTTGGGGTCTGGCTTTCCTCCGTGATGGAGGTCCGTTTTGGGCGTTGTAGGGGGTGTCGGGGGTCCATGAGGCTGGCCTGAGGATAATAAAGCATAAAATGATGCTGGAGTTATACATTTGCATGCATCACATAGAGAGTCTTTCATTCTCCGTCAACAGTCTGTTGAGTGACTCCAGATTTTATTTGATATTTGATAGGAAAGTTAGGAAACTGACAAAAACAACTGCAGAGGAGAGAGGGGAATAGGATCAGTAATATGAGTGCTGCCTAGGGATGTAACGATTAACCACAAGTCGGTTGAAAATCGATTCAAATCGGTTGAGATGCCAAACAAATCACGATACAATTGGAGCAGGAGTTTATATGAATGTATCTCTGAGGGGAACTGACTGTCTTTAGAAACGTATACGTGGTATGTTCTTTTAATCTTGCCTCTGAACGATGCATATTAAAGTAGTGTTCATAAGCGCAGCTCTGCTTTGTTAACAGCGGTAACCCAGGAAACACTGTATCATTTCTGTTCATAAGTGCAACCTGCTGGCAGAGAGTGAATCTGCGTATCATTCAGCTCATCTGCTGTTTCGTTCAGATATGATTTATGTAGTATAGTTTCACAAAACTAAAGTCAGACCATTCTGTTTTTGCTTCAAATTTCAAAATTATACAGTCTAATTTATATTAAAAACATGTATGCTGCATCTTTGTTTGGATGATGATTAAAATGCAGTGGTTGCCTCTCATTTTAAATGGAAAGAGCACAGACAAAGCCTTTGTTTGTTTATATGAAGAGATTTATTTTATTTGTGTAACTTGCGTATTTGATTTGGGGTTTGTTTTAAAATGTCACTTTAGCTTTGTTATATTTCAATTTCACAAAGAAACATGGAGCAATAGCCCAATAAAAGGATGGCTTCTCATTTACTATGTCTTCAATCTCATTTTGTAAAAAAAAATCGTGAGAAAATCAAATCGTGAAATCAAAATCGCAAATTGAGTGAATCGTTACATCCCTAGTGCTGCCCACTAAATGCAATCTGTATTTACACAGAATACACAAAAAATTACAAAATATAACTGATTTTAGACGTTAAGACTAAAAGATACTGAATATTTTACAGAGAGTATAAATATTGCTTATAGGGGTGACCCCGAATAGTCGACGATTCGATGCTTCGATAGCAGGAGCCCGATTCGACTGCCAATCTCACAGTCGAATATTCGCGGGGTGTTATGATCATGCCATTTTAGCTATATGGGGGTGCTCAATGTCTGATTTCATATAGAACTACCGGTTTTCTCCCAATAAGTTAATATACAGCCTATTAAGATAATGTTGTAAATAAGAATCTGAAAAGAAAGAAGCTTTTAATAAATATTTTTAATGTGCATGAATAAATCCAACCACCCCTATAGATTTAAGTTTCACTTAATCTAACATCTTGGCGGCAAGGATTTAAATCTTTAACAAGACAGAGTGAAAGACTGGATTTTTTCGATCAGGTAGGGTATAAGTGATTTCAAAATATTTCAGCCGGTTTATAAATATCGTGTATATATTATTTATCTTGTATAAGATGTATTTGGTTGAGTCGTGCTAGCTGCAGTAATGCGCTTCATTGTAGTAACTGTGATCTCTTCAAGCACGCAGCGTGAGCACTACAAACAACAATGCAGAATATTAATAACTATGACTAGGACTGTCATATACATAACATTATAATGAGAACACTATTATAATAAAACGCTGTGAATTTTTAGAGTTTAGTTGCCGTGTTTCTGCGCATTGTTGCGTGAAGAAAGCGTCCACAAAAAGAGTTCATTCAGAGCCGAGCAGACATTCACTTCTGCATTCGGGGCATTTTGTGCAGATAGCCTATAAGTCATAATATTGAGATAGCCTATAAGTCATAATATTGACGTTATGTTGTATAAATAACGAACTGTATTCTATACGAGATAAATTAGTTAAATCCCACTGATTAAAAACCTGCTATCAAATGCTTCACTCTACTGGTCATATTCAGCACGCGCAGCTCAAATACAGAACATTAATAACTACTGTCATAACGTTATAATGAGACCACTATTGTAAAAAATGTTGTGAATTCTTAGGGTTTCGCTGACGTTTAATGTTAACTATCTTTTAATCAAAACATAAAACATTATTTTTGTATCTGCGAGGCATCCGTTACACATTTTCCCTGTGTCGTCAGTGATGACTGTCGAATGTCTGACTTGATTCTTGGTAATGTATTTTGGCCCCACCCCCAAACATATGATTCGACTATCAGTCGACTATTGGCAAGATTCGAAAATTCCGATTCGACTATGAAAATCCTTAGTCGGGGACACCCCTAATTGCTTAATATTATGCCCAAAGTTTACCCAGATTAAATGTATGTAAATGTGTAAATATTTAATTTGATAAATTCTAAGTAATAATGCATTTTGAAAATAATAAAAACAGCTGTCGTAGAGAGTATACCCAGGATACATAACAAATAAACGGTTACAGAACCACAGAAAATTTGGTAACACTTTATTTTAAGGTGTCCTTGTTACACGTTACATGTACTATTATAATAACAACAAATTACGCATAATTACATGCAAGTAACTGTAAGCCAAACCCTAATCATATAGTAAGTACATGTAGTTAATTAATATTTGCATGCATCACATAGAGAGTGTGTATCTCACCTGTATGATCGGTGATTAGATCTGATGGACCCACCAGTCGGACCATCCCAGGTTCAGCTTTATATATGTGTTGAGTCAGATCCGCAGCGGCGTCAGGCTCGCTCTGACCAGGCTTCACACTCTTTCGTCGCCGCGGCTGGTATTTGTAATCCGGGTGATCTTTCTTGTGCTGAACTCGCAGTCTTTCGGCTTCCTCCACAAACGGTCTCTTTTCATTCTCCGTCAACAACCTGTTGAGTGAGCATCGGTCAAGATTCACTTTCACTCAGAGTGATGTTTATCAATGCATTCAGTTTTTTTTAAGTTATATTTTTTTTCAACCTTTATTTGATAGGAAAGTTAGGAAACAGACAAAAAAAAAAACTAGAGGAGAGAGGGGAATTGGATCAGTAATATGTTGGGAGTGCTGCCCACTATGCATTCAGTATATACACACAAAATATGACTGAATTACACACAAATATAACTGATTTTAGACGTTAAGACCAAAAGATACTGAATAATTTACAGAAAGTATAAATGAAGAGTTCAGATGCAAAAGCCTCTAAGGGCTGTTTGAAATTTTCTTCAAAAATTAGCTTTTTTTTTCATACTCCAATGTGTAGGTTCAGTAATTTCACTTTAATGGCAAGGAATATGTTCTTTTCATTGGCATTAAAGTGAAATAATGGAACATAAACATAGTAGCCTGAGAAAAATGCTAATTTTAGAAGATAATTTCAGGGTGCACTTGGAGGCTTTTGCATTTTAACTCTTCAAATATTACTTAAAATTACGTCTAAAGTTTACAGAGATTAAATGCATTTAAATATGTAAATATTTAATTTTATAATTTCTAAGTAATAATGCATTTTGTTATAGAACTCAGGATAATTACAGAAAATTTGGCAACACTTTATTTTATGATGTCCTTGTTACACACCTACTATTATAATAACAACAAATTATGCATAATTACATGCAAGTAACCCTAAACCAAACCCTAAAGTAAATGCATGTAGTTAATTAATATTACTCAGTGCTTTAAATGTATAATTACACTGTAACAAGGACACCTTAAAATAAAGTGTAACCAAAAATTTACATCTCGAGCTTAACATTTTTAAAGAGAATGATAATAATAACAATAATTATTATAGGACGTTACCTATATGCATCATTTTATGTTTATTTATTTGAAGGCATTTGAAGATTTACGTTTAAGTTTTTCTTGTAATATTAAAATGCAATATTATTATTAATAATAATGATGATTATGTGTTTGTATGTTTGTATAATAAAAGAGTGATTGAAGTAAGTAGCAGTAGCTCTCTCACCGCCAGAGTTTTCCGAGGGTTTTGCTGAGCTCGGCGTTGTGCAGGTGTGGATACTGATCCGCCAGCTTCCTGCGCGCGGCTTGAGCCCAAACCATGAAGGCGTTCATGGGTCTCTTGACGTGCGGCTTGTTCTTGATCGCGCCGCTACCCCGCGCCGGCATGGGCACCAGGGACCAGTCGTAGCCCTTCAGCACCTGGGACACCGCGTCCCTGATGCACGCCGGGAACCGCTCGTCCTCGCGCTCCAGCTTCGCGATCATGAGCGCCGCGTGGCTGCCGGGTCCGGCGGGGGATGTCGGCGCGTCCGAGTCAGACTCCTCCGGGGACATGGAGCTGGACGAGCCGGCTGGACTGCACGGCGGCTCCGCGCCGGACTTATCCTGCTCCTCCGTCATGATGACCGCTTCTGCTCTCAGACCCGAGACGCTCGAATCCAGCTGCTTCAGTGTGGTTTCCCGCAGCAAAAAAAAGTTTCAGACGCTGCTGCAGTCCATCCGGGAGCACAGAGGCGCACTGATGGAGCTCATGACGGTCAGCCAGACTTTGAGGCGCTTCCACGCGCGGATGAAGAGCCGCTCCTCCCGCGGACTCTCGTTGGTGGACGCTTCACCCGTGATCAGCTCCGATTGGCTCAGCACACTTCACAAAATAAGGTCATCTGATACCTTTCACTCAGGCAAGTTATTTAGGGTGAATTCAGGTAAAGTGGGCCACTTTAATTGTTTTTAAACTTAGTTTTTAAATTTAGATACCCAGTTCTTTTCTTTTTTCTTTTCTTTTCGAGAAAATCATGTGCTCCAGACAAATGTCTTTTCAGGTAAAGTGAGCCATCTCGGATTCATCAAATTTATCAAAAAATGATCCTAATTAGACACATTTAATATATGAGTGATTCTATAATTTCAGGTACATTTGGTGTCCAAAGTCATTATTTTTTTCTGCTTTTTTCAAATGGTTATATTTTTAATTATTTTAATACTGTGTTACTCATTGTTATAAATTACAAGATGTTACAGTCCATAACAATATAATATTTTTTGCAAAAGGTGTCTTAAATAGCTGAAAATCGTGATTTCTTGTTGTCTGAATTAGTCAGTGCATTTTTTCCATCATGTATCATTGTGTAATCAAAATATTTTATTGTACTTTTCTTTTGGTAATGTTTCATTCATTTTATTTATAAAAGCCTTAAAGAGTCATTTACCTAATTCTACAACATTATTATTTTTTTTTAAATAACTTTTTTCTTATAAAAATGTCCATAAATCTTGCGTCAACTCTGTTACCATACCATGCTTTGCCTTTAAATTGGTGGAATCATCTCCCACAACTATGTAAGATACAGGAAATGATGTCACGTTCCCTCACAGATCCCTGAGATCTGAAGCACTGAAAATCGATGTGCTCTCTCTAAGAAAATATTTTAATCTAAAAAGTTCTTACACCAAGAGTTATTTTATAAAGTGTCAAACCTGTTACCACAATATCAAAAGGAAAACAGATTTTTTTCATTGATCACACTTTGTGTTATTTAAAAGTCTTTTAATCGTGATTTCATTAGTGCCATGTGCTCTTAGCATTTATGCTAGCAAGTGGAGTTTTTGGCAAAAAATACATATAATTGTCAATTCTGTTACCGTCAAACTCTGTTACCAAGGTAGAGTAACAATGTTGTCAATGCGGTAACAGAATTGACAGCCCACCGGACAATTCTGTAATTTTGTTACTTAAAGGGTCAACTCTGTTTATGAACTATTTTCACAAAAAACAATAAAATTTAAAATCTCATAAACATTATTGATTTATTTTTGCATTCTTATAATATTTCAACAACATTGTTTTTTTACTGGATATTATATATAATACATTTTCAGATGAAAAATATTTGCTCCAAGTAGACGGTTCTGTGCAGACATAGGTATTTTTTATATATTTTTAAGGTATGCATAGGTGAAATATTATCTCAGTTTCGAGTGTTGGAATGTAAGAACTGTTTATGAATGAAACAAGAAGGATTTTTACCGTTATGATTTATTGTTATTTCTACACATTGGCTAATTTGTCCGTAACAGAGTTGACAAACAATACCATAAATACATATGTTTTTTACTATTATTAAACAGACATTCAACAAATTTAACAAACCCAGGCTATGAATATAATTAATAATTTCACTAAAGTCATGTATAAAATTTAAAACAACTGATACACCATAGTGTTGACCAGTGTTGCATTACAAGTAACGCGAGTTATGTAATCAGATTACTTTTTTATAAGTAACTGGTAATATCTGAGTTGCTTTTTCAAATAAATAACGCCAGTTATTTTATATGTTTTTTTTAATTTTTATTATGTTTCCAATGTATTGACTGACAGCTCTGGTGTTGCCATGTTGAGAGAAATCAGGAGTAAGTGCAGAGGCGTTGTGTGTGAACATTGTTATTGTAGTTCTAGACTAAATACAGTATGAACATGTATTTACTCATCTCACCTGCACAAAAACAGATTCAGTATTCCTCAAAATGAAGAAAAACTGTCAAATGCAAACTCAGAATATTATACAAACCTGCAATAATTAAATGTCAAATAATACAAAAATAATTTATGCATTTAATCCCATTTTATTAATCAATGTCTTTGCTAATGACCTTCGATTATCCAAATCAACCGTACTAATAAGCAAAAATGACACATTTGTGTTTTATTTTTGTTATTGCTGAATAGTGTTGAACTTTCTTCTCCGACGTCATATTCTTCATGTAAAGTAATGCATTACTTTCCAGAAAAAGTAACTAACGTAATTAGTTACTTTTTTAGGGAGTAACGCAATATTGTGATGCATTACTTTTAAAAGTAACTTTCCCAACACTGGTGTTGACATTAAATTTGATGAAATCTAACAAAATATTGATGAAAATGATATCTACAATACCTTAGAAATGTGACACACACATGCAAAAACAAATAGGCTAACAAAGCTGATAAGAGCATTTAAAATGTTTGTAATTTTAAAACTTTTTTCTGCCTGTTTTTTTTTTTAAATAAACTTCAGTTGTGATATTTTGAAGCTTTATACTCTGCATCTACATTTTGCTCCTCATCCTTTTTTTCAATCCAGATTCAACTTCATGCCTCATCTTTCTTTCTGCTCTCTCTTTCCTTTCTTCCATCTCTGTTTCTATGGGCCACTGAGTTGTCTGCCATATTGTCTGCCATTAAGTTAGAAATTTGACTGTGTGTCTGCAACCATAGTTATTCACATAGTTATTATCTGTATCTGCTATAGTCTTTTGAAGCTGATCTTTTACATTCACATGTAAGTACCTATTCTTTTATTTGAAGTATAGTTTCACTGATATGTGTAAGTTCATCAGATTTTTTCAGAAGACACATATTTCATCTTTCGGTGTTGAACACCTTGAGATGGCAGGTGATGTTCCTCTGTGGTTCACACAGTATTTGAATATAAACAAATAGATGGGACCTGCATTCACAAAATGAGCGAAAGAATATTACTCTTCTAAAGGAATGAGGTTACCTGTAAGTCTATGATAATAAAGGCCTCTAAAACTCCAGGTCTTCCTAAAGAAAGTTTAAATCTGACAAATGATTGTTTGACATAATGAAATGCACACTTATGAAATTGGTGCTTAATGCTATGTGTATTATGAGAGACATATGCAGACAATAGCAGAGGCTGAATCACTGTCTTTGTGCCAGTGTATTGCAAATGATTTTATCAAACATCTTTCTCATGAAAAGACAATGCCTCGCTTGTCAGACATTTGAGTTTGCTCTGAGCCGCAAAGAGTGTTCGAATATCGGAGCAGAATGAGACTTTTGGATTTATTCATTTGCAAACATTAATTGGAGATTGCTTGCAGTGTGGTAAGTGGGTTATGAATCAAGGTTATACACATTATACAAAGTATTTTTTATTTTTTTTGTATGGTTGTAAATCTGATATCATTGCACACGGTAGAGAAGAAAAGAAAACATGGAAATCTTTTCTTATTGTGGCAGTATTGACCAAAACAAGTGATGCAATGAATGAACCATTTTCAGTGTGTTTATGTCTTTGGTGAGAGTAGTGTGTTTGACAGATTTTGTTTTCAGTGAGCTGGATGAGAGTGCTGCATTTGTTTGGCAAATCTGTCTTTAACACTCTTTTATCAATCAGCATCCACTGACATAATTTTCTTTCAGTCATGTCATTTTTTTATTTTATTTTTTATATTACATGTTAAGGTACTACTTGCTTGAAAAAGAAGTTACATGATTGTTTATGTTGCTTCTTATTTTCAAATAAGAAAATAAAAAATGTACAAATCATAAGAAAAAGATGTTATAAATTCTGAATTATTTTCACATTTTTGTATTGCTGTATTATTTGTATTTAATCATTTAGCAGATAGTTTTATCCAAAGTGAAGGAGTAACAAGCATTTTGTCACAGAGCCAACAATATTCATAGTATACAATGGTTTATTTAAAATCTACATTAGAAAAGTGAATTGCATAAAAGAAGAAAAGCATTTATTTAGTTAGTTAGTTAGTTACTAAATGCCTTGGTTACGGTTGTTGAGTGGTTGAAGGGGGAAAAAATAAAATGGCAGTCAATGGCTACCAGCAACTGTTTGGTTACCCACATTCTTCAAAATATCTTCTTTTGAATCCGGCAGAAGAAAGAAACAGTGAGTAAATGATGACAGAATTTAAATTTTTGGTTGAACCGTCCCTTTAAGTGCGTGTTTGTGGTAGAAGTGTGACTTCAGTGGAGTGAGATCAGGAGACGTGTGATATGGGTTCTCTAGGGCTGACTGAAGACCAGGGCTGCGTTTCCCAAAAGCATCGTAGATCGTTGAGCCATTGCCACCAATGGTCTCTACGATCAGCTTAGCTTACGATTACGCTTAAAGGGATAGTTCACCCTAAAATGAAAATTCAGTCATTAATTACTTACCCTCATGTCGTTCCAAACCCGTTAAGACCTTCGTTCATCTTCGAAACACAAATTAAGATTATTTTTGATGAAATCCGCGAGCTCTCTGATCCTCCATAGACAGTAACGCAACTGAAATGTTCCCAGGTCCAGAAACGTGGTAAGGACATCGGTAAAACAGTCCATGTGACATCAGTGGCTCAACTACAATTTTGTGAAGCTACGAGAATACTTTTTGTGTGGAAAGAACGTGCAGCACACGCATGAATGTAATCGGTGTAATCAGCATTGTTTATGCTTAGGGGAAAGTGTGCATGTGCGTTGTGATACTCTCCAAAATTCTGTAACTCGGGGGAGAAGAGTTGTTGAATAAAGTCGTTATTTTTGTTTTCTTTGCGCACAAAAATTATTCTCGCAGCTTCGCAAAATTGAAGTTGAGCCACTTATTACGTTTCTGGACCTGGAAACATTTCAGTTGTGTTGCTCTCTATGGAGGGTCTGAGAGCTCTCGGATTTCATCAAAGCTTACGCTTTTGAGAAACGCAGCCCAGATGTGCCTCCGCATTCTGTATTACCTTGCACTGGATAGAAGGCCAGTTGATAGAGCAATGAGCAGTCCAGTCTTGAAATGACAAGACCTCAGTGGCCAGTTGCATAAATTTAGTGCTGTCAAATGATAAATGTTAAGTTTATATATTGAATATGTTTATATATGATATAATTTATATGAATATAAATATATACATATAAATATATTCAAAATATATGCCTTATGTGTGTCTTTGTATATAATAAATATACAAAGCGCACACACACATATTATGTAAACAAAAACTTTTATTTTGGATGCGATTAATCACGATTAATCGTTTGACAGCACTAATAAAATGCCTAGACTAGTATCATAACTTAGTGACCCAATTTTTTCTTTAAGGCTGTTCATCATTTTTAAATACAGTTTAATATATGTAGAATGGCAAAGGGAGCAGTAAAAGACAATGTGAGTTCCTCTTTATTTTACCATGACAATGTAGCACAGTTTCTATCACCTCATTAGCTGTTCTTTGGACAAGAATGTCTAATTTATTGTTGTTCATTTGTTTAATTTATAAGCATTTCTTAGAACTTGCAAACCTTAAACTAAATATTAAAATTTATTTAAATGAATCTTTTGAGGACTCGCCACTATAAGTTACATCATCCTAAACAGTAAAATAATTTCCTTGAAGTTACCATCGCATATGCCTTATAATAACCCATTTGTTTAAGGGTTAGATCCCATTCCCATTCCTTCAAGGGCACAAGAGCATTTTTATTTCCCCATAAATCCACTAAAAATCCCAGAGGCAAGGACGGTTGGTCCATTTGAAAACAAGTTGTCAACACAACACAAAAGACAATCGTCACAACTAAAGAAGTGTTGCAATAGCATTAGAAGCATTGAGTTTGGGACTCAAAAACAGATTTTCAGATGATTTATGTATTTTCAGTGACATGACATGTATGTTCAAGAAAATACATATGCATTACTTGTGCACAAACTACTGAGCTGTTATTATAGAGTACAACCAAAAAAGTAGAAGTATTTCTGTCGCACGAGCAGTTTGCTTGTAAAGTCAATTCATGTTCACACATATTTATATTCAAAAACAGCAGAAAAAAAAGAAAGAATATTCGGCTTCAGCTCACAGTCGATGTTACAAGTCTTGGAAATGAAAGGAAACACTAGCCACAGCTGGTTTCACTTGATGACAAGCGCTGGAACTGGTTTGAAAGCGTCTGAGAGTAAGAGTGTCAATAGAGGTTACACATGAGACAACAATGAATCCAGCCGTCACAGCGCTCTGTATTGTGGGGAATAGTTCTGCTTTATTTTTATAATATGAGAAAAAGAAAGAAAGAGTAACAGATGAGGATAAGAGGCGTGCATGAACTCACCGTGTCCCAGTGAGACAGAAGGGTTTCATTTCTCAAGGGAGAGTCTTGGTTTTGTGTCTGCCATCTATGTCTTTGTCCTGACCAGTTCCTGTCAGACCCCGAAAATCAAAACCATTTTCAGTCAATGGATGGAAGTGTTTATCTTGCAGTTACTTTTTTCTTAAGTTATGTTTCTGTAATAGTGTATATACTTTCTGTAGCTTCTTGCAGAGATTAAACAAATATTTAACCCCAAAATTAAACATATATCTTTCCAAACACATAAGGGGGCATTCACACAGAACACGTTTTTCCATTCCAATGCACTACTTTTCCATTGTTTTTCTATGTAAACTCATTAGACAGACGTGTTTGACTGTTGCGTCTCGCGTCTTTTACAGCGTCTCGAACACGAGTGCCGCATTTTTAAGACTCCGTGTCAGTTTCAAAACAGCGGACCAATCAGAAGACTCTGGAGGTGGGGCAAGCGTTGCAAGCTTTTGTTTACAGTAGCAAGTTGGCATGGCAACTTTTTATTTGATGGCAACAAGGCGGAGAAAAACCATTCCTGAGCATTTTTGTGTTTTTAGACGCAAAGACGCGTTTTTTGTGAATGGCCCCTGTGACTGCCTTAATGTTCACACTGCTTTTGTCCATTTAATGAAAACATACAGTGACTCGGGGGTTCAGCTCCGGATAATTAGGCCCAGATAAAATCTGCAGATTTTTGAGCTGAGTGTATTGGGAGGTTGTAACATGATTTACAAATTAGTGATTTTCATAAATTAGTGCATTTCATAAATAAACATACAAGGGGCAGCTGATGTGTAGAACATTGTGAATGACTATCCTTCCATGTGGTCTTATAACAGAGGCGTCCAATCCTGCACTTCAAGGGTCACAGTCCTGCAGAGTTTACCTGCCACCATAATTTAACTGTTACTGTTGCTACATCTGACAAGCCAATCTGCTCTTACGCAGTGAAAAATACATCACAGAGCAAAGAAAACTCTGACAACACGCCGACAGACAAGACAGAGCAGGTTACTTCTGGTATAAAACAAAGTCTCAGCTTTAAAAATTTGTCAATTTTTAAGAAATTCAAACAAATATAATTTTTTGTGGCTCTTTAATGTGTCATGTCAGATTACTCTAGCTCCTTAGTTCAAGAGGCACGTGAACCGATCATCTCTTTCTCTTTACTAGTTAAAGCATGAAATAAACATGAATGAACATCAGAAGGTATCTTGTTTCAACCGCGGAAAGACATTAATACACACCATTTTTCAAGTTTAAGTCCACCCACGTTAATCTACTCTCCTGTCTGGTTTGTTTCTCTGACAAAATGGCAGATTCGGCGCTATGATTGGTCAGATCGCCTGTCAATCAAGCTCCCTGCGATGGGTCAATTGACCGTAATAGCACTCTGGCAGCAATTCAATGACATCAGTGCTATAAAGGTCATCTATAAAGTTGCTTTCAAAGAAAGTCTGTTCACATGGAGGCCATATTTGCAATGCCTCTAGGCAGCTATTTAAGGCATCCAAGACCAAGTTCTCTCTAAATGAATGGGGGAATCTTGAAATCTCAAAAACTGCTACTGATACTAGGCATCATTGACCTAGTGTGGGCCATTTTTACACAAAATATTTAGATATGCACATTTTGAGAGCTGCGATGGAGGAAAAGATTTGTAATTATTCAGAGTTTCTGTCTGTTTCTCAAACAAATCCTGAAAGAAATGACTTTTTTTATTTTTTTTTATTGACAGTTCTTGGTTACTTGACTGTTCCTGGTTTCTGTATGCTTTCATTGCATGGAAAAGAGCAGTGAGAACATTCTGCTGAATTTATCCTTTTGTGTTCCACCGAAGAAAACAAAGTATTATTGGTTTGGAAAGGCACAAATCTTCCTCATTGCTTTGATTGCTTTCTGATTGCTTAGAGAGCTTAAGAGTGTTTATGCTATTTCCTGTGCACTTGACCAATTTCCTGTGTAATGAATGAATCAGAAGTAACAGGAACCATGGGGTTAACATCTCTTTCGTGACCTGTTATTTGATCAGACTGCAGTTAAGATGGTTTATGCAAAATTTGACTGACTGGATGCCACTCGCTGAATTAAGCATGTGCTGTGAGGTCATGTGACAACAGGGTTGAATTATTTTTATCATTGCATACTGCATAGTAGGTATACTGTTTCATTTACTGATAAAAAAAGTCCAGTATACAGTACATACTGCACAAAATATAGTAAGCTAGTCATAAAAGTGTTTGCCCACCTGACCTCTGATGTGTGTCTGACCCTCACACTGCTCTCTGACCTCACACTAACCTACACTCATTCGTCTTATTGAAAGGTTTACTGTTCTAATTAGAGGCTTTGTTTAAACATATTAGTGGGAGACGTTGAGAAGAGCGGGAGGGGATTTGAGGATTCAGACTGAAGGAAACAATTAGTGTGAACGGCTCCGAGTGAACTGGCTTGAAGCCATTTTTCAGCGCTGTGTGGAAGAGAGTTCAACTACTTCCAGATTTTATTGGTTGTACGTGTTTATTCCCAGATACTTCACTGTCTTGTTTGTTCAAGCTCATGCTGAAGGGATCATGTCAGATTATTCAGATCAATAACTGAGAATCGACAGAAAGATTAAAAGTTTTCGTGCATATCTGCAAGACATGTTCTCTTTCTTTACTAATGAAACCTTTGCGCAATGTGTTGACATCCAGTCGGCAGTTTTCATTTGATTTTCCGATATCTGAAAGATGTTTGGCCTCCGCTCTATTTTCCGATGGTGACAGGTTAAGTGCTTGAAAGAGTGTAGTAAATTCTGCGTCTGAGTTCTGCAATGGGACAGCTAAGGACACATATTATCACCACCCCCCCTTCCCACTCCATATGGTCCGGATAAAAGTTGTGGCATCCTCCGTCTTCCAACTCATCTGTCTTTTTGATCCCATATTCTCATAAATCAACTTCCTAATTTTCATGTTGAATTTAATTTGCATGGGACGTTTGTTTCCGAGCACTGCGATCCACCCCTGTGCTTTTTACGGGAAACGGGATGTCTCCGCACAAACACACGATCACAAGGGACTCCTCGGTTTTCCACAGGCTTGTCTTGTTCCATCGCAAACCCAGCACTCCCATCAACAGCCTTATCAGCAGCCTTATGCTAAAATAAAATACAAATTTATTAAATAGAAAGAAAAAAAACTCAGTGTTTAGTTGAAGCATGCTTGAGCAATTAAAGCCTTTTTGAGTATGATACGAGAAGCTTACCTGATTTGGGGATATTCTGCCATATTCTGCCATTCTTTTCTGCAGATCTCAAGCTCATCATTTTCAGGTTTCTCCAGAGATGTTGGACTGGGTTCAAGTCCAGTGGCCACTTGAAGACTTCACAGAGTCGTCCCTATGCCACTCTCGCATTGTGTGGCTGTGTGCTTGGGGTCAATATACTATGGTTGTAGCCAGCTATTTTTCATATTCGAAAATAAAATTTTAAGCTCTTTGAATGACTAATTAGCACTTCAAAACTCCTCCTATGAGTGTCTGCATGTATAATTCAGTTGAAACAGTTTTTCTAGATTGTTCAGTGTCCGTGGTGTGAAAATGATGGCGAGCAATTTATGTGAATGGGGCTTGAGAGAGTTGAGAGTGAGGGCACGGGTGTAGCCTATGCCATGTTGCCAGATCCAGTTGTTATAAGCATCTTTCGATTTGTTTTTTTCTTAATCTTATCTTTATTTTTCCAGAACAAAAGATTTAAAGGTGACCTAACACACACAGTTTCACCCAATCTTATGTTAATCTTGAGTACCTATAGAGTAGTACTGCATCTTTCATATCTCCAAAAGTCTTTAGTTTTATCATATTTATAAAAGAAAGATACAGCTTTACGATTCTCTCCGAAAACAGCCGAGCTCCTGGAGGCGCGCCGTGGGCGGAGCTAAAGAGTGACGAGCACTTGAGCGCCGATTGCCAACAAAACAGAGACATTTGATGCCGTTTCACTTACCGTCTGCAGTTCTGAATCATGAACAGGATCTTTTATAGCTGGGACTGCTCCATCTTTCAGTATCAAACGATGTGCAAATCCAGCGTCGAACTGGGCCTTGTTTATAAAACGTTCGTCAACAAACACACTTGTGAAACTCCGTTGCTGCCCCGAAAAACAAACTGCATCCACTGTTTATGTAACGCTGGGTTCTTCGGGAAGCTGAACAGTTATCTTTCCCTTACAACCAAAAACATACTTCTTTGGAAACATTCTTCCCGAATGAAATGCATTGAATGGCGTGTTTTTGCTCTCGCTCCAGTCGATGTATTCACGCTCTTCCAGGAGAAATGCCCATATAAGAAGTTCCACCCTTCATGATGTCATGAAGAGCCACGATCGGAAAAAACTTTCCGAAACTTGTACGAAACCGGAAGGAGTGTATTTGGCACATAAATTCTCTGTTCTACATCTAAATAATTTTTTTAAACTTTGGCCATTTTTAGCATGAGAATCCAACTCTTTAACAGTATAAATAACTCAACATGCCTGAAACAGCTTTAGACACCCCCCCTTTAAACTTATTTCATTTTTATGGGGGGTGGGGGGGGGCTTTGTTTTTGTTTTGTTACGGTAAATAATAGCAATTCCTGCCAACACTGCTACATTGGCACTTAAACTGACAATAATCAAAAAGCCCACAGAGAGTATGGGCACATTATTTCTGACAGGATACCACATTCGATAAGAAACACAATGAGCATCATGATTGTTTGTAAGAAACTGTATCAACGCTGTAAAAAAAAACTAGCATATTTACACTTGTGCAGAGATCTGTAGAACAAGTAGGTTCCAGAATGAAATAGGCCAAATAGGCAGACACTGGCCGTGAAAAAGTCTATGATATTTCATTCAGTTTCAGTAGTCTATCTCAAAGTCATGCTGAAACATTTATAAGAGCACTAGACAAAGTTCTTATCATATAGCAATGCTTACTAATGGAAACTATTACAGTAATAAGTATTGTTGCATAAATAATAAACAAATACTACTATTATTCAGCCCTAATCTTTAGTAAAGTAATTTGATAAACAAATTTTGATGCAATAAACAAGGTCTAAATTAACAATGTCTCATCAATAGTGATATTAAAACACATTTTAGGCTCAATTTTAATAAATGTGCATTGTGCACAAGTAGTACTACAAATAAAGTTGAATTATAATTTTATATCAGTAAGTCTCAGTAAATATGTTAGGATGATATACTTACTATGAAATAAATGTAATTTAAATATATTACTAGGAATTACTTTATGAAATGGATATTAATGTGGAAAGCATTTTACCATAAGGCTGCAACAGAACATTTTTCTGAATTCACTGTACCTTTAACAAAGAATGTCTATAATGTGATCCAAAAAGAGCTCTTCCTATATATGTAATTTATATCTTCTAGTGGAGGACTAATGGACTTTCACTACCTTTAGCCTCAAATTATAATATATATATATACAGAAGGTGTTTTTATCTGATGAGTGACTATGTGCATATGTGCACAAACAGCTTCTATAATGTGTACAACTATTGAATTTATTCCTTGCGTATAGTTAGACCACATTGGTCCTAGATACACTTCCTACTTGAATAATCATATATTGTTTGTTCCTCTTCTGTGTGTGTCTGCATCAGGAATAGTTAAATGAGTCAGTTAGTTCAAACGGTGTACTGCTCGCTCTTACTTCACTATTTTGAACTGCTGACAGTCACTCTCACTGGATGCAAATCTTTACCTGCCAAAAGCAATGAAATGTGTGCGTGTGTGTCACAGCGTGTCTTAAGTATTCAAAGCATTTACCAGTTGACTCATACTGAATCACAAATTGTGCTTTCCCCTTTTATGGTAAAAAAAATACGCACATGTTTTTGGAGAGACTATGAAGGCATGTGAAAATGTCCGAAATTTTCATTAGGGCCTGAAAAGTGTGTGTGAGAGAGGTCTATTTATGACATTATTTATGAGCATTCTTAGAGTAACATTAAAGTCTTTTCATGAAGCTTTTGGTGTGTGTGTGTGTGTGTGTGTGTGTGTGATTGGCGGCAGCCCAGTCCAGCTGACATGTGTGGGAGAGATGTCACTTCCTGGACATTTCCTGTGAGCTGCTAGGAGGTGAGATGAATCCGAGGGACAAACAATGTGTTTTCTGATTCATCCACAGCATCTTCAATATCATTTCATGCTTTTAAATGTCAGCATTTTTCAGCACCACAGTTATCTTTCATTTTGTAAACTATTTTGTGCACTCCTTGTGCTATCCATTAAACCCCTCTAGTAGCTATCAGTCGGTTTGTGCCCAAGAGTTCATTTCTGATTTAAAAAGTGAAGAAACCAATACATTAGATCAATATATGCTGGGCTAAGATTAGATTTTTACATTTTATACATGCTAATGTCATTTTTTGATGAGTGTTTAAAAGAAAAAACATATATCATCTAATCTAACCGATATGTGTTAGTCCATGCCTTTTGACGTGAATGGACTACATTTTCTAAATCTGTCCACTCATTAAACTTTTAACAAAACTGGTACTTCATATTAGTCTATGTATAACAGACACAGTGATGTTTAGTTCTGATTAAATTTACAAAAGAAAAGGGTGACTATATAGAGGCATAATGTTTAATGTAATTAACTGTTTTTGAGCGAGTATATTAGTTAAGTAGAGATGTACTTTGTATTCTCGATCAAAACAGGACCAGAGTACACATGGATTAACTGGATTGATGAACAAACTGCCATTTTTTTTTCTTTTTCAATCGAAGGTGTCAGAATACTGTTCGATTTAGCCCCTCTTCGTGACAACATTGGTTTTGAAGAATAACGCTAAAAGTAAAGTCACTAAAGGTAAATTGTGTAAAGTTGTATTCTCATTACATCAGGTATTTTAAGGTCCAATTCTTGCTATTAACAAACCATTAACTATGACTTTTGCCTCAAAATAATAAAATGCTGCTTAGTAATAGTTAGTGAGGTAGTTGTTAAGTTTAGGATTAGGGATGTAGAATATGGTCATGCAGAATATTTGCTTTATAAGCACTAATAAACAGCCAATATGTTAATAGGCATGCTAGTAAGCAACTAGTTAATAGTGAGAATTGGGCCCTATACTAAAGTGTTGCCATGTTTTTGATATAAAAACTGTGTTTTATAGTTTAGTATATTTGATGGTGTAATTATATTAATTATTAAATAATCACAATAGAAGAATTTTAGAATTTCATATATGTAGATATTGTTCTCTCAAACAGGTTCAGTGTTGTTAACTATTTTTGTTAATAACTTAACGTCTAGCAACTTTGAACCCATGCAGTATTAGTTTAGCTTAATTGTGTTTAATTATACTGTAGATGACATGAAGAGGTAACTAGATCAACCAAACGTAAAACATTATTTAGTTATTGTACGCTTCTGCACAGGTGAATATGTGCACTGTGAATTATTGCAGAAGTCCATGTGCTCTGTGTATCCACCTCGTTTTGCAATGCGGAAGTAAGCTATTTGCTGTGAATATGCAAGACTTCAGATTCATTAGCCGTTATGGGTAAATAACTACAGTGCAGTAAACTATTTGCATTATTTCCACATTAAAAATAGTATGATAAGAAATACCAGTTTGCAATATAAAGCAGCATAATGAGCAGTTTTGTGCCACTGGAAGCAAATGACACCTGCAGCCTCACACATTCATGGATCGTATAATGTTGTATATATTGTTACTGCCTGTATCTGAGTCCCTTATGCATACTGTATATGTCGCATTATTCAAATATGGCCAGAAATGGGCAGTATTTCAATTAACTGTATTTAAAATACATATTTAACTACTTTTTAGTATTTTCTCATTTGCATTTTGCTGGACAGAAAATAAGTTGTAATAAGATGTAAATAAGTTGTAATTTGTGTATTTAAAATAAATAAATACTTAATCAAATATATCATTGTTTTCCCAAATAAGACTAGTTTTTGGCTAGATGCGAGTAAATTTCGCATCTAGTAAATTTTGCATCTTCCCACTTGTGAAGTAGTAATTACGAGTTTGTTGCATTCAAGTGCTTTGTTGTTGGAAAGAACAGAAACCATTCATGAGTTCAATCTTGCCTGTTTCTTGGGGAAATCCTATTAAAAGCAAAAGGTGTATACCCTAGAAGATTTTTATTCAATATCCAGCAGGTTTTGAAAAAAATATTGCATCCCATTCATTGGTAACCATATAAACATTCACAGCACTATCTAGATATTCAACAGGCTGACGATTCCTAAATTTCAGTCAAATAAATGCTATTTTCGCTGTGCTCAATACATACAGTAATGCATTAAATGGTTATTTATATACGTAAATATACATGACTGTAATGGCAGGAGAAAGCCATGTAGATGTCGTTGTAAAAACAAATAAAACTTTACAGAACTGGCCATGTTTCTCTTCTCTACCAAGTTTATGGCCCACCCAACTCGGGGTATCAAAATGATCTCTGAGTTTACGACTTGAGAGCCCATTCATGTCCAATTTCTGACTAAGAAACTCATATTTATTATGATCATTCAGATAGCATGTGAAGGCAGCAATAGTGGTTGGTGTAAATTGCCTTAAAGGTACAGTCCACCAAAAAATGAAAAGCTAGTCTCACTCTGGTGTTCTTCTAATGTTATATGTGACCCTGGAGCACAAAACCAGTCATAAGTCACACGGGTGTATTTGTAGCAATAGCCAACAATACATTGTATGCCAGAAATCATTAGGACATTACAGTAAGTAAAGATCATGTTCAATGAAGATATTTTGGAAATTTTCTACTGTAAATATATCAAAACTTAATTTTTGATTAGTAATATGCATTGCTAAGAACTTCATTTGGACAGCTTTAAAGGCGATTTTCTCAATATTTTTATTTTTTTGCACCCTCAGATTCCAGATTTTCAAATAGTTGTATCTCGGCCAAATATTGTCCTATCATAACAAACCATACATCAATGGAAAGCTTATTTATTCAGCTTTCAGATGTATATTTATGTAATTTCAACCCTTATGGTTTTGTGGTCCAGGGTCACATATGACCTTTCTTTTTCAAACTCAAAAGGAGAAATTAAAAAAAAAAACGTACTGTTCGTACTCGTCCATTTAATGCCAGTGACCATCTTCAGGCTTTATAAAGAATTATCCCGCATGGCTTATGCTGTCACGGTGCACACACGAGGGAGGAACAGGAACACGCAGACGAGGATATAAACTCAAATAATAGTATTTAATGAAGACATCAAGGCAGGACTTACAGACAAGATACACCGGGAAGTAACGAGTAGGCCAGACCAAATCAAACTCAAAAGACAGGAACTAAATACACAGGGTAATTAACACATAAGGAGACAAACACAGCTGGAACATACTTAACTCATAATGACATGAAACAAGGACAGGAAACAAACCAAATATGGACACACATAACAGAACCCTGACATAACTCCCCCCTCCTGGAAGGCGTGTCCCACGCCGTAACAGTTCCACCGGGGAGGGGCGCTCTGGAGGCCCCTCAGGACAGACATGGACAGGAACACAGGACGGGGACCTCCAGAGCGGAACAGACAGACAAAGGAGGCCATGGCGGAGCTGGGAGCTCAGGAGGCCATGGCGTAGCTTGGGGCTCAGGAGGCCATGGCAGTGCAGGGAGCTCAGGAGGCCATGGTAGGTGGTCCTTGTGGCCGTGGCCTCGGTCCACTCGGCCCGGCCCCTACAGCCGGAACCCTTTTACCCCCCCCAAAAAAAAAATTCCCTGGGGAAGTTAGGGGGTATCAGGAGCCCTCCGGGGCTAGACACAGACAAACAGGACAGGACATCCCACAGGAACCGCTTCCACCTCCACGACAAGGGGGCAGGCGGCTAGAATGGCCTCCATGGCCACAACAAGAGGAGCCGCCTGCCCCAGACGAGTCTCCGTGGACAAAACAGGACAAGACAAGGCAAGTTAAAATGTTCCTGTGGGCACAACACGACTTAAAAACAGCACTCCTGGTCGTAACAGGTGGACTAGATCCACGGGGCTAGGGATTGCGGCGGCCAGCGGGCATGAGTCAGCGCCAATCCGGCGGGCTTGAGTCAGCGGCGATCCGGCGGCTTGAGTCAGCGGCGATCCGGCGGCTTGAGTCAGCGGCGATCCGGCGGGCATTGAGTCAGCGGCGGGCATTGAGTCAGAGGCGGGCCGGTGGCGTGATCTCCCGCAAACGGCACGCCTGGGGGAGCTGCAACCCGGGAACTAGGCAACCCGCCGGCGGGCTAGAGAGCCACCGCCGGCGGCGGATTCTCCCGCGATGGCGGGCTGGAGGGCTGCGGCCAACGGACTCGCGGCGATCCCGCCGAACTCCCACGCCCACTTGACACGGAACAGGATGACGATCGGCGACTTCCTTGCCGCGGGACAGACAAAACACAGGAACAAATAAAAACTTTTCAAAAAACGAACAAAACAAAACGAGGTAAAGGGGCGCCGCTTACTGTTAAGGTCTGGTCTTCTGTCACGGTGCACACACGAGGGAGGAACAGGAACAAATAATAGTATTTAATGAAGACATCAAGGCAGGACTTACAGACAAGATACACCGGGAAGTAACGAGTAGACCAGACCAAATAAAACTCAAAAGACAGGAACTAAATACACAGGGTAATTAACACATAATGAGACAAACACAGCTGGAACATACTTAACTCATAATGACATGAAACAAGGACAGGAAACAAACCAAATATGGACACACATAACAGAACCCTGACATATGCTGTGTTTTCCAAGTGCTCTGAAGGTATATGACAGGGTTTGGTGCAAAACAAACTGAAATTGAATTAATTTAGCAAAAATCCTGACTGGTCTGCTGTGATCATGAGAGAGTGTGAGAGGAGCAGTTCACTCCTCACAAGTCAACCAATTTGAGAAATCACGATTAATCAAAACGCTACACAAAAAAAACAATGCATAGACAACCTGAAAAACATACAAGTGCTTTATTCTCTGAGGTGAATATCTCCGGACCGGAACTCCGGTTGAATGACAGCTGTGAACTTGCTTTGTTGTTGCAACAACCACAACACGAGAGAGATAGCCACCTCAGAGGAGAAAGTATGTGCGTATTTTCCAAGAGCTGTTTTTCTTTTTATTCACCTTGATTTCTCAAAATGGTGTGCTTGTGTGTTATATTTCAAATGACAAATTAATTAATACATTTCTCACAACAGTATTTTGTATTATTTTGATTGTGATTTGTTGAGCAAGTATTTGTAATTTGTAACAAGATACTTTTTAATGTATGTGTGTCAATAGAATAGAGTAATAACATGTGGTCGCATAACCTGACCCACACACACTCACAGGTTGTTACAATCTATGAAGGTTCAGGTTTGGAAGCAGGCATGAAGTCGACATACATACTGTAACACACATTCAGAAAATTTGACTAAAGTGCAGCAAACAGGCTGCTCAGCTATTTCTGCCTTGGTCACATTTGCAAACGTGCTTTGCATGCTGCTGGAAGAACACAGGTTTGAATATTTGGAATCTGCATGTGAAATTATATGCAGCACTCGTCTGTTGTTCAGTTACTTGGACATGTCCGTTAGTTTTGCCCTCTGCATAAAGCTCATGTAACAGGTGTGTGTGTGTGTGTGTGTGTCAGGCATGAAGGTATGTGTTCATCTAGTAGCATGAAGGACAGTCAGTGTAAAATCAGTGAAGAAGGCAAGATGAGCCGCTTCTGCCTCTCTCTGTGTTTCCTCTGCTCCTTGTGTCCACCCAGGAAGGATTACAAAGACGTGCTTTGTGAGCGGCTGCAGCTGCTGAAATGCGACAAGATCCAGCTGAAGAGAGATGGGAGCAGGTGGGTCAACAACACGACCCCTCCGTTCCCAGAATATCAGACTGCACTCACACACACACACACACACACACACTACTTATGGTGTAACAAACGTGCAGTGGTACAAAATAACATGTTTACTGAGTTCTCTAAATGAGGACACCTATTGTTTACATATAAAGCTATTTATAATGACTACATACTAACCCATTCCAAAACCCAATGCCCTAGAGAAGAAGAAGAAAAAAAAACAGCCTTTAGAATTCTTTTTTTTTTTACCCAAGAAGATGTTCCCAAATGGAGGTTGTCATATTTAGCTCAGTGTTATGATAGGACAATATTTGGCTGAGAGACAACTATTTGAAAATCTGGAATCTGAGGGTGCAAAAAAAAAATCTAAATATTGAAAAAAAATCGCCTTTAAAGTTGTCCAAATGAAGTCCTTAGCGATGCGTAATTACTAATAAAAAATTTAGTTTTGATATATTTACGGTAGGAAATTTACAAAATATCTTCATGGAACATGATCTTTACTTAATATCCTAATGATTTTTGGCATAAAAGAAAAATCGATAATATTGACGCATACAATGTATTGTTAGCTATTGCTACAAATATAGCCATGCTACTGGTTTTGTGGTCCAGGGTCACAAATTTATTTATTTTTTATCTTAAATGCTTTTTAATCTTAAAGGGATAGTCCACCCAAAAATTGTAATTCTGTCGTTAATTACTCACCCTCATGTTATTCCAATCCCACAAGACCTTCATTCATCTTCGGAACACAAATTAAGATATTTTTGATTCATTGGTTCAACCGTAATATAATGAAGCTACGAAAATACTTTTTGTGCGCAAAAAGCATCGCACGCATGCGTCGTACTCTCATGAACGCGTGTCGAAGACTGACATGGAAGAGAAGAAATTGTTGAGTAAAGTCGTTATTTTTCTTTTCTTTGCGCGCAAAAAGTATTCTCGCTGCTTTGTAAAATTACAATTGAACCCCTGATGTCACATGGACTGTTTTAATGATGTCCTTACTACCTTTCTGGGCCTTGAACATGTCAGTTGCATTGATGTCTATGGGAGGATCAGAGAGCTCTTGGATTTCATGAAAAATATCTTAATTTGTGTTCCGAAGATGAACGAAGGTCTTACAGGTTTGGAACGACATGAGGGTGAGTAATTAATGACAGAATTTTCAATTTTGGGTGAACTAACCCTTATGTTCAAATGTTTGGATTAGCTACACAAAAATATAAACTGTGCCTACATAGTAAATTCTAAGTAAAAACCGGCTTGTTTTAATGCCAGAATTATAACAGGATTAAAGGGACAGTTAGGCCAACAATTAAATTTACCACCCTCAAGCTATTCCAGACATGTATGAGTTTCTTTCTTCTGTTTAACACAGAAGATAGTTTTAAGAGTGTTGGTAGCCAAACAATTGATGGTAGCCGTTAGGGAAAAGATACAATGAAAGTTAATGGCTACCATCAACTGTTCGGTTACCAACATTCTTCACTGTCATTGCACTGAGGAAAGCTGCAGTCACTGCTGTGCATCTACACTTGTTTGCAGTAAGTAAATCCCAACATATCGCTCTAGTTTTCTGAATAGCAGTGAAAACAGTCTGTCAGGTGAGTTTGGGATGTTAACAAGTTACAGGGTTGCACAGAGACGGCTAACACGACCATCATCCAACTTTGAAGGATAGGAAAGAAATGCATTTTGAAATAAAGTATTAAATCATTGATTTTTCTTCAATCTATGAATCAATGTCAATCAATGTCACAGTGAAGCAATTAGCCTCTTTTTCTTCCTTCACACAGTCTGAAACAACAGGAGAAGCAGCCAAAGGAGTGGATGAGACAGGGACAGTTGTTCCCATTTAACACACACACAAACACACGGATATTCTGCGCTTTGTAGTCATGTTTCATAAGCTGGTTCTTTGATAATTATAAAAGCCAGTGGACGGGGGAAGGGGCTGCGGGATGTTTAACCATTCACCAGTTACCAGTGTAAATGGTGTCTCTGCCACTGGCCGTGAGCAATTCCCCACAGTGTATTCACAGCTCTTTTTTTGTGGCATCTGTGATGAGAACGGGCTTCTGTCATCACTTCTGCTTGCTCGCATTATGGCTGAGCGACGTCCCCTGCCCGGCAGTCCCTGTGGGTCCTGAAAGACTCCAGTGTTTTCGGCACACTTAGTATTCTCGCAGGGGTATGTAGGCCACATCCTTAACACCCGTATGCACACATGCTTTAATGATGAAGCCTATAAGCAGGGCCATACAGAAACTGCTTCAGCAGAACAGCAGGATGAAAGGGGAGTTATATGATGACTCAGGGAATCAGAGGAAAAACGCAACTATTTTGATCTATGGTTGTTGAGACATGAGCGAAAAAGTACTTATTATAGAGCCACCTAAGGTCAATAGTAGGGGTGTGAAGGCCCATTCACACCAAGGACTATAACTGTAAAGATAACGATAAAGATATAGTTTAAAAATCATCGCAGTATTAAAGAATAGCAGAGTCCACAACACAGTTATAATGACAAAAGGCACAGAGAAACGATATCGTTGGAATCACTTTCAGAACGATTTTTTTTCCAGCTGGTGAACGATAAAAACATTGTCAGCCAATCAGAATCCATCCTGCTATAACGAGCTCGAGAATTTAAAGCGGCAGACGAGTGTGCGCTTAGAGTAAACGATATCAGCGATATCATTCTTGGTGTGAACGGGCCTTAACGGTACACAGTGTAACGGTTAGCTCGGGTCTTTCAGATCGGTACGCATGTTTACCGAACAAATACAGCATTATTTTAACTACTGCACGAGTGGAACTTCATTGAAAACTTCCAGTTTTATATATTGTTACTTTTGATAAGAAACAAAATCTCATCTTTCAGATTATGTCAATTTTTTTCCAGGAAAAAAATGATGTGGTGTGACAGATCGCTGTATAAATGCGTTTTAACACGAAATAAACATGAATGAACATCTCTTGACTCATGTAATCGCTCAATCAGTGTTTCAACCATGAAAGGATGTCAATAAAACAGCTTGTAAACAAAATGTCACGTAGCATTTCATTTACCTCAGGCAAGTCATCAGTGTCTACAGCTCGTTATTTGCTAGAGAAATGTCTAGCAGAAGAGCATTTCTCGAAATATTAGACTATACTCATATTTTACTTTCCCTGTTAGTGATGTCTTATTTAATGTATGTTTAAATAAATCTGTTATGAAACAAGTTATGACATCCACTGTGTAAATAAATATATTTCAACAAAAAATAGAAATGGTATAATTTATTAGTTCATTTAAAAACTGCATCATGTGCAATTTACATGTTTGCATACAATTTTTTAAATTGAGTGTTGATTATTATATTTAAAAATAAATAGTAATTAAATTTAAGTTTGGGCTGTTGTAAATTGTAACCTTATAGTAATGTAATAAGCCTAAGCTGAGGTTGATTTTTATCCCTATAAATTTTAATTATAATTGAATTTACAGTATTTAAAGAAAGGGCCATTTGTTCAGTAAACCACTGTTTAAAAAAAGGGCAATTTTATGTTTACTTTTTTGTCCAGCTGTACCGAAACCATACCGAACCATGACGTCAAAACCGAGTTACGTACCGAACCGTCATGTTTGTGTACCGTTACACCCCCAGTCAATAGAGGTACATTTGTGTTAATTTTCATTTCATTACATGTCTCCTTCCTCTTTTAGATGTCTGTAACTTATGGAGTCCTATGGGACGGCAAAGCCAGTGGCTCAGTTCACAAAATGACATGAAACTGTCACTGATGATCCAGTCTGATGATAATGATTGTGAACAAGTGGAGACACTTTGCATGGACAAATGACGGGCCGCGCAAGGCTGTCTATGACTGTGTGATAAGCTCAAGTGAAAATAGGGCTCATTTGTTATTCAAAGCTGCTCCGTTTTCCCCACTCCCAGGAGCCCTCGCTGGGGAAGTTATCCCGAGCCATCAAGGATGTTTTGGATGCAAAGCGACATGCAAAAAGTGAAAGATTTGCATATTTGCTTTCATTCCACCTGTTAGTCATGCGGTGTTGTTATTAGTGCTTTTACAGCACCATAAGATGTGTCATATGCAACATAGTCTGCTTGTTATAATGTAGAGATGAACATATGCTCAGTTCAGTTGTTTCTGATGTCTTGACCTGTTCATGTCATTCGGGGTACAAAGCTGCAGAGTACTGTGTCATGAGCTGCTATTATACAGTATATAAAAAGAAAACTGTAAAATGACCAAGATTTTACACTTACTGTAATTGAATGGTAATTTCTTACTCTACAAAGATTTTAGTACTTAGTATTTTTGCCTTGTTTTCCAGTACAAATATCTGAACATTCTCGAATCAAGATGCATTTACTTGACAAGCAAAATTATGTCTTATGTCTTGATTTCTTAAAAAATTATCAAAATTTAGTTTTTGCTTAAAACAAGAAAAATATCTGCCAATGGGGCATTAAAAAAAATAGAATTTAGATATTATTAAGATAATTTATCTGGTATTAAGCAAAAGCTAAACAAATATTTATCTTTTTTTTTCAGAAAACAGGGCGTAATCTTTTAAGTAATTTTGCTTCTGAAGTTGCATCTTGATTCAAGAACATTAAGAGAGTTGTACTGTAAAACTAGACAAAAATACTAAGTGAAAAAATCATGTTTTGCATTATATGAAATCATTGCTGTCTGTCATTATTTGAATTACACATAATTTACTATTTATTTCCCCCCAGCAATTCTAGTGATGTACAACATGATTGCTTGTAATGTAGTAACTCTTTAGTCTTTTGATAACTTGCATTGCACACTTTAGCAATGTTGTATTCTACAGTACAGAATAATATAACATTTTATAAACAAGGGAATTGCAATGTTATTGTTGTGAGCTGAGTGGTTGTGAACTCTTGAACTTTTAATAAAATGAACAGAGTGTTATTTTCATTCCTATTTATGTTCTTCATAGGGATCTTTTTAGGGTTTGCTGTAAAATGTAGTTTGAGAGAGCAAGGAGACTTGTGTGAATACTGCTGAGCTCAGCTCTAGCGTGATATTGTTTTCATGCAACTTCTCTGACTGCTCAGGATTATGGGTAGTGTGGTTCTTCACAGGGAATTTGGATCAGTTTTTAAAAAGGAAGCTGAAATCACACTGACCTATTACTTTCCCATAAACATATATCATCACTTAATTTCAAAAGTCTTTGCTTGGTGTGTCTTAAAGACCTTTCTCAATGGAGACAATGTATTTTTTTTTTCATTGGGACAATTCTTTTTTTTTTTAATCTTTGGAACTCAGCTGTTGTGTTCTGCTACATCACTGTAATTTCCTGATCCTGTCCACTGTGAAGTCATAGTATAAAGTAGTGCTGTCAAACAATTAATCACATCCAAAATAAAAGTTTTTGTTTACATAGTATATGTTTGTGTACTGTGTATATTTATTATGTATATATAAATACATACATGTATATATTTAAGAAAAATATGTTACATTTATATATTAAATATATATATATATATATATATATGTAATACATGTAAAATACATGTAAATATTTTCAAAATATACATTGTATGTGTGTCTTTATATATCCATAAGAAATATACACAGTACACACAGATATATTATATAAAAAAAACCCTTTTATTTTGGATGCGAATTAATCGTTTGACAGCACTAGTATAAAGTTTTCATTACAGATGTCCCTAATTCCTTATTCCATTCTTTTTTTCCTATTTTTCTGAATAATTAATTCTATTGAATCATACAAAATATAATACAAAATAAAATATAATACAAAACCTATTCATTAAATGGATTATCAAAAAAAAAATTACAATGCAATGTTGAGTTTATAAAGCATATATGGCTAGTCAAAGTCAAAGTCAAAGTCAGCTTTATTGTCAATTCTACCACATGTACCGTACATACATACAGAGAATTGAAATTGCATTACTCTCTTACTTTAGTGTGAATTTCATGAATAAAAATACAAGCAGTGTGATTTCAAGTTCAAATCAGATGGCTGTGTTGTCATCTTCAGAAATGCAGAAATCTGCATGTTTTTCACTTTGTTAATGTTTTAAACCTCTCGTGCAAGACATGTTATTGTATGTTGAGTGAATCACTGGTTCATTAACTTGCAGAATGATTTGTGCAGAATTAAAACCATAAAGCACTTTTCACCACCTAATCACTTTTTGTTATAGCCAAGCCTTGCCTTATAACAGATAAAACAAGCGCAAAAAAAAATCCCTCAAATTTTACAGAACCTTTATATTTAATGGTATTTAATTAATTGTAGATTACATTTTATAGATTACACTTTAATGAAAACATTTGCAATTGCTTTGTAAAATATGTCCTTATGCATGTTTAGGTTGAGTTTTCTTGCATTTACATTGCTTTGACCAGCAGGTGCCGCCAGCTTGTGATGTTTTGAGGACCTTGAAAGAGTGAATCGCTTCATGAATCAATTTATTCAACAGCTTCAGAGTTTCAGAAGCATAATTTGAACTTTCACTAGACTCTGGGTTAGATGGGCTTAATTAAAAAAAAAGCGTGGCAGAGAGCGCAGCCACCTATAGTACAGGGCAGACCGACAGGGCTGAACATCAAACAGGGAAACATTCACAACAATCAAGCACAAGACTTGAGCACACAGAGAGAATGAACAGAGTTTAGTCCCGGTGTTCTGTCGATTTGTGCTACCCTGTCAGATTTTCCTACCTCCCATTAAAACAGTAGGTAGTACAATTCGACAACGAAAAATGCTACCTGTTAAATTATGATTTATTAATGTCTACACCTACCACAACCCTAAACCTACCCTTAAAGTAATGCAAATACAGTAATTATGTGTTATATTCGCGGTTGTGGCTAGAAATGATACAGCTACCGGAAACCAACAATAAATATTTTTTCTACCTATTAGAATGTGTTTTATTAACGTCTACACCTACTCCAACCCTAAACCTACCCCTTACAGTAATAAAGATGCATTAAATATTGTTGTTCAGCGTGAAAAAAAGGATGAAATTTTGATGTGCGCATGCGCAGTAAGCCACGGTAGGAAAATCTGACGGGTAGGATAAAATGACAGGACACCGGCAGACGGCATATTTAATGATGAATATGAGGCTGTGAAGGATAGATCACTGTCTTTACAATGGTACATACTGAACAAGGGTAATTTTCAAAACTAACTACTCAGTTTGTATTTATTTCATATCTGTAAAAAAGTTCTGGGAATAAACAGAGGTTTAGCTCTAGGTAATGTGAGTATGTTGTTGAAATTAATCATTAGTCATCGTTACGGTGATTAGTGTTTCCTTTAGTTCGGCAGTTGACCCTTTTTAATATTTTTTTACATTTTCTTTGGCTGTTGTAATAGTTTATTTATAAAACACGTTTTTTTGCAACAAATGAAACTAAGATGAAATAAGATTTGGTAATGTTGGCTACGTATGGGTGGTATATCACCCTGCAGCCCAAAACTGGTTGCCCACTGAAGCTAAGCAGGGTTGAGCCTGGTCAGTACCTGGATGGGAGACCTCCTGGGAAAACTAGGTTGCTGTTGGTAGAGGTTTTAGTGAGGCCAGCAGGGGGTGCTCACCCTGTGGTCTGTGTGGATCCTAACACCCCAGTATAGTGACGGGGACACTATACTGTAAAAATGAGACGTTAAACCGAGGTCCTGACTCTCTGTGGTCATTAAAAATCCCATGGCACTTCTCGTAAAAGAGTAGGGGTGTAACCCCGGTGTCCTGGCCAAATTCCCTCCACTGGCCCTTGTCAATCATGGCCTCCCAATAATCCCCATCCACTTGATTGGCTCCATCACTCTCTCCTCTCCACCTGTAGCTGTTGTGTGGTGAGCGCACTGGCGCCGTTGTACTGTGGCTGCCGTCGCATCATCCAAGTGGATGCTGCACACTGGTGGTGGTAAGAGGACAGACCCCCCCCCCACATGATTGTAAAGCGCTTTGGGTGTATGGCAATACACAATAAAAGCGCTATATAAATGCTTCATTCATCATAAAATGGCCTGATTCACTGATCTCATCTAAAGTCAAATCACTGTTATTATTGGTGTTGTTATTTGTCGTCATTAATACCTATAAATTTTGCATATTTCAGTGTGAGATCCAGCAGCAATCAGCAAGTTATTCTTTAGGATTTTAAAAACATGTAGCGAAAAAATATTTAGAAATACTATTTCCTTTAGACTCACAGAAACATCAACAATCGTGATAATCATTAAAAAGCTTCATGCATGATTTAAAACTCATCCATGACACCCAGCACACATTGCGGCATGAATAAATAAATGATCCAGCTGATTCGTCTTACACTCTCAGAATAAAAATGTGCAAAAATTATCCCTTTAGATGTTCAACACTGGTGCAGCACAGGAACAATTTTCTGTTTTTCAGTTACACATTTTGTGATGTGTAACTGATTTTTATTATATACACCCAAATCAGAAAAAGTTGGGACAGTATGGAAAACACAAATAAAAAAAGAAAGTAGTGATTTCTAAATTTACATTGACTTGTATTTCATTGCAGACAATATGAACACAAAATATTTCATGTTTTGCCTAGTCAACTTCATGTCATTTGTAAATATACATCCTTTCCTGTCATTCAGACCTGCAACACATTCCAAAAAAAGTTGGGACAGGAGCAATTTAGGGCTAGTAATGAGGTAAATTGGTTAAATAATGATGTGATTTGAAACAGGTGATGTCAACAGGTGATTGTAATTATGATTTGGTACAAAAGCAGCATCCAAGAAAGGTCTAGTCCTTTAGGAGCAAAGATGGGCCGAGGATCGCCAGTTTGCCAACAAATACGTGAGAAAATTATTGAAATGTTTAAAAACAATGTTCCTCAAAGAAAGATAGGAAGAGATTTGGATATTTCACCTTCAACAGTGCATAACATAATTAAAAGATTCAAGGAATCTGGAGGAATTTTAGTGCGTAAAGGACAAGGGCGTAATCCTAAGCTGAACAACCGTGATCTCCGATCCCTCAGGCGGCACTGCATCAAGAATCGTCATTCATCTATAAGCGATATCACCACATGGGCTCAGGACTACTTTGGCAAACCTTTGTCAAGTACCACAATACGTAGTTACATCCACAAATGCCAGTTAAAACTGTACTGTGCCAAAAGGAAGCCCTATGTTAACAGTGTCCAGAAGCGCCGTCGACTTCTCTGGGCTCGGAGGCATCTGGGATGGACCATCACACAGTGGAAACGTGTACTAAGGTCAGATGAATCAGTATTTCAGGTATTTTTTGGGAGGAATGGACGCCGTGTGCTCCGGACCAAAGAAGAAAAGGATCATCCAGACTGTTACCAGCAACAAGTCCAAAAGCCAGGGTCTGTCATGGTATGGGGTTGTGTCAGTGCCCTTGGCAAAGGTAACTTGCACTTCTGTGATGGCACCATTAATGCTGAAAAGTACATAGAGATTTTGGAGCACAATATGCTGCCTTCAAGAAGACATCTTTTCCAGGGACGTCCATGCATATTTCAACAAGACAATGCAAAACCACATTCTGCACACATTACAAAGTCCTGGCTGCGGAGGAAGAGGGTACGGGTACTTGACTGGCCTGCCTGCAGTCCCGACCTGTCTCCAATAGAGAATGTGTGGCGCATTTTGAAGCGCAAAATGCGACAACGAAGACCCCGTACTGTTGCCCACCTTAAGGATTGTTTGCAGGAAGAATGGGACAAAATTACACCTGAAACACTTCATCACTTGGTGTCTTCAGTCCCTAAATGTCTTTTAAGTTTTGTGAAAAGGAATGGCAACATTACAAAGTGGTAAATGCTTTACTGTCCCAACTTTTTTTGGAATGTGTTGCAGGTCTGAATGACAGGAAAGGATGTATATTTACAAATGACATGAAGATGACCAGACAAAACATGAAATATTTTGTGTTCATGTTGTCTGCAATGAAATACAAGTCAAAGTAAATTTAGAAATCACTACTTCCTTTTTTTATTTGCGTTTTCCATACTGTCCCAACTTTTTCTGATTTGGGGTTATATATATATATATATATATATATATAATTTTTTGGATTGTCAATATTTTTGAGGTATGTTGAGTGTTGATATGCTAAACTGTGTTTCAATGTCTAGTTGAAAATTCTTGCACCAAATTTTTTTTTGCATGTATTGCAGTGATCATTCTATCATGGCAGCTACATTTTGTATAATTCAGTAATACAGTTATACAACCTCACTGCTACTTTGTTCTGCTTCTTAATATTAATTCAGTATAAGCCAAATGGCTTACGTTTAAGAAACATTAATCACCATAACTGGGACTTCAAAGGAAATGATCAATAAACATCAACACTGACTAAAGCTAAACCTCTGTTAAAATGTAAAATGTAATACAGTTTAAAATAACAAGTCTGATTTTCTGTTGTAACAATATTTCATACTATTACTGTTTTTTTTATTGTATTTTAATAAAAATGTAGCCTTAGTAAGCAAAAACATGAAAATATGAAAATAAGAAAAAAATGTTAGGGCTTTTCTCAGAACGCCATGTTTGGCTGTGAAGTAACTGTCACAGTGATTATCATAAGAAATCATTTTCCCGGAAATTATTAATCATTAATTATAGTCAATGAATCTTTGACAACCACAAAGTATCACAACTGTTTTCACAACTACTGTTTTATCATTTCGCAACTAACAAGCGTCCTTATGTGGAATCTTTTAAAAGTGTGCTTGTGATATGTTTCTGTAAAGATGACTGACACTTGCAATAATTTTATTATATTGCATCTTTTACAATGACCTCAGAAATCATTAAGTGTGACTTAAGGGTTCAAATCATTTCTAGGGTCACTGTAGACACACCTCCACTGGTCTGGGGTTTTCTCATTTCCTCCCTGACGTCTGAATCTGTTCAGGATTTATTATGCTCGGAGATCCCCTCAACCGTCCTTTCCTGCTGTTGCATCATCAATAAACCTTTGAGTTTCCTCTCATTCCTGCCTACTCTTTCAGTCCAGTGTGACCCCAATCTGCGGTTAGCTCCAGCATGTATGGAGGACACCTCAGATCTGAACTATCATAAGGGAAGTGCTTGAAATCCCCAGAAGGAGCTGATGTTCTGTTGTTAAAGGGTGAGGTTCTCCACTGTTCTGGACCACACAGCCTGAGAAAGTCCTGCTGCAGGACCCAGCCCTGATGGAGTGGGTGGAGAAGATGACACCAAGATCAAACTAAACACCAAACACTGAAACACCACCATAAAACAGAAAAATAAGGCTGCTTTCCTCTGCTTGTTTTGTTCACACATCATAGCAGTCATTTACTGGTATCTTCTCATATATATATATAAAAAATGTGTCAAAATCATTTAAGTTCATTTTTTTTCCTCATTAATGTACACACAGCACCCCATATTGACAGAAAAACACAGAATTTTGACTTTTTGAGATATTTTTCACATGAAATTCAGACCCTTTGTGTGACCTCATATATTTAACTCAGGTGCTGTCCATCTCACAAAGAATGTTTTGACTGATTGGACAACACCTATATAAGACATAAGAAACAGGACTTCAGCAATAATGTGCTCTGAAGAGATGAATCAAAGGTGTTGTTGTTTGGCCACAGTTTAAAAATGATATTTACAAAAACTAAACACTGTAATAGCAAAAAAAAAAAAAAAAAGACCACATACCAAAAATTAAAAGTAAAACTTGCCTTAAAAGTGTATTGAAAAAAAAAGGATAAAGTGAGAATTGCAAGCCACAAACTACAAACAAATATTCAGGCTACGTGTCATAATGGAACAGGAAGTGACCACACTCATAGACTAAAGCAGACATCTTCAACCCTGCTCCTGGGGAGCTACATTCCTGCAGACTTCAGTCCCTGTCTGTGATTATCAAGCAACCATGAAGACTGGTCCAGGTGTGTTTCTGGAATCAAGTCTGATTCCGATTCCTGGCTTTGGAATCAGTGGGATTCAATTCCAAGAATTGATTATTTGAATAAATATCACTGGTCACTGCTGTTTTCGATTCTTTTTCAATTATTGTTTTTTTTTAGATTGAAGAAACCTAATCTGCAGGATATATAAAGGTCATAGAAAGTAGCCTTCTCATAATATATAGCTTTATTTGTAAAAATGATGATACATTTCTATAGCTCTGATTGATTTTAATTTGTCATTTTGTCTGCATTGCCCATGAAATTAATAATAGCCCACAGCTCAGCAGTGGACATGCGTTTATCGCAAGAATGCAATCTGTCAGTCAGATGCGCTCTCAGCCACTGATCTGTGCTCGCAATGTTTTCCTTCAGAATTATTATTGGCTGATAGAAATGTTTTAAAAAATTGCATTTTATTTAAGATGGAAATAAGATCAAGACCCTCAATCATGTCATGATCTATTCTGTCGTTGCAGCACTCAAAATTGTGGACAATATAAGCCAGTTCCACATTAAAATAATCTCTAAATCTTTTTTTTTAAAGTGGTTCATTTAAACGATCTATCCGAAAGAACGTTTTCGGAAACGAATCAGAAATCCAATCACTATTAGCGAGCAAGAGGCGAATTAATGGGTGCTTCTCAAAGGAAAGGCTGCATCCTCAAACTCAGACGAGCTCAGTACCAACTCATTTTCTTTCGGTTTATTTTTGTGAATTTAATGTGTGGAAAGGATACATCCAATGTGTCCTTCAAAACAGGCCAAAATGAGGGTGCGAAACGAAGCCTTCAGCGACATTCGATGACGTGGCAGCCGAGATATTCGTAGTATGCAGCCTTCCGTTTGAGAGGCACCCATAGATAAGCTTTTTTGGCTCTGAATGAGGAGTCAATTCCCCTTGATGGGATCGTTTCCAACCTTTGGAATCGGCTCTCAATTCTCAAAGCCTCAGAATCGATTCCCAGCCCTAGTGTACACACAGATAAGATCTCAGAGTGGGCCAGTTCAAGTTTTGCTCTTCATCCGATGGTCATAGTAGACCATCTGCTCAATGTGGGTGGGGTAGCTAATGTAGGGATCTCCGTGATTTTGCCAAGTAAGACATGTTCCTGGATCAACATTATTGTCCTAACCCTGTCCCTATCCCTAAACCTAACCCTACCCATAATTTATCCCTAAAATCAGAGGGAAATGATAGTTGAATAACAAAGGTTACTTTGCACCTAACTCTGGTTGTAAGGCTAAAACTGACATTTCCTGTAAACTTGTCCCTCAATTCTGATTGGTTGCTTGGAATGTTGTTCCAGGATCAACAAGGATGTTTTGCACTTGGTGAAATCACGTTCACTGACCAGGCCACGACTACAGTCTGCTGTCTGTGCAAGACAGAGATACCATGCACACCTTGATGAGGAAAAGAAAAAGAGGCAGCACACATAACAGGGTTTTTCCTGCATTGAACATTTTTTGGCGCACTCTCAAAATCAACTGACATGACGGTAAAAGGTCAGAAGACCGAATCTATGTTTCATGTGGCACATTCGGAGATTTATTTTATTTGTAAATCAGAATCAGTGTATTACAAAAACTATTTATTTACTCTGAACACCTCCGAAATAAGATCATAAGTGTGATTTAGCCTTAATAATCCACAGTAATTTCAGGTTATTTATATCACAATGTGTAGTAAATTACCTATAAAATCATTTAGTTTAGACCGGAGTGAGGTGAAAGCAGCACAAAGCAATTTCAAGTCAAAGTCAAAGTCAAAGTCAGCTTTATTGTCAATTCTACCACATGTACCGTACATACATACAGAGAATTGAAATTGCATTACTCTCTTACTCCCTGGTGCATACAGATAACACTAAACACTAACAGTAGAACGCAAAAATATACAAATAAGGACATGTAGAAAAAAATAAAAATAATAATAATAATAAAAAAGTAGATAAAGTGGCATAAGGCACATGGTAAATTTGTTAGCTAGCTGCTAATTTTATTCAGATGTATGGTAGAAAATTAGTTTTTTGTTAAAATAAACTTTTTAATGCTACTTTTTTAATGCTTTTCAATATTGATATGATTATACCAAAATAATTGTCAGGTCTAGCAAAGAAGGATCCTACCTTGCAAAAATATGAAAGCCTAGTGGAAAAATCACTGCTTTTTTTTTTTTCAAAGAAGGCGTGAAAGAATGACAGTGAGTGTGACGGGTAACATCTGTGTCTGATAATTGACTATATATAATTTGGAGGAGGTTGTAAAACTGAATTATCCTTAGCCACAGTCCGGAAGAAAATGAAAAAAAAAAAAAAAGTACGAGCAACCAAATTTAAACAATGAGGCTCAAAAGAAATATTATGATAATTCAAGCCACCACCGAAGACCTTTTTTGACCTAGGAAAACCCCTGCATAACAAACGTAGAAATGGAAAACATTATAGGATGTAATGGAGAGAAGAAAGCTTCAGACCAACGTAAATGCATTTCTGACATCTTCAGGTGGTCTTACAATTGAAGCAGAAGCCACTGTGCTTGCAAAATCAAATGCCCTTAGAAAAGCTGCAAAGCATAAAGAGCTAGTGAAATATGACAAAGCCATTGGAGAGAAAAGAAAAGTAATGAAATGAAAAATATTGAGGGTGTAGCCTGACCATGGATCAGACCAGTGTGTCTCCGTTCCTCATGAAGTTTGAGAGATTTCTCTCACTCCATTGAAAGTCTATTCACATAAAAATGATGATGCTTAAAATGTTCGTAAAGAGAAAGTAAATTAAATTAACATGAATCGAGCAGTTTAATTCAAGTCTTCTAAAGAGATACTGTAACTTTAAATGATAAATAAGTTTAATTTAGACTTTTATTCACATGTAAACAAAGTAAATGGACTTTAGTTCTATTTTCTAGTACCCAGGTGAAAACATGAACATCACTTCTGTTTCTGTACGGGTTGAAGGTTTACAGTTATTTAAATTTACTTAAGAAAAATGAATAACATTGCACTGTTTAGCATTGCAGTTTTAATACAAAATAAAATGCTGCACGTTGAACAGGTCTGTGTTTGGTGTTAAAGGATTTGTGTGAGCTACAAATTAAGCTGGATGATGGAATTATATTGTTCTGTAGAGCTTCTTTACAGCTGGATCACACCTTGCAACATCAACAGTGTTAGTGAACTGAATCAACTGATTTGAGCTAAATAACACTATTGCCTTCTGGTCTCCACAGGCAACTTTCCAAAAATGATTACACTATTTCTGTTGATCACTGTGAAGCTGCTTTGACACAATCTGTGTTGTATAAAGCACAATATAAACAAAGGTGAATTATTGGCTTGAATTGTTTTATTCATAATAAATACACTTCCTGCCTTTTAATTTTGAAAAAAAAAAAATAATAATATATATATATATATATATATATACTATATATACATACATACAGTATATATACACGTATATAGAATATATATAACAAGTCCTTGAGAAATGTATTACATTTCTAAAATAATACTCAAATGGCATTTATCTCAACAAAGATAATAAAATGACAGAAAGTTATCTGTGGACCAGAGTGCCAAAGCACTGCAACATTCTCAATGATAACTAGCGACATCTTTTAAGGACATGCCCACAATGTTTCTGGAACGTTAGCTAAAAAAAGTAACTTTACCAAGACATCGGTGCTGTGTTTGCTGGGAGGATGTTTAGATGTTTGAACTGGAAAACAAGACAAAAAAATAGCTAAGAAAAGGAAAGGATGTAGTTCCCTTAAGAAAGGATCTCTAGGATATGACTTCACGTCGTGTGGTCATGATATAAGGATGCCATTACCTCGACAAAATGATCTTGTGGCCATGACATATCCCACTGAGTTAACGAGCTAATCTGTTTTAGCCACAACAGAACATGTCCCTTCCTGGTCTCTGAATAACAAAATATCGCTTTGAGTTGAAATAATTTATTAGCTCACACAACAAAAAGAAAAACTGTTTATAGCAACTGTTTTGAGCCAAGACAAATGAACTAGTTCAAACAAGACAAACATTTATATCACACATCAAGTTTTATCACATGTGGCAGGTTCAGTAATTTGGCTTGTATTAAAGTAACTCATTGTTAATCTTATTCGCTCTCTTCAACTAAACAGGCTGTGTTGAGGGTTTACGCATTACAAGTAACGCGAGTTATGTAATCAGATTTCTTTTTCCAAGTAACTAGTAAAGTAACACATTACTTTTTAATTTACAATAAAATATCTGAGTTACTTTTTCAAATACACTAGTTAACATTTGAAGTGGATGAAAACCTTTCATCAAAGTTGTCCTAAAACCAAAATACGTTCTTGTCTTAGGACAACTCTGATTAACTTTTTTTTGATCCACTTCAAATGTTGACTAGTGTAAGTAACTCCAGTTACTTTGTTTCCCATGTATTGACTGACAGCTCTTGTGTTGCCATGTTGAGAGATTCAACCATACTAATAAATAAAATTACTTTAGATCTTTTTTTTTTCTTAGTGATTGAGAAGAAATGACACAAGTTTCTTGTATGACTGACATGTCATATATGACAATAGAGCACAAAGGCAGTCTTAAGTCGCTTATGCCAAAAATCATTAGGACATTAAGTAAAGATCATGTTCCATGAATATATTTTGTAAATTTCCTACCGTAAATATATCAAAACTTAATTTTTGATTAGTAATATGCATTAAGAACTTAATTTGAACAATTTTAAAGGTGGTTTTCTCAATATTTAGATTTTGTTGCACCCTCAGTTTCCAGATTTTCAAATAGTTGTATCTCAGCCAAATTTTGTCCTATCATAACAAACCATACATCAATGGAAAGCTTCAATTTTGAAAAATTGAATTCAAAAATATATTCAAAACAATAATACTTTACAAGTCATTTTACAATTAAAATGTAATGTATTTAGGTAGATTAGTAAAGATAATTGAATGCCACAATGTAATCTTTCTCATTTTGGTTGACATTTGTAAAATGAGTGAGATTCAGCCTTCCAGCTGTATTTTGGTGTTTCTCCAGAAGATGGTGCTCTTCACCAGATAATGAATGATGACTGACCAGCTCAATCACATTGATCACGCAAGAATCTAGAAAATGTATATGTATATACTATAGTATTTCACAGGGTCGTGACCTTAAAACATCTTTAATATCGCAGCATAATGAGGAGGAATTAGTACAGAGATTTCTTTTAATGAGTGACCAAATGTATTCCACTTGAACAGTGTCAAAAAATATAACTCTCCAAGCAATGAAAGCTGTTTACAGATGTTAAATACAAGATCAGAGACGCACTTTCTAATGAGAATTATGGCTTATTCGGCAACAGACAATTTAAAAAATGAAGACCAGAACTTCGCCTGAGAAATGCAGTTCTCATCTCATAACCGAAAATGTGAAAAAGTCTTTAAAAAAACAATTTTGCATGAATTTTACAGCAAGTTTGCTTTCTAACAGACATGACATTGGAGACTGTTTATAGCCAGAAGACCACACCTTTGTTGCACAAAGTCTTGAAAAAAAATCACTTTATGACTGGTAGATGAATGCTTGAAATTAAAAAGATAAAGAAAGTGAGAAGGATTTTGGACAAAGAGGTGAAAGTTTTGACACAAATTAAGCCTTTTGCAATTGTAATGATTATAACCAATATCTTTGTTAGACATGTTGCTATGTGTGCCGTCATTCAGTGTAAACAAGCAAGTATTAAGAAGGCAAGATATGTTTGGAATCTACAAGCACTGATCTGAATGAACAAGTTCATCCAAGATCATGATACATGTGTCCCTGCCTGATCTCAGAAGCAACATAAGGACAATGCTTTAGCCCTTTTCAAATGAACATTCTATTAAGACGAGGAAAATCTCTCTAGATTACTGTCTGACCTTAACATTATGTTGATTCAACGGGATAGAGGCCAGAATCTTTGAACAGCTATTAGAAATTATGAGAGAGACCCATGGCACTATTTTTGGCTTGAACTGCCACTAGAATAACTACAGCAATATTGCATTTCTGGATGAAATATGTGTTCAGATTGGTTAGATGTCAGATTCTTGAAAGTAATATTAACATGTACAATGCAACAACAGAGTGATACATATTACAATACAATCCAGTTCAGCATCTCGCTGGCTACACTGTGTCGATACCTTAAAAAATTAGAAAGCATATTTGTATAGTGTAATGAACTTATGGTGTTGTTGTTGTATGCTATTGTCTATGGATAAAATAATAATGATTTAAAAAAAAAAAAACTAGATATTGAGTACTGAATATTTTCTTCAATCACAATGACACTGGAGAATACCTTAGTCCTTCTTTTTATAATCATGATTTGTTTAAAGAACTCGTATAAATATACTTTATAAATAACAGCTCCAGAGTTACATTTTTATAAAATTCATAGTAATACTTTAGTTTAGGGTCCAATTCTCACTATTAACTAGTTGCTTATTAGCATACATAGGCTATTACAAGCATATTAGCTGTTTATTAGTACTTATAAAGCACATATTAATACCTTATTCTGCATGACAATATATGTGACCATGGATCACAAAACCAGTCATAAGGGTAAATTTTTCGAAAGGTCAATATTTGTCTGAGATACAACTATTTGAATATCTGGAATCTGAGGGTGCAAAAAAATCTACATTTTGAGAAAATCGCCTTTAAAGTTTTCAAATGAAGTTCTTGGCAATGCATATTACTAATCAAAAATTAAGTTTTGATATATTTACAGTAGGACATTTACAAAATATCTTCATGGAACATGATCTTTACTTAATATCCTAATGATTTTTTTGTCATAAATGAAAAATCTATAATTTTGACCCATACAATGTATTTTTGGCTATTGCTACAAATATACCCCAGCGACTTATGACTGCTTTTGTGCTCCAGGGTCATATATTAGATCCCTTTATCCACCCCATACCTAAACCTAACAACTACCTTACTAACTATTGATAAACAGCAAATTAGGAGTTTCTTGAGTCAAATGTCAAAGTTAATAGTTAGTAGGAAGAACTGGTAAACTTTATTTTAAGGTCCAATTCTCGCTATTGACAAAACATTAACTACGACTTTTGCCTTAATAAACTCCTAATTTGCTGCTTATTAATAGTTAGTAAGGTAGTTGTTAAGTTTAGGATTAGGGATGTAGAATATGGTCATGCAGAATATGTGCTTTATAAGTACTATTAAACAGCCAAATTGTTAATAATAGGCATGCTAATAAGCAACTAGTTAATAGTGAGAATTGCTCCCTAAACTAAAGTTATTTTAGAGGTTTTAACCAATGAATGGAAAATATGGCAAGATGACCAAAAACTTTGGGAAACTAAGCCAGTGGGCTTTAAAATGGAAACCATATTTGCTGGTTTTACAGTCACTCCTCTTCCTCGATTTGTAGAGAACACAGTTTCTATTGATTTCAAATCCATAGTTTGCTGAGCAATGACCTTTGTTTTTTCACATGCTGGTTTGCAGGTCTCTATTCAGCAGTGTGTTGCGAGTTTCTGTTTGCTCATTCATGATTCGCTTGTCCTTTTTGCTGTCAGTGCATTCAGCCTCATCCAAAGCACTCGCTTTTTTCAAGCACAGGACATTCTGGAAACTCTTTTTGAAGTTCTCTGACAAGAAAGCGTAGAGTATTGGGTTCGCACAGCTATTGGCGTATCCTAGCACCACGACGAAGGCAAACATGCTCCTTAAAAAAGGTGTGGTGCTAATGGTGCCTGTGACCGACGTCACATTGAAGATGTAGAAAGGCAGCCAGCAGAACACAAAGACTGCAACCACAATGGACACCATACGCGTCACCCTCTTTTCAGACTTCCTCCGTTTGCCGGAGCTCACCCTGACTGCTGAGGACTTCACCTTGATGATAATGCACAAATAGCAGAGACATATGACCAGCAGAGGCAGGAAAAAGCCCAGGAAGAAGGTGTAGAACATGAAGGTGGTGTAGTAGGTCTCCTGCGGCTCTGGCCACACAATAGTGCAGAAGCATCCATCGGGTTTGGTGATCAGCCCACTGTAGATCACGATTGGGAGGTTGACGATAAGCGACACGACCCACACGACCAGATTAATGGTCTTGGCCACATGGGGCTTCCTCCATTTGGTGGACTTGATGGGATGCACCACAGCAAGGTACCGATCGATGCTCATCACCATCAGACAAAAAATACTGGTGAACTGATTGAGAGAATCCACAGTCATGATTATGCGACACAAAGCCGCGCCGAATGGCCAATGCACCAGCGCCAACTGGATCGCGATGAAGGGCAAACCGAGCATGAACAGCACGTCTGCCACCGCCAGGTTCAGGATGTAGATATTGGTGACCGTCTTCATCTTGGCGTATCGCAGGATGACGTAGATGACCAGAGCATTTCCACACAGACCGATAGTGCACACCACAAAGTACATGAAGGTGATGACGGCCGTGTTAGTTTTGGTCAAGCTCTGGTCCGTCTCATTTCTCAGGCCTTCTTCAGATATGTTGCCGAGCATGATGCCGTCATACATGGGGAGTCCAGACAAATTGCTGGGGAGGTTACTGGGTGAGAACGAAAATGTCCAGGAATCCATTATGTATATCCCTCAGATTCCCAAATCCATTAAGTGTAACTTACAGCCTGGGGGGAAAAACACATGGTGGTGAATGAAGTATATACAGTTGTATATATCCTATATTGTTATCAGTGCTAATACTAATGCAACCAACACATACCCCCGGTTTCACAGACAAGGCTTAAGCTAGTCCCAGACTAAAATGCATGTTTGAGCTGTCTCAACTGAAAATATCTTGCTCTGACATATCTTAAAATATGTCAGTGTCATTGTTCTGTGTCAAAATGCACACCTTAATGTTTTTTTCTAAGGCATTTTTGTAAAAGTTGCTTAAATATCTTAATTTAACTAAAGCCTAGTCCTGGCTTAAGCTAAGCCCCGTTTGTGAAACCGGGCCATAATGTCTCTGTTCCAAAACCTAGGATGCTGCCTTGTTTGTGAGAGCCTACATAGGGAGCTGTCCTACTGCCTAAAACTTCAACCAAACTGACAGATGTGGAACACTTTACATTAACGGCAAGTCAAGTGTTTTATTCAAACTAATTTTTCACAAGTTCCACACAGAAGACTTAGTTATTTAGTTATCATATACACTGCTGTTCAAAAGTTTGGGATCAGTACGATTTTTTATGTTTTTTTTTAAAGAAGTCTCTTCTGCATCGTCATCAAGGCTGTATCTATTTGATCAAAAATACAGAAAAAAATGAATTAATCTATCTATCATTTGACTCTATCTATCTATCATTATAGCAACACTCTAGCCACTAGCCAAACCAACCTAGCAACCACACTCAATACCCTAGCAACCACTCAGAATACCCTAGCAACGGCATAGCAACACCTTAGCAACCACCCCGGGTACCCTAGCAACAGCCTAGCAACCAACCCGGGTACCTTAGCAAATGCATAGCTACACCCTAGCAACCGCCCCGGGTACCCTAGCAACCGCATTAGCAACCACCCCAAGTACCCTAGCAACCGCATAGCAACACCCTAGCAACCACCCCAGTTAGCCTAGCAACCGTCATAGCATCAACTCTAAGTACCCTAGCAACCACCTAGAATACCCTAGCAACCACTCTGAGGTCCTTAGCATCCATCTATCACTCATCTATCTATCTATCTCTGACAGACTATTGCCTTCAAAACATTCAAACTATAAGCTTTTAAAACTACTTTAAACTTCAGACTGAAAACCATCAAACTTAAAACTTTTTAAACTTCTTAAACTTTTCAAACTTTTTCAAAGTTTCTGGTCCGGCTTTCTCAAGCCAAATTAAAGTTTGTCTTGACAAACGTTTTTTTATCTAGTTTTGTGAAATATTATTGCAGTTTAACATAACAGTTTTCTATTATAATATACTTTAAAACATAATTGATTTCTGTGATGAAAGCTGAATTTTCAGCATCATTACTTCAGTGTCACATGATCCTTCAGAAATCATTCTAATATGCTGATTTATTATCAGTGTTGGAAACAGTCGTGCTGCTTAATATTTTTTGGAACCTGTGATACTTTTTTCAGGTTTCTTTGATAAACAAAAAGTTAAAAAGAACAGTGTTTATTCAAAATAAAAATTTTGTTTTAAAGAAATTAATAAATGGATAAAAAGTGATAGTAAAGACTTATATTGTTAGAAAATATTTCTATTTTAAATAAATGCTGTTCTTTTTAACTTTTTATTAATGTATCAGGTTCCAAAAAAATATTAAGCAGCACAACAGTTTCAACACTGATAATAAATCAGCATATTAGAATGATTTCTGAAGGATTATGTGACACTGAAGACTGGAGTAATGATGCTGAAAATTCATTGCTGCGTCACAGAAATAATATTACTGTTTGTTTTTTAAATACAGGCTTGATGAGCATAAGAGACTCTATTAAAAACATTAAAAATCTTACTGATCCCAAACTTTGAGCGGCAGTGTGTATGTAGCCATTACTTACCATATTTAAATTTTCAGATTTTTAGGCCAACCACTAAATTTCCAATCAAGCTGTAATTAAGATGGTATGGTCCTGTATACTTTAGTTATTTCACACCAAAGTGTGAAAGATTAATGCTTCCAGTCAAACAGTTTTTTTTTTATGTTGTTCTGTACAGCTATACAGTGCACAGTCTAGTAACTGACTTGGGAGAGCAATGTCCTCTATGTCACAATCATCCCTGGTGGACAAACAGGCTGAAAAGCAAAGTAATCAATGTTCCTCTCAGATCCAGACCCATTTATGGCTTTCATTTTTTTTTTCTAGGGCATGTGTGCATTAATCCTAATATTAACCACTAAAGCTCCAGGACTGAAAGTGTCTGTCACTTCACTGACAGTCCAAAGCTGCTCATGTCAATGCAAGGGGTTTAATTTGTAGCATTAATTATAGTCTCTTTAGAAAAAAGCAAGAACTTTTAAGTGGAAAAGCGGATATTCTATCTAGACATGAAGGTAACAATTTTGTGAAGACAATGACGTTGCTTAGTATAACTCTCTCAGAAATAAGAAATAATAGAAATAAGAAAACTATGTACAAAATATTCTGAAACAGAAAACTGTTCTATATTAATATCCATTGTGACTTTGCCAAAATACTTTTTAAGTAACAACATAAGCATTCTTGTTTAATTTACTGAATTTTCTAATGGACAAAATAAATACAAAATATTTTAAAAAATATACTTTTGGGACAAGTCGTTCTTACCTTCATGGTAATGTGTGTTGTACAGTACAGTGGGATCCCGTTCATGGTTCTGCTGAAGAGCACATGTGGAATATCCAAACACATGATCTGATCTGATCTGATCTGAAACTGAAGAGATTTGACCCTGTGCCGAGACAAGCCTCTCAGAGAGAGAGAGAGAAAGAGAGAGAGAGACTGTGTATGCGTGTATTGAAGAGAGCATTTCTATACTACTGTGTCTGATTTAAGTTACTGTATGACTGGTGTTTGTTCTTCACTGATGTGTCTGTAAAACATTATTCTATATGTATTGTGTAGTATTGATATTGTTTGTGTGCACACCGTGATAACAATGAGTATATGAACCCTTTTGAAAATATCTTCCCTGTTGAAAAAAACAAACAATAGAAACCATCACAGAAATGATAATGGTTTCCGCTACAAATACCATTACAAACATTACTATTTCTATCAACTATTAACCATTAAAACCATTAAAAATAGTTTCCTGTAGTGTGCTTTGGGACATATTTCAATAGGATTTAGTGGTTTTGACAAGCCAGGTGACAAATTACCAGTAGAGACCTGTACAGTTTCCATTAAAACCAATACAAGTCCCATTATAACCAGTAAAACCATTACACATTCTGTGATGGTTTTGATTGTTTGTTTGTTTGTTTTTCAGCAGGGTAGATTTCTGAAATGAATAACTTTTAAAATGTGGTGTAAAGTCATAATTATAGACAAACACAAGACACTTATTGAGTGGAAGTGTGGGTCACACAAACCAAAAAAACAAGTGTGCTCATGAATCCACGGTAAGAGACAGTCTTAAAATTCAGGACTGTTGCAACTCACGAAGACATTAAAATCACCCTAAGAGCAGAAGCATCCAGAAGCATGGAGGAAGGAGCAGCATGGTTTGGTGCTACATTGCTGCCTCAGGTCTGGACATTTTACAAGCATCGAAGAACAATGAATTCAAATGTGTATCATGATATTTTACCTAAAAGTACTGATAAACTGAAGAATTATGGGGAGGGATGTTCCAAAATTGGTCAAGTCTTATAAGTTGGTGGGAAAAAAAAAGATTTGGTGGAGGTTTTTTAGTTCATGTTGCTTTAAATGCTAATGAACTCTGCTGACCCCGCCCCTCTCCCGTGGGGTGACAAGCAGTACTGTTTACTTTAGCCGCGAAACTGGCTAACTAGCACATTATTAGGAAAGGCGATTTGCAAAGATTCATAACAAAATGTTATACTCACTTCTTCTGTAGATGAAAGCTGGATCACGAATGATTTGCGCAAACATAGACGCATTTATGTAGATCGTGGATCGGCACATTCCCTTCAAAGCGAAAGTAACGTTAATCCACTGTGTCTTCAGCGGCTCAGATGACGGGAGTAAATGACGACTGCTACAGGTGCATCTCAATAAATTAGAATGTCGTGAAAAAGTTTTATTTTTTCTTGTAAGTTATTTCAAAAAGTGAAACGTTCATATATTTTAGATTCATTGCATGTAAAGTAAAACATTTCAAAAGTTTTTTTGTTTTAATTTTGATAATTGAGCTTACAGCTCATGAAAGTCAAAAATATACTAAAAAAATATTAGAATATTTACATTTGAGTTTCAATTAATGACCATCCCTACAGTATAAATTCCGGGTATCTCTTGTTCTTTGAAACCACAATAATGGGGAAGACTGCTGACTTGGCAATGGTCCAGAAGTAGGGCTGTGACGGTGGCAGATTTTTACCACTATTTACCACTGCGGTGTTGTGTATATTTATATATATATAATTCTGAAACACAAAAATAAATAAATGAGGCTCAATCATCTATTAACAAACGTGCGTGTTTATTTTAGCACTTCCGTCAGCCTGCAAACCACTAAAATAAATATCAAAGAAATAATACTGTTAAATAGGAAAGTAGCCTTAAATAAGAAATTGAAATACACCTCACGCGAGCGGCGCGGCAAGAACCCATTCTAATCAGTGATGCTGTCTACACTAGATGCGGCACGATACAACATGACAAATGTGACCTTCACAGCCCTATCCAGAAGACGAACATTGACGCCCTCCATAAAGAGGGTAAGTCACAGAGGGTCATTACTGAACAAGCAACAGGGATGCAACAGGGATGCACAAGCAACAGGGATGACCGCAAGCTTGAGAATACTGTCAAGCAAAGCTGATTCAAACACTTGTGAGAGCTTCACAAGGAGTGGACTGAAGCTGGAGTCAGTGCATCAAGAGTCACCATGCTCAGACGTCTTCAGGAAAAGGGCTGCCAAGCCACTTCTGAACCAGAGACAACGTCAGAAGCGTCTTACCTGGGCTGTGGAGAAAAAGAACTCAGTGGTCCAAAGTCCTCTTTTCAGATGAAAGTAAATTTTGCATTTCATTTGGAAATCAAGGTCCCAGAGTCTGGAGGAAGAGTGGAGGCACAGAATCCATGTTGCTTGAAGTCCAGTGTGAAGTTTCCACAGTCAGTGATGATTTGGGCTGCCATGTCATCTGCTGGTGTTGGTCCACTGTGTTTTCTGAAGTCCACAGTCAATGCAGCCATCTACCAGGAAATTTTAGAGCACTTCATGCTTCCTTCTGCTGACAAGCTTTATGGAGATGCTGATTTCATTTTACAGCAGGACTTGGCACCTGCCCACACTGCCAAAGGTATCAAAAGCTGGTTCAATGACCATGGTGTTACTGTGCTTGATTGGCCAGCAAACTCACCTGACCTGAACCCCATAGAGCAGGGTTCCTCAATAGGCGGCCCGCGGGCCACATCCAGCCCACGCTAATTTCAAATAATGGGGAATTAAAATTCAAACGCAGCATCAGAAAGCGACATTAACTTGCATCGTGTCTACACCGGACGCGAGCGGCGCGCGCAACAAAATACAATAGAACTTATTATAATCAGTGATGATGTCTACACTGGATGTGGCGCAGAGCGGCGCGACAAATCCCGACAGTAAACTGCTGACTCGTTCTATTTATAACGCACTGACACAAAGTTCAAATGATTTGCAATGCTGCGTGTCGCGTCCAGTGTAGATACTACGTGACAGCAAAAACATGGCAAGTGTGAAGTAAAGAAAAGTGGACACGGAAAATAGATGATTCAAATGTGAATGGACTGAACAGTTTTGAGTGAGTGAGTGGCTGATATCTTCTTTGTTATGGATGTTGTTTCGCAGTGAGTTCACAGTTTTAAAGTAAGTTAGCTTTAATTTATTTTCAAGATCTGAGGTAAAATTGTTGCTTTCACTATGGCTATAAACCTCACGCAAAATAATATTCAAACTCACATTAGACATATTTAACACTGAATAAAGCACATAATTATTACCTGAGAATATCACTGTCATATTTTGTATGTTGTCTCTGCCGCGACGTCGCAGAAAATAAAAAACATTTCTAAAATAGAATTCCGTGTCGCTTATTGTCACATGTCGCTGTCGCAGGTGGTTAGGACAAAAATGACATGCAAATATACTTTTTATCGCGTCGCATCACGTCTGGTTGGGACACACGGTGTTACAGTTTGAGCCCCCCCCAAAAAAATGTGTACACACACTTCCAACAAACATTTATGTTCAAAAAATTTGAAAAGTGAAATTTGCATCCGATGACCCCTTTAAAGCAAGTCAAACGCAGCAAAAGCGATTGTTTTGTTTTCTCGACTTTCTACAAGAATCAACACACAGTCTCTGTTTAGTGTCATAAATGGATAATTGACTCTTTAACTTGCGTACCTGTTCTGATTACCTGATTCAGCTGGATTAAAGTACAGTATGTAAGCACAGAGAGTAGAAGAGAAAAACAGATAAAGTGGGCTGACATTAGACAGAATGCAAATATTTCAATGACGCAGTGAATAGGCTAATTAGCACACAGCGTCATCTAGCAACATTTAGTGCTTTTTCAAACAGGCTTTGGCCACTTTCCATCGAGAGAATTTGGCAACAGTCGTGACCAGCTTTTTACCTCATTACCAAAGCTTGGAAGTGAAAAGTCACTGCTGAGCTTTTGTGCTGCAGTGCAGCTGCGGTGTCTCTGAATAACTGTGTCCAGCTTATGTAGAACATGCCTTTTATGAGCCGCAGCAGGATTTGTCAGAAGGATTACATCATACAGAACTAGGAGGATTACATCATGTGGCACTAGTCAACCATGCATCATTTACAGACGTCGTGTAGTGTGGGGGAAAACAAATCCACGTTAATATAGTTATCCATTGGGGAAATTAAAGAAAAGAGTTACCCCCCCCCCCCCTTTCAATTAAATATTACATACGCAATTATTATAATTTTATTTATTCAATGTTATTCAATTCATTTTTATTCATTTTAACACTGCAAATAATAATAATAATAATAATGAGCCGAAAAGAAAGCACGTCATACCTCTGTTTATCAATTTGCACTGGCTACCAATAGCTGCTCGCATAAAATTCAAGGCATTAATGTTTGCCTACAAAACCACCACTGGCTCTGCACCCCTTTACCTAAATTCATTACTTCAGACTTATGTGCCTCTAGAAGCTTGCGTTCTGCAAGTAAACGTCACTTTATTGTTCATCCCAAAGACGCACAAAATCACTTTCACTGACTTTTTCATTAACTGTTCCCTCCTGGTGGAATGACCTGCCCACCTCAATCCGAGTCCTTACCCATCTTCAAGAATCGGCTAAAAACACATCTATTCCATCTTTATTTGACCCTCTAACTCTAGCACTCTCTATTCTAATCCTATTCTTAAAAAAAAAAAAAAAACTTGACCCTTTTAGACTTGTACTCTATTCATTTACTAACTGCTTGTTTTCTTAAAAAACTAACACTACCTTGTCTATTCTTTTTGTATTCTGTTTTCTTTTTATTTGTTCTACAATTAACAAAAAGCAAAAAAAAGGCCTCTAACACTAGCTTGCTCTATTCTTTTTCTATTCTATCTGTTTTCTTTTTATTTATTATATAATTTAAAAAAAACCTTGCTACGTGTACTGCGTTAAGCTAACTGAGACTTGTTATAGCACTTGTGTATCATTGCTCTTTTGTTGATTTTGATTGCTTCCATTGTCCTCATTTATTAGTCTGTTATAAATGTGTTCTACTGTAAATTGACTTTTTCAGGACACAATTCTTATATTTGGAAAAACTAAGTGTCACACAGAGTTGGCAGCTATAATAGCAGAGTGTTCTCAAGACCCATAATTGTGTCCAATGTGGAGGGAAATGTAAAAGCCTAGAGTGACAGCTAGCAGGTTTTATGAGCGTTCTCGTGTGCGAGGGAAGATATCCGGCCAGGAACTGGGAAGACAGATACTCAAAGGGATAATTCACCCCACAATTGAAACTGTCATCATTCACTTGAAATGAAAACAGGAACCTGAGGTGCTGGAATGTTACTCTAAATCTTTACTGATGAAAGTTTCTTTATTACCTATGTATGCTCTGTAGAGTGTAGACATGCGTTACACTTGTGGATGATATCCATGGTTTTTATCCACCGACTGATCTGTAGTCTCTGCAGTAATCCCCTGAAAAACTCTCCCACACTCATAACTGGACACTGCATGACAAAAAATAAACAACAATCACATTAAACATCATCATCTAATATTATATGATACATTCTTCCACCTTCAATCCAATGACAGCTGAATATTCTGGATGAATATGGATGATAATGTTGTGTGAATTTACGTTGTGTGAATTAACGTTCTGTGAATGCAAATGCAGAGTGCTTTGAAATACTGAGGAGTTTTTGGAAAATGTATTTTAAAAGTTGCTGTGTGGATTCTATATTCTATTAAAGTTAGAACTATTTTTTTAACTTTATTGTTATTGTTCTTGGTGTGAGTGGGCTTTAAATACATTTAAAAAGCAAGTTTAAAGAGTTTATGAAATATTACACTGCACAGCAGCAGGGAAAAAAATAGCATCTTATTCTTAAATTATGATACTCCAAATGAGGTTGTGCGATCAGGAGTAATGCTGATGAAGGTTATAATTATGTTGTATACATTCAGCTTTTTAACCAAGGTAGTAGTTATATTTAGGTATGGAGTAGGATTAAGGAATTTAAAGTATGGTCATGCAGAAAAATGCATTAACGTGCTTTATAAGTACTAGTACCTGCTTTGTACTTTGTGAAGTTCAACAATCTTTTGCTACACATCAGAACTCTGTCCTTTGGTTTTACTTCTTGTGATGGATGATTAAGAAAATGTGGCTTTTGTGTTACCTGTTGTGTATATTTATACACTTGTGAAACAGGAAGTCATGGCTGGACAATTTCATGTTTGTAGTAACCCTTGTGTGCTAAATATGTAAATATGAATAGGAATATACTTCAGATATATTTATATCATTAGAGTTTCCAGGGTTCTAATAATTGTGGCCAATGTGTGTTGGAGAAAACTATTTATTTCATAATGTGATTTTCCTTCCACTTTCAATTGTTTTACTTGTGATCCTGGACCACAAAACCAGTCTTAAGTTGCAGGGGTATATTTGTAGCAATAGCCAAAAATACATTGTATGGGTCAAAATTATCGAAAATTTTTCTTTTATGCCAAAAATCATTAGGATATTAAGTAAAGATCATGTTCCATGAAGATATTTTGTAAATTTCCTAATGTAAATATATAAAAATTTCTATCTGTTTTCTAAAATTAATTAATTAATTAAAATTAATTAATTAATCAAAATATGCATTGTTAAGAACTGCATTTGGACAACTTTAAAACCCTAAGGGGACGGCTGTATCGCTGGCGATACCAACTCGTTTTTTTTAAGACCAGTGCAAAAGACATTAAAAATACTCCGTCGATTTTGGTCGTACAGACAAGTGTTATACATCAATTGAAACTTTTTTTGTGTACACTCACGAATACAACAAAACTTTGTGGTTTTGGAAAAAAAAAGAAAACAAACAGGATGCGCTCTTTGTCTTCTCCATCTCCGCGAGCTGCTCTTCAAAATACGTCACTAAAATGAACTGTAACTCAGCGAAAACTCAACACACGGACATGGGAGTTATATCTATAGAAAGCTGGAAGTGTCTACTTTGAAATGAAGTCTTGTCGAAAACAAACATTCTGTGATGAAGTAATCCGTATGAAACCAACACGATGTTCAGTCTGTCCCGTCTAACTCATTATTTCTAATGCGATCCCGCCCCCTCGCGTTCATATGTAAATAACCACGTGAGCCGCATGCTCAAGGAGACGCCCAACATAAACAAAGCCAGATCGTTCCTCGCGCTAACATTACTGTTCGTTTCTGGAAGAAGACACGCTGAATAAAAGCTGGATTTGCCTCAAAATAAGAGCAAGAGTTCATCCAGAAGAGAAGAGCGATCTGATGAGTAAGTAATGTCTCTTTTTTTGCATTAGTTAACGTGTTATTGTGACTCAAACTTGAACGCGTTTATTTTTTTCCCAAATGACAACATGATGAATGCTACAATGTTTAGAAAAATGTTTAATGTTCACAAATGGATTTAATAGCGTGCTAAACGATAATAATTAGTTTCTCAGATATAAAATATCCTTTTTTTATAGTACAAAGTACATCTTTTGTAGTACAAAGCCATACATACTAGGCTATATGACTACAAAATCATAGTTCGTTTTTTCTAAACAATAATAATTAGTTTCTCAGATATAAAATGTATTTTTTTGTTTACGATAGTACAAAGCATGCGTGAGTCTATAAAACATATATATAAAAAGATGCTCCTGATATTAACATGCTCACAAATGTTGTTTTTTTTTGGTTGTTTGTATTTTATTGAATCAGATACCTGCACCACAGATGATGAATCCTGATGACTTTCTTCAAACTGTTTTCCTCAGAGTGCTGTACCAACATCAGATGTCCAACTACACTGATATTCTATGGTAAAACAAGCTCCTTGACCACTGATTATGTTTTTTTTTCTTCTTGAATCCATGGAAAGTAGCAGAAACACTCAAATAACACACGTAAATATCACGCATGATTTACTTGTGTCACTTGTTGAACAGAATCTGTTGCAGGAATGACTCAAAGTCTGTTCACATCTCTGTGGTTAGATCAGTGTGCACAATAATGTGTCTTTGACCTTCATTATGTATGTTTTGATTATACGGTGTTGTAAATAAAATACAAATAATAAAAAAAAAACATTTGTTCAATCTCCTCACATTCTCTCTTACCTGCCTCAAAGTCAGTCACACTGATGGGCCATTAGCAGCCTTTAGGGGAGGGCCCTTTGTGTCTCAGGTGAGAATCACTTAATATTCAAGGACATTGTCACTCCCTCGCATACAGGCTTTCAATCACAAAACATGTCTTAAAATATTTTAATCAATATATTGTTTTCTGTGAATGAGTAAGCAGAATGATTCTCACTTAATTGTGAAGTAAATATTCTAGGCGACAAGACTGATTACACAAAAGTCTTATTCAGGACTATTTAGTGTGGGTTTTATGGCCTTATTTCAGCTACATTTTTTCCCCCAAAACTTACTAACCACGCATAATATTTTTTTTCTAAAAAAATACAAACACGTACATCCATCTTGGTCACATAATATTGTAGCAAAGTTTGTGCTGAATACAAAAACAAATACATGTTGGTCATTAGTATGTTATAAGTAGCTGAAATAAGCACAAATATCAGGGCATGTCAAAACATCTCAAGGGCCCCAAAATCACCTCAGACCCCAGAGGGTTAAAGGCGATTTTCTCAATATTTTGATTTTTTTGCACCCTCACATTCCAGATTTTCAAATAGTTGCATCTCGGCCAAATATTGTCCTATCCTAACAAACCATCCATCAATGGAAAGCGTATTCATTAATTTCACAGGGTCACAAATAATGAAACATCAAAAGGATAAACAGTTCAGATTTCAGAGCCCTCTTTGCTAATATTTACCAAGGGTGCCAATAAATTTGAGCAGTAATATAACGTAAGTAAACATTTATTTATATAGCACCTTTCAAAACAAAGTTACAAAGTGCTTTACAATAAAAAGATCAGTACAGTAACAAAAAAAACAAACATCAAAATTAAGAAAAAGCCATACGATAAAAAGTAGTCTTAAGAAGAGACTTAAAACAGGATACAGTAGTAGCCTGCCTAATATCCCCAGGCAGGGAATTCCATAGGCGCACGAATTGCAAAAGTGCAGTCACCTTTGGTAACAAATCGAGATTTTGGAACCATTAATAGGGGCCTACCGGAGAAAAGCAGCGATCAGGCTCATAAAGAGTTAATAAATCACAAATATAGGCAGGAGCCTGACTCTTCAAGGCTTTAAAAACAAGCAACAAAATCTTAAAATCAATTCTAAAATTCACAGGCAAACAGTGAAGAGCAGCAAAAATCGGTGTAATGTGGTCACTTTTCTTCGGACGTGTTAAAAGCCTAGCAGCAGCATTTTGAATCAGCTGCAATCTTTAAGAGATTTCTCTTGCTAATACCAGAATAAAGTGCATTACAATAATCAAGTCTGGAAGAGATAAAAGCATGAATGGCCTTTTCCTAATCTGCAAAAGAAAGGAATGACTTTATCTTCGTTAGTTGCCTCAGTTGTGCAAAACAAAACCGAACCACTTTAGTCACCTGAACATCAAAGGACAATTCTGCTAATTTTCTAGCCTCTTTTCGAACATGACTTGGAGTCATTCAACTGCAGAAAATTTTTCGACATCCAATTTTTGATCTCGATGAAGCAGGACATAATATGAGATGTATCAATAATACCAGGCTTTACCGGGAAATACAGCTGCGTAACATCTGCATAGCAGAGGAACTCAATGTCATAACTATGCATAATTTGACCCAGGGGTAACATGTAGATAGTAAACAGAAGGGGACCCAAAATAGATCCCTGAGGGACCCCACAAAATAAAGGAACATGAGAAGAGGAGGCATCTCCAAGGACTATGGAAAAAGACCTATTCGACAAATAAGAAAAAAAACAATCCTGAGCTTCATCTCTGATACCGACATAAGTTTTTAAATGGTTGATCAAGACATTATGGTCCATTGTATCAACATAATATATAATATAATCAAAGTACTTGGAAAATACATGTGTATATATAGGCCACGTACACACTACAAGTTTCAGGAGTAACAACCGCATTTAAATGCAGGAGTGGGTCCCGTAAATTATCGTTCCATGTGTGTATGGAACTGCAGTCACTTCTGCATTTGTAACCATAGCAACATTTTGTCGTCTTGCGGGAGTGAATAAAATTTTAGCTTTTTGTTATGTGCCATTTTTTGGCTAACGACTCATTTTGTTCATCGATTTTAACTAAACTACCGCTGATAGACGTGCTGCCCTTTGATTATGCTCGGGAGGCTGCTTTAGAAAGCGCTGTCTTGCAGTGTTGCCATGTCTTCATATTTACAAGCGCTGTTAGGCATGTTGTTTGGTCTTAGGGTATCTCATAAAGATGGGCACTTTATGGAGTTAATAAAGTGGTCTGTCACGGATTTGAGATATATGATTTTTTTGGGGTGTTATAAAACATAACGCATTTGGGTGTTTTAGTGTTTTTTTGTGCTTGTCCTTGTTTGTTTGTTGTTGTTTTTTCTATGAAGATTTGGCAACACTGACACTTTACCGCAGGGCTCATGAGCGCAGCTAGCCCCGTGTCAAAATTTGCTAAGTTAAGACTTCTTTCACTGTTATTTTCTTGCATCTCACATACAGACGAAGACACATTTCTGATGCATGTTCAAATACATCATTAACAACTACTTGTTCAGTTCAGTTCCGTACACACTGCGTATAATTTCTGTAAATGCGGTTGTTACTACCTGTATTTTTCGGGAGTTAATGCGGTTGTAGAATGTGGTTGTCACTCCCGTATTTTAGTGAATTATGTACAGAACGCGATTAAGGAGTAAAAGGTGAACTGACAACCGAACTTAACTGCAGTGTGTACGTGGCCGTAGACATTTTACATACACTCCCCTCCAAAAGTATTGGAACAGTGAGGCCAATTCCTTTATTTTTGCTGTAGACTGAAAACATTTGGGTTTGACATCAAAAGATGAATATGAGATGAGAGATCAACATTTCAGCTTTTATTTACAGGTATTCACATCTGGATCTGATACACAACTTAGAGGATAGCACATTTTGTTTGAACCCACCCATTGCTCATGTTACCAAAAGTATTGGAACATGTGACTGACAGGTGTGTTTTGTTGCCCTGGTGTGTCCTATTAATTGATTATTCAAACAATAAATAGCACTGAATGTCTGGCGCTCAGTTTCAGATCCGTGCAGACTGCATTTATAGTTAGTTAGACGTGTAACCAACATGAAAACCAGAGAGATGTCTATGGGTGAAAAACAAGCAATTGTGAAGCTGAGAGAAGATGAAAAATCAATCAAACCATTTCACAAACACTGGCAATAGCATGTACAACCATTTGGAATCTCCTGAGGAAGAAAGAAACCACTGGTGTACTAAGTAACACACCTCGAACGGGTAGATCAAGGAAAACATCAGCAGTTGAAGACAGAAACATTGTGACAGCTGTAAAGAAAGACCCTAAAACAAACTGTTAGTGACATCAGCAACAACCTCCAGAGGGCAGGAGTGAAGGTATCACAATCTACTGTTCGCAGAAGACTTCATGAACAAAAGTACAGAGGCTACACCAGAAGATGCAAACCACTCATTATAGCAAGAAGAATAGGAGACGAGCCTCAAAAAATTCTGGGACAAGGTTTTATGGACTGATGAGACAACCTTTACCAAAATAATGGAAAGGCTAAAGAAAAAAGGATCTGCTCATGATCCCAAACATTACAAGCTCATCTGAAACACAGTGGAGGTAATGTAATGGCTTGGGCTTGCATCGCTTCTTCTGGGACAGGCTCATTAATCTTCATTGATGATGTAACACATGACGGCAGCAGCAAGATTAACTCAGAAGTCTACAGAAATATTTTGTCTGCCAATTTACAGAAAGATGCAACCAAACTGATTGGGAGATCCTTCATCATGCAGCAAGATAATGACCCAAAACATAGTGCCAAAGCAACAAAGGAGTTCATCAGGGCAAGAAGTGGAAGGTTTTAGACTGGCCAATTCAGTTTCCAAACCCTGTAGAGTATGCATTTTAAACCCTGTAGAGTATGCATTTTACCTGCTAAAGAAGAGACTGAAGGGAGTAACCCCCAAAACTGAAAGAGGCTGCGGTGAAAGCCTGGAAAAGCATCACAAAAGAAGAATGCAATATTGCAAGCAAAGGATTTGCAACTAAATATTTTGTTTTATTCACTTTAATCTAGTTTAAGTCAATCTGTTCCGATACTTTTGGTCACCTGAGCAATGGGTGGGTTCAAACAAAAGGTGGTATCTTCTAAGTTGTTTATCAGATCCAGATGTGAATACCTGGAAATAAAAGCTGAAATGTTGATCTCTCATCTCATATTCATCTTGAATGAACCATCATCTTGACATTTGGGTTTGATGTCAAACCCAAATGTTTTCAGTCTACAGCAAAAATAAAGGAATTGGCCTCACTGTTCCAATACTTTTGGAGGGGAGTGTACATTATGCAGTTAAGCAGCCATTGCATTATTTCGTTGCTGTTGTTGAAGAGGAATAGTATTCTGTAGAGGTGTTCTGCTATGTCTGAGATCTAATATACAGTATATGTCACATGTATTATGTCTGAAATATTAAATAAAAAATTAGGAATGCTAAGCTATGCCAGAGAGATTGAAAGGCAAAGTAGATAAAGAGTGTACTTTGTGCCACACTCCTCAACTGTAACCTCGAATCACCCTAGAGGCAAGGAAAAATCCATAGCAGCTGGCTGGTTTTTGAATCAGCCCTTTATGGACTGTTATCTCTTCAAGCAGATCAATACACACAATGTGTTTTGTTTGGAAAATGCATGAAAGCTTTACAGCCCTTAGATATACTTAGCCTTCAGTAACAGACTTGTTTGATTTCAAAACCTAGATGAAAGCAATCGTCTCTGTTTACCTTCTTCATACATATTCCAGGTCTTATTGTAAATGATTCATGAGTGCTTGTCATTCAGAAGAAAACTGTATGGGGCACTGCTGGATGTTATTGTGAAGTGTAATTTGTAGAACACTTATTAGCATTACGTAACAGTTGTAACACATTGATTAATCTATAAAATCAACTATCAAAACCACATGAACACGTTGGCCATTTTCTTCTGTATACAGGAGAAAATATTTCCCAAATGCAAATTTTATTTGCAATTTCATAGACCTGCACAAACCATCAATTATTAATTTAACCCTCACATGAAACTATATTAAACGTACCAGTCAGTCGAGAATCTGAATGTATATTTCTTGTAGTTGGGATTTAATTCTGTGGCGTCCTTTGCTGTAGGATTGGCTCAGGTTTATGATGAACCGGTTTCACACCCTACAGACAAATAGAAGGAAACAACTTAAAGCTAAAACTGCAAACACACAAAACACTTTAAAAACTGTGGTGCTCTCTCCCTCAGATAACCTGTGACTACCTTATAAATAAAGGCTAAAGAAATTTGGATGTGTATTGATTACAATTGTTCATTATTTATGCCAGCATTGCTCTGTTTCAGTGCAGAAAAGCACAGAGAACCCCGGTGTCCTGGCCAAATTCCCTCCACTGGCCCTTGTCAATCATGCCTCCCAATAATCCCCATCCACTTGATTGGCTCGATCTCTCTCTCCTCTCCACTGTAGCTGGTGTGTGGTGAGCGCACTGGCGCCGTTGTCCTGCTGCCGTCGCATCATCCAAGTGGATGCTGCACACTGGTGGTGGTTGAGGAGAGACTGCCTATATCATTGTAAAGTGCTTTGGGTGTATAGCAATACACAACAAAGCGCTATATAAATGCTTCATTCATTCATTCAACAACTGCCATACTGAGCTGGGAATAGTTAGCAGTATGAAAAAGTAAGGCAAGAGTATGGTTGCACAAAGCAGTGCCTGCCACACATGAGCATCTGCTTTTTGTTAGCACACAGATGAACCTATAAAAGTCCAACCTATAAAAGAAGTACAATTACTAACTAATAAACATACAGACAGTAAAATCCAAGTTAGTAGATATGTTAATGTTACAGTATAAAAATGACTAAGAAGGTTTTGCATGAGCAGCCATATGCTGTAACCACTTGGATTGATGTAAATATTTACAGTTAAAATCATATTTTTAATTTTACTTATTACATATTGCAGATTATTCTGTATTTTGTATTAGTTTAAGAACAGGAAACACATCTGAAACATTTAACCCTAAGCCTCTAGCATACCATTAAACTGTGTGTGGTTCATTCTTTCTCATCAACCCGTGACTGATTTGCCATGTCTCTATTTGACACTAAATAACAACATCATTTTTTTTTTTTCTTTCATTAGTTAACTGTCCTAACTAATGAAATTAATTATTACGGTGGCCCAGTAGTGCACAACACAACAAAATCTCTACAACGCAGTGGAAACAAGCCACAATACAACAAAATTATATATAACAAAACATCCTTCAGATGAGACATTAAACCGAGGTCCTGACTCTCTGTGGTCATTAAAAATCCCAGGATGTCTTTCGAAAAGAGTAGAGGTGTAGAGGTGTGACCACACTACACTGGTGGTGGTTGAGGAGAGACTCCCTGACAATGTTGAGCGCTTTGAGTGCTTGGAAAAGCAGAAAAGCGCTATATAAATGTAATGAATTATTATTATTATTATTATTATTATTATTAAACAAGCCACAACTCAGCAAAACTAGCACAACACAACGGAAATAAGCCACAACACAACAAAAAGAGCACAACACAATGGAAATAAGCCACAACACAACAAAAAGAGCACAACACAACAGAAATAAGCCACAACACAACAAAAAGAGCACAACACAATGGAAATAAGCCACAACACAACAAAAAGAGCACAACACAATGGAAATAAGCCACAACACTACGAAAATAGCACAACACAACGGAAACAAGCCACAACTCAACAAAACTAGCACAACACAATGGAAATAAGCCACAACACAATGAAAAGAGCACAACACAACGGAAATAAGCCACAACACAATGGAAACAAGCCACAACAAAACGAAATTAGCACAACACAACAGAAACAAGCCACAACACAACGAAAATAGCACAACACGTTGGAAACAAGCCACAACACAACGAAAATAGCACAACACAACGGAAACAAGCCACAACACAATGGAAACAAGCCACAACATAACAAAACTAGCACAACACAACAGAAACAAGCCACAACTCAACAAAACTAGCACAACACAACGGAAATAAGCCACAACACAATGAAAAGAGCACAACACAACGGAAATAAGCCACAACACAACGAAAAGAGCACAACGCAACAGAAACAAGCCACAACACAATGGAAACAAGCCACAACATAACAAAACTAGCACAACACAACGGAAACAAGCCACAACACACCAAAACTAGCACAACACAATGGAAACAAGCCACAACACAACGGAAACAACACAACGGAAACAAGCCACAACACAATGAAACTAGCACAACACAACGGAAACAAGCCACAACACAACAAAAATAGCACAACACAATGGAAACAAGCCACAAAACTAGCACAACACAACGGAAACAAGCCACAACACAACGAAAACAGCACAACACAACAGAAACAAGCCACAACACAACAAAATTAGCACAACACAACGGAAACAAGGCACAACACAACAAAATTAGCACAACACAACGGAAACAAGCCGCAACACAACGGAAACAAGCCACAACACAATGAAACTAGCACAACACAACGGAAACAGCACAACACAACGGAAACAAGCCACAACACAACGGAAAAAAGCCATAACAGCACAATCGTGGCAATTTCTGTGATTGTGGCTCCTAATCGGTGGTCTTGTATCGTACAGTGAGAGAGGTTCAAAGATGGCCGTTGTCATGGTCTCGCGACCAAAGATAGCCTACGATACAGCTTGATCATCATACAGTGTGTTTTCTGCTATGATCCACGTTTACTGACCAACCAATAAAAATGCGACATGAAATCAACACGACATGGTGCTAAAACATAAAACTGCTTACCTCAAGCTCTTATCCCTTCCTCTTTCGCAGATTCCACTTTTTTTTAGCATACAAAAAATATAACAAATAAAGTGTGATTTTATCATGCTCTTTTTGTTTAGCACTAGCGCATGCTGATGACGTTTTATTCTTTTATAGTAACATGCGTCGTAGCGCACGAGTCAATAGGTGTCATCATCGTACAGTCTACACACATCGTAGCCAAGTTTATTAGATCCATGTCGCACAGTGTGATATGCAGTGATCTTATAGTTTTGTTACATCACAGTGACATTGTACTGTAATTTGTTGACAGGCCAACAGTAAAAGTGTAACTCTTTCAATAAATATTGTACATACAGAAATGTGTACATCTTTACTGTTAAAACTGATAGATGCTCTACAGAAAAGGTGCAGCCCTGTGCATTGTCAGTCATGAGCGTTTTCCATTACCCTTTAAATTTTGCAAACTGAAATTGCAATTTGAAAATATGCCTAATGGAACACTTCAATTTAGCAAAAACTCCCATATATTGCAAAAAAGTTTTTATGCTCGCGTGAGGTGGTTTTTCAGGCAATTCAAAAAGAATATATCGCAAAAACTGCAATGAAATCAGTTTTTTTTCCCGCATTTACAGGTCACTTGTCGTGGGTAAAAGTCACATGATCATTCTTTGATTACTATTACTATGATGGATTCTAACTTCCGTTTGGGTGCTCTTGTGTTCCGGTCTTAATTTAAAATACTGTGTGTTAAAAAATAAAATGTTAAATGTGTACTCTTATAATTTTGTGGACAAAACTCCACGAACTTTGCCCCCTTTGGGAGTTGTATATATGTGCGCACATCTGTTTTTCAGTGCAGCTAACCTCACGTCGCTTCATGTCTTCCCACTCATTAAACTATGACAGATGCAAAAAAAGGTCATTGCAACACTGTAAAGTGATGAAACTATGGTGCCATGTGCTTTTTCATAGGTTTAATGGAAAACACATAAATTTGACCAGGAACACCAGAGAGACCGGAAATGTAAAGCACTGTTCCAGTCAGGCGAGACTTCCGTGTTCAGGAAAAAGGTGGATACCAGACACGTTGCGGCATGTTTCAGATCAGAAGCGGCTCTCCACGCTGCTTTGCTAAAGAAACATGTCTACGTCTCCTTTAATTAAACATAATAGCTAGTGTGGTGGCTGCGATATACTGTATATAAACCTAGCAACAACGTTCGTCATGACTTATCGCAAGAGGAAAAAATTACTTTTTACACGCATAACATCGTTTAATGAAAACGGCATCATTTTGCAATCGTTTTTTTGCCGACATTTATAAAATATAGAAAGGTTTTGCCCAAATCTGTAATGGAAACACATCCTCTCTTCTGTTTTTTGCTGAAAGTGTTGCTGGTGCTTTGATCTTTTTTATCCTTCTGTAGGATAACATGGATTTATTATTATTTCTTGAATATGATAATACCCCCATGGATTACATGCTTTGCTGGAGAGAAATGTGCACACAAACCACCCACAATAATCAACTTTACACAACCTGACACTAAGCATTTGAACTGAATTAAAAATGGACAGATGTTCTGTCTGTCCTGATTTCTTACACTTACAGATAAGCTGTACTCCCTTCTCTGCTCTACTTTACCTGCACAGCAATAAGCCTTCTGTCAATAGCTTTCATTGTATGGGGTGTTATATTGTCTATCACATGGTTGTGTTTGGTTTAGAAGGCACAGTGGTTTATTACTGTGACATACAGCAGTGTGGTGTGTACAGCTTGTCTGGAATGCTAAATTCACCCACTTGGGATCTCAAATACTCTCTTCAAGTGCACCTGGGAAAATTATTACAATATATCATAACCCCAATAAACACATCTGAATTAACACTTATTAACATTATTCATTTCTGTCATTTATTTATACATAGACTATCGAAACTACATGAAAGTTGAGTGATTAACTTTACTCTAGTCTTTCAGCTGTTCCATACATCACATTATTAAAATCACTGAAATACAGCATATAAAAATTAACTTGCAAAATCATTATAATTCACTACAGACCTATTTTTCACTCACTGATTTCTATATATACATTTTAGATGTATTTTATGATAACATCAATACTAATCATATCAGTGTTTTTGCAGTGTTTCACATCAACATCAACTCATGTATCTAGATTTCTGAGTTTCCCACCATGACGTCTCTCGGTCAATAATGTCTGAGCTGCAATCTTGCATCTATCCCTGTTTTACATCATTTGCATGTCATTATGTACATTCTACACATGCCATTTCTCTTTTCTCTGTCCTTGAGCCAGTGGGTGAACCTTACAATAGCATGACAAATAATCTGGTTGATCCTCTTAAACAGGCAAGAACTTTTTTTTTTTCAGTGCTTTGAACAGCTTAAACATCACATAAGTTTAATGGTTAAATGCATTAAGGAAAAGTATCAATAGTTGTTGTATGGTCAGATGAAGACACTGGTCAGTCAGTGAGTTGCATACGTCCAGCTCCTGTTTTGTCAGAGAAACACCAGAACATTCATAAAAAGCAGCTCAATCCTTTTTCTCTCTAGAAAACATGTTTTTGCCACCATTAACTGCACTGAATCAGAAAATGCATATGTCCTGTTTTTACGGTGGTTATTTTTTACCGCCATTAATCACATGCCCCAGTGCACAGCAGAAATGAATTCACTTACAGTAGGTGTGTTACAGGCAGAGCTGGGTGGTAACTGATTACATGTAATCTGGATTATGTAATCAGACTCCAAAAATTAAGTACTTGTAATTAGATAAAATTACATTTTAAAATACACGTAATCAGACTACAGTTGCTTTTTTATGGATTACATGATTACATATTATTTACACAATAGCAGTAATTTATTCATTTTTTTATTCTCCCTAGTTAATCTTTTAAATTATTAACTACATTTTTAAATAGCCTACTGCTTAAATACACTCAGAAAGTCTTGCAGTTTTGTGAACATTCACACAGAGATCAGTCATTAGTCAGGTGGTGACACATTATTTGACCACTGGATTTACAAAAATCATTTCAGGTTTAAGAAGTGTTTCAACATTGCATCAGCTACTGATGAACACACATTAAAGACATTAAAATGTACAATTTCACAAACTTTTTTGTCATCTGATCCTCTTTCTCCTAATATTGTTGTCACAAATCCTGGCCATGAACTTTGGTTCGTTCACTCACCCATCACATGGACTTTCACACCACTCAGTTACAGATCACTCATAGACTGCATTTCCCATCATCCACTGCACCAACACAGCTGTTCACACTGATCACGCTTGCACCTGTTCACCATCTCACAATCACCATCACCCAATCACACACACACACACACACACTACATAAGCCCTGGACTTTCTCCTACTTACTGCCGAGTATTGTTTAGCCTAGCGACATACAAAGCGTTCCCAAGTATTCCTAGATAGATTTCCTGTGTTCTGATTCCTGCCCGTGCTCCTGGATTATTCTCTCTGCCTAGCCCACTGGATATTGTTCGCCGATCGCCGACCCACGCTTGCCTAAGGACTATTCTCTGCCTTGTCTATGTTATACCTGTTTGCCACTGTCCGACCCTGCCTGTGAAGATGACCATGTACTATAATAAAAGCTTGCATATGGATCCGCATGTCTCGCGTCTCGTCAGCTCCGTAACAGAATACTCGGCCCAACAAGGATCCAGCAGCTTGTCAAACGGACATTTGTCAGGTATGGACAGAATATTGTTTGCACTTAAACAAGGCCCAAGATCACTGGAGAACCATATTAGAGAGTTTTTAGTCTTCGCTAATTACTCCGATTTACCGGACATAACCTTGATTGAGATCTTTTGCGATGGCATTAATCAACCTCTACGATCACAGCTCAGACGCGAGGGTCCGCGTTCATCACTAAGTTGTTTTTTGGACTTTGCTTTGATAACCGTTGGCTCACTATTCACTGTGGGTGTCGCGGATGAGGATCGTGACGCCACATCTATGACTGGTATGGCTGACGCACCAGAACGCGCTCACAAGATGGTGGCCACAACAACTCCCCGTCATGTCAGGGCTGCCAGTCATGAGCCAAGTCGAGTCCCAGCTGATGTTAAAGAGCCAGGTCAAATTCCAGTTGATGTTAAAGAACCAGATCAAGTCACAGCCTATGTTAAGGAGCCAAGTCAGGTCACAACCAAGGTTAAAAGGTTAAGCCAAGACACAGTTGATCGTCGCAAGTCAAGCCAAGTCACAGTAGATCTTCGTGAGTCAAGCCAAGCTACAGTAGATCCTTGTGAATCAACCCCTCTCTCAGCTCATCAGCCAGAGCCACAACACGCCGCAGCTCATCAGCCAGAGCCACACCACGCCTCAGCTCATCAGCCAGAGCCACACCACGCCTCAGCTCATCAGCCAGAGCCACACCACGCCTCAGCTCATCAGCCAGAGCCACACCACGCCTCAGCTCATCAGCCAGAGCCACAACACGCCTCAGCTCAACCGCCAGAGCTACAACACGTCACAGCTGACCAGCCAGAGTCAGACCACGTCACAGCTGACCAGCCAGAGTCAGACCACGTCACAGCTGACCAGCCAGAGTCAGACCACGTCACAGCTGACCAGCCAGAGTCAGACCACGTCACAGCTGACCAGCCAGAGTCAGACCACTTCACAGCTGACCAGCCAGAGTCAGACCACGTCACTGCTCTTCAACCAGAGTCTCTTCACGTCTCCGCTGAACAGCCAGAGCCACACCAAGCCACTGTTGAGCATCATGAGCTCACCCAACTCACAGCTCTTCAGCCAGAATCACTCCACATCACGGCTCATCAGCCAGCATCACCCAACATCAAAGCTTTTCAGTCCGAGCCTCGCCACGGCACAGCGGAACTGCCAGGGTCTGTCACACCCAGAGATATATGGTCAGTCCCTCGAGTTCCCGGTCTGATATCCAGCGTGAGGGATGCACCACTGGTGTCAGTACGAGCAGCTGGTATCCCTAAACCAGTCCCTATTCCCTTGAGTCCCTATGTTCCAGAACTGATTTCCCCGTCTGATGCGCTTCCCCTGATGGGGATCGCCTTTTGGTGTGTTTGGGCTGCGTACACCACCACTGAACTGCCCGAGGTGGCGAGGCCCACTGTAATATCTCCAGAGGTGGCGGCTGATGCTGCAGAACCTCAGGGGGTAGTAGCACTCACTGCAGCTTTTTCAGAGGTGGCAGCACATGCTGCAGAACCTCCTGAAGCGGTGATGCTTGTTTCAGCTCCTAGTATGGTGGTGGCGCCCAATAATGTACTCCCAGCCTGTCATGTTACCGTCAAAGAGACTTTCAATGAACTCCTCCTGCCTCCAGGTGTTACCGCTGTAGAACCTCCAGAGGTGGCAGCGTCTGCTGCAGAACTTCCAGAGGTGTCAGTGGTAGCCATTTATCAAGCCTTACCCTGTCCTGTCACGGCTATGGAGGCCGTCTGTGAGCTCTCACCCTGTCCTGTCACGGCTAGGAAGGCCGTCTGTGAGCTCTCGCCCTGTCCTGTCACGGCTAGGAAGGCCGTCTGTGAACTCTCGCCCTGTCCTGTCACGGCTATGGAGGCCGTCTGCGAGCTCTCGTCCTGTCCCGTCACGGCTAAGGAGGCCGTCTGTGAACTCTCGCCCTGTCCTGTCACGGCTATGGAGGCCGTCTGCGAGCTCTCGTCCTGTCCCGTCATGGCTAAGGAGGCCGTCTGTGAACTCTCGCCCTGTCCTGTCACGGCTATGGAGGCCGTCTGCGAGCTCTCGTCCTGTCCCGTCACGGCTAAGGAGGCCGTCTATGAACTCTCGCCCTGTCCTGTCAAGGCTATGGAAGCCATCTGCAATCCCCTGTCCTGCCAAGTCACGGCTATGGAGGCCGCCTGTGATTCCCTGTCCTGCTCGGTCACGGCTATAGAGGCCGCCTGTGATTCCCTGTCCTGCTCAGTCACGGCTATGGAGGCCGCCTGTGATTCCCTGTCCTGCTCGGTCATGGCTATGGAGGCCGCCTGTGATTCCCCGTCCTGCCCTGTCATGGCTACGAAAACCGCCGAGGATTTCCTGTGAAGCCTTGCCACGGCCCCTGACACCATGAAGGCTCTCCCTGTGTTGTCTGTCTCTGTTCTCCCAGTGTTGTCTGTCTCTGCTCTCCCTGTGTTGTTTGTCCTTGTTCTCCTCTGGTTCCAGATTCTGTCATGGTTACCTGCCCCGTCTGCTCCGCCCTGGGGGGCTCTGGTCCCGTCTGCTCCGCCCTGGGGGCTCTGGTCCCGTCTGCTCCGCCCTGGGGGGCTCCGGGTCCGTCTGCTCCGCCCTGGTGGGTTCTGGTCCCGTCTGCTCCGCCCTGGGGGGCTCTGGTCCCGTCTGCTCTGCCCTGGTGGGCTCCAGTTCTATCCTCTCCGCCCTGGCTTCCACATGGACCTGGCCCTCCGTCCCTCCCCCTGTTCCGCCTCCGCTCCACCGCCCTCCTAGGATTGTTTAGGAGTGTCTGGAAGCCGCTCCTGGGGGGGGGGGGCTATATCACAAATCCTGGCCATGAACTTTGGTTCGTTCACTCACCCATCACATGGACTTTCACACCACTCAGTTACAGATCACTCATAGACTGCATTTCCCATCATCCACTGCACCAACACAGCTGTTCACACTGATCACGCTTGCACCTGTTCACCATCTCACAATCACCATCACCCAATCACACACACACACACACACACACTACATAAGCCCTGGACTTTCTCCTACTCACTGCCGAGTATTGTTTAGCCTAGCGACATACAAAGCATTCCCAAGTATTCCTAGATAGATTTTCTGTGTTCTGATTCCTGCCCGTGCTCCTGGATTATTCTCTCTGCCTAGCCCACTGGATATTGTTCGCCGATCGCCGACCCACGCTTGCCTAAGGACTATTCTCTGCCTTGTCTATGTTATACCTGTTTGCCACTGTCCGACCCTGCCTGTGAAGATGACCATGTACTATAATAAAAGCTTGCATATGGATCCGCATGTCTCGCGTCTCGTCAGCTCCATAACAATTGTTTTCATATGAACTACCCCTGAGATTTTAAAATAAATATTTTAATAATGAAGTATCATGTTTGTATGTTCATGGTTCTCTGACGTTGATTATGGTCACATGACATGCAGGTAAACATATAAAATATATATACAGTATATATTTTTTTTGTGTTTGATTTTGATTAATTTTTAACAATTATTTATTTAAATTTTACATTTTTATGATTTAATTAGTTATTAGCTTTTCATTAAACTCAAGAACCCCCTGCAGTCCCTTCACAAACCTGGTTTGGGAAACCTTGATGTAATATAATGTTTAATGTACCTCATGTTGTTGATAACAAAGGAATATATTTTCTTACACTTTGTATTTTTACAAGATTATCCTATTTAAATCAATGTGAAAAACGAGATAGGTCAAAAGTAATCTAAAAGTAGTCTGATTGTATTACCCAAAATGTGTAATGTAACGGATTACGTTACTAACTACAATTTTTGTCATGTAATTTGGAATCAGTAACAGATTACAATTTGTAAGTAATCTACCCAGCTCTGGTTACAGGACACGGTTTTAATCTACTTACATCAAATGCAAAGCATTTCTTTAAAGTATTGGATGGTTATTCTGTGCCATGATGAACTTTGCGTCTCTGGATGAAGATGAAGATGAGGACCAGAGACTGTTGATAGAGTTCAGCTATTCAGAGTGGAATGAGTTACATCTGTGTACGTCTCAGCATATTATGAAGACTTTGATCCGAGTGGCATAGATGCAATTAAGGTCTTTACATGCCTGTTTATTGCGATTAAAGGCATATGCCACATATTTTTGAACGATTATGGCGATTATGGACATTAGTTTGATCAACGTCTCACTTTCTGTTTTCACTTTTGGTCCAACTAATTAATAAATGATTAATAAATCATCTTTGTTTTCTAACCATAACATTCTTTGTTCCCCGTTTACCCATAGTCAAATATTCTCTATAGCCACTCATGTTTATTGGAGAACATGGTTACATAACAGCAGAAACAAGTTCTGCATTCTATGTTCTTTCTGGCATGGGATTGATTTTAAGCTGTTCAGCATGTATAATACATTGACTTTGTTCAGATTCTTTCAGATGATCTAGAGTGATAATCTTTGATGCAGTTTTCATCATAACTGTAACACACTGAAATATACTGCCTCACTGTGATATGACATTCAAATATTTATATTCATAAATGCAGACTCAGCGGGACCAACTCAGCATCGCCAGCACAGCCTCCTAATGTTAACAGATAGCCAAGAATATTCCAGTTATGTACTATATTTGTACAACCCCAAATCAGAAAAAGTTGGGACAGTATGGAAAACGCAAATAAAAAAAGAAAGTAGTGATTTCTAAATTTACTTTGACTTGTATTTCATTGCAGACAATATGAACACAAAATATTTCATGTTTTGTCTGGTCAACTTCATGTCATTTGTAAATATACATCCTTTCCTGTCATTCAGACCTGCAACACATTCCAAAAAAAGTTGGGACAGTAAAGCATTTACCACTTTGTAATGTTGCCATTCCTTTTCACAACACTTAAAAGACGTTTAGGGACTGAAGACACCAAGTGATGAAGTGTTTCAGGTGTAATTTTGTCCCATTCTTCCTGCAAACAAGTCTTAAGGTGGGCAACAGTACGGGGTCTTTGTTGTCGCATTTTGCACTTCAAAATGCGCCACACATTCTCTATTGGAGACAGGTCGGGACTGCAGGCAGGCCAGTCAAGTACCCATACCCTCTTCCTCCGCAGCCAGGACTTTGTAATGTGTGCAGAATGTGGTTTTGCATTGTCTTGTTGAAATATGCATGACGTCCCTGGAAAAGATGTCTTCTTGAAGGCAGCATATTGTGCTCCAAAATCTCTATGTACTTTTCAGCATTAATGGTGCCATCACAGAAGTGCAAGTTACCTTTGCCAAGGGCACTGACACAACCCCATACCATGACAGACCCTGGCTTTTGGACTTGTTGCTGGTAACAGTCTGGATGATCCTTTTCTTCTTTGGTCCGGAGCACACGGCGTCCATTCCTCCCAAAAAATACCTGAAATACTGATTCATCTGACCACAGTACACGTTTCCACTGTGTGATGGTCCATCCCAGATGCCTCCGAGCCCAGAGAAGTCGACGACGCTTCTGGACACTGTTAACATAGGGCTTCCTTTTGGCACAGTACAGTTTTAACTGGCATTTGTGGATGTAACTACGTATTGTGGTACTTGACAAAGGTTTGCCAAAGTAGTCCTGAGCCCATGTGGTGATATCGCTTATAGATGAATGACGATTCTTGATGCAGTGCCGCCTGAGGGATCGGAGATCACGGTTGTTCAGCTTAGGCTTGCGCCCTTGTCCTTTACGCACTGAAATTCCTCCAGATTCCTTGAATCTTTTAATTATGTTATGCACTGTTGAAGGTGAAATATCCAAATATCTTCCTATCTTTCTTTGAGGAACATTGTTTTTAAACATTTCAATAATTTTCTCACGTATTTGTTGGCAAACTGGCGATCCTCTGCCCATCTTTGCTCCTAAAGGACTAGACCTTTCTTGGATGCTGCTTTTGTACCAAATCATAATTACAATCACCTGTTGACATCAACTGTTTGAAATCACATCATTATTTAACCAATTTACCTCATTACTAGCCCTAAATTGCTCCTGTCCCAACTTTTTTTGGAATGTGTTGCAGGTCTGAATGACAGGAAAGGATGTATATTTACAAATGACATGAAGTTGACCAGACAAAACATGAAATATTTTGTTCATATTGTCTGCAATGAAATACAAGTCAAAGTAAATTTAGAAATCACTACTTTCTTTTTTATTTGCGTTTTCCATACTGTCCCAACTTTTTCTGATTTGGGGTTGTAATACTTCAGTAATTTCATGATGATGTAACTGCAATCTCACAGGTCTGTTCTTTCAGGGCTTGGAGTGATATATATTGAGGAGGGGAATAACTATTCTGTATGATTTTTACTGTTGTAGAACTGTACATTTCTGCCATATGGACAACACCTTGACATACTGTAGTCATCACTGATAAACTACTCCTAAATGTCATGTAGAAACTTTAATTTTCTGTGAAGATGCTTTGCAACATTCTGCATTGTGTATCATGAAAAGCGATATACAAATAAACATGAATTGAAAATAAACATGAATTGACTAAACTTGTAGTTCATTATAATAACTTTTTAAATATGTGAAAGTAAAAATAGTTGAACTATTTTTGAAATATTAAAATATTTTGTAATATTTGAAAATTTACAAATAAAGTGAGGAAAAAATGCAATGAATGTCATATTGTGCATATTTGTTGCTTCTTTCTAGAGTACATTTTTCCTGCTTAATAAAGAGATTATGGACATTGATTGGCTTTTTCAGAGGTAAATGTAAAGTTACGTGAATGTATTGAAGAAACTGAGTACTATGGTGGCCCAGTAGTGCACAACACAACGCAATTAAAAAAGCAAACATAAGCTCACAACACAACAACATTAAGCCACAACACAACAACATTAGGCCACAACACAATGACATTAAGCCACAAGACAACGACATTAAGCCACAACACAACAACATTAGGCCACAACACAACGACATTAAGCCACAACTAGAGCTGTCGCGATTCGTCGATTTTAGTCGACTAGTCGATTTTGAAAAATCATCGACTTCATTTTGCTTGCGTCGACTAACCACAAAATACCGGAAGTGCCGCATTTCACAGACCAGAATCCATAAAACACATTATTAGACTATTTTCCAAGGCTGCATGATATTAAACCCATTTAAAAATCATAATTAAGCATAATTGTGAATTCACAAACACTATGATTTAATTAAATAATTATATGCGATGCAGTTCTAACAGTATATGAGCTTTAATTATTTACATGCGTGTAGGTTAAGTACGCGTCACACAGTGGCGTTCACAGTAGTTCCACAGAAACTTATTTACATGTGTGGAGCGTCTCAAACTCCATCTCTGCATGTTGTTGTGAGTTTGGGTTTATTATAACGTTCATCTGGGAACGCAACGTGCGCCATTTCATCAGATTTGTAAGGTAAATAATTTATAAGCCTATGCAAACACAGGAGAATACATCGCGATTTCAAAATAAAAGCTCAAACCCTCACTCTGAGTTTACAAGTTTTGATGTCCACATATTCATTTAATTACAGTGGCTATAGCATTTCTGTCCTAAAGAAATGGCCAAATATTAAAGATTAAGTGGACATTTGAAATAAATGGTGCTTGGTCAATATTAAACAAGGATTAGATCGCGCAGTAATGTTTAAAAATAATCATCAGGCGCCCCCTGCAGGCCTTTGTTGTTATGCGTTATCTACATTAGCTCTATTGTTTATAATACATTATGTATTTTAACAGTTTTGTTCAATAAAACCATATGATTTCTTGCTTTTGATACTTTATTTGAACTAATTATTATTGCATCATTGCTATTATATATGTATTTTAAGTCATTTTAAAGCTATTTTTCACTTACATCTATTTTTATTACCTATATATATATATATATATATATATATTATTATTATAGGGCCCTATGAAATCTGTTTTATTTCCAAATTCATTTTTTTCCATTTTCATTTTTCTATACTCTGTTTTAATGGTTAAATTAAATGTTATCAATCAAAAAGCCTGTCTAATTAATTGAGTTTTACAGTTTTATCTTTACCAAATTCTGTTTTCCATTATTTTCTGGATTCCATTTTAACGGTTCCATTAAATTTTAATAATCAAAAGCATCTCCAATTAATTGATTTTATATTGTTTTTAAAAAGTGTTGTTTTTTTTCTTTCTTTTTTCTTTCAGAAATACTGCACATTTAAATTTTTCTCCTAAATAAATTCTGGTAAATAACATTTCTGGTAAATACTCCTTTATTTAAAATACTGATTATAATTTTATTATTAGACTAGAACACGTGGATATGTTGTCTTTCTTACACTATAATACTGAACTTTGATTTCAGTGATTTGGACTGAGATGAGATGGACACTTGCTTCTTGCACTCTATGTTGCACTTTACTTTTGCTTTAAAAAAGGATTTCATTGAAATTTGGATTTAATTTGGTTTAATAAAATATTCTTAAGTAAAGTTGTTGATTTTTAGTGGGAAATTAGTCGTTTAGATTAATCGAAATAAAAATAGTCGTTAGTGGCAGCCCTAGCCACAACACAACAACATTAGGCCACAACACAACGACATTAGGCCACAACACAATGACATTAAGCCACAACACAACACAATTAGAAAAGCAAACATAAGCTCACAACACAACAACATTAAGCCACAACACAACAATATTAAGCCACAACACAACAACATTAGGCCACAACACAACGACATTTAGCCACAACACAAAGACATTAAGCCACTACACAACGCAATTAGAAAAGCAAACATAAGATCACAACAACATTAAGCCACAACACAACAACATTAAGCCACAACACAACAACATTTAGCCACAACACAACAACATTAGGCCACAACACAACGACATTTAGCCACAACACAAAGACATTAAGCCACTACACAACGCAATTAGAAAAGCAAACATAAGATCACAACAACATTAAGCCACAACACAACAACATTAAGCCACAACACAACAACATTAGGCCACAACACAACGACATTTAGCCACAACACAACGCAATTAGAAAAGCAAACATAAGCTCACAACACAACAACATTAAGCCACAACACAACAACATTTAGTCACAACACAACGACATTTAGCCACAACACAAAGACATTAAGCCACAACACAACGCAATTAGAAAAGCAAACATAAGATCACAACTAGGGCTGTGACGTTGGCAGATTTTTACCACCGCGGTGGTAATGGACCAACTACCGCCGGTGGTGCGGTGTTGTGTATATTTATATATATAATTCTGAAACAGAAACATAAATAAATAAGGCTCAATCATCTGTTAACAAACGTGTTTATTTTAGCACTTCTGTCAGTGAACACTCAGCCTGCAAAACACTAAAATAAATATCAAAGAAATAATACAGTTAAATAGGAAAGCCTTAAATAAGAAAGTTAAATACACCTCACGCGAGCGGTGCGGCGAGAACCCATTATAATCAGTGATGCTGTCTACACTAGATGCGGCGCGATACAACACGACAAATCCCTCACAGTAAACTGCCTCGTCCTGACGTACTGACACAAAGTTCAAATGTCCTGTAGACAGACTCAACCTGTTGTGTTGCGACACGGCGTCCGGTTTAAACACGGCTCCAGTGTTGCCAGATTGGATGGACAATTTCCAGCCCAAAAGCTCACAAAAACCGCCCAAAACTTTAACAGTCAAAATAATGTGATATAATGTAAATCAAGGTTGATAAGAGCCATTTTTAACTCCTTATAATGAAATAATGACGACAAAATAATATAAATATAATGCTAGATAAATTTCCCATGGATCAAATCGGGGCAAATACATTAAAGAGAACTACCAAATATGATTAAAATATGCAAGCAGACACTGTCAAAACGGCAATCAATGTCAACAGTCAGAATTTAAATGCAAACAATTGTGCCCAATATAATTATAATATTTTATAGCGTTAACTCCTCGTCTGCATGCGCTCTCTGTGGAATAGGAATCGCGGCGTATGTTGCCACATTTCTTGGCATCTTCCATTTACCGCTGTCTCGCTCGTATTTGGCCAGTTTGGAGAAAGCCTCACCAACACAAACCTGACCAGCCGGGCGTTTGCGATCACGTGAACTTGAAGACACTTGTACAAACGCGGATGGGTGACATGAATGGAAATTATTACAGATCGTCGATGTAGTATTTGGTTTCCCAACAAGGTCCATCGCTCATCATGAAATAAATTTGCTGAATGCAGAATAAACTGTATTTTCCTGCGCTCAAACCTGCCAATCTAAAGGAAACGCCGTGTATGGCGTTTGAGGTAATTTGTGAATTAGCATAGATTTATAGTCTAAATAAAACAATTTGCAACCGTTACTATATTATACTTGTATACAAAACTTTGTATTATGCTTGTTATAAAGTGTGTGACGTCACGTGCACTACCGCCGGTGGCAATAGACAACCGCGGTGACAACCGACCACCGCCGGTGACGCGGTTGTCACGGAAACCGTCACAGCCCTAATCACAACACAACAACATTAAGCCACAACACAACAACATTAAGCCACAACACAACAACATTAGGCCACAACATAACGACATTTAGCCACAACACAACGGAAATTCTCCCGACCACTAGGGGGCAGTTGGTCTGCAGAAACGGGCAATGGACTCTATGCACGGCACACAGCCTCCGTATTTCTGGTGAAATCTCAGGGCGCATAAAAGGTTCCAATGCCGCAATCTTTTGTCAATGAACGATTAATATAAAATAATATTTATACATTTTATTGCTATAACAAATTAAGTATACCACAGTAATATAATTACTCGCAATAAGTGGATTCAGAGTAGCAAACATCTACTAAAAGAGTAGTAAATGTAAGGATTTTAACATCACTTCTGATATTTCAAGAATGACGACAGCATGCGGTTCTACACCAGGTAAGATCTAGACCCTTATATACTTTACTATATTACCGAGCACAGTGTAGGCCTATTGTGATTTTTTTTGTTGTTGCTGTGGTTGCCTGTTTGTTTAAAAACTGCTTCTGTGGGTCTGGGCGTTAACAGATGATTAACCCAAAAATAAAATAAAGCTGTCATCATATACTCACTAGTGCTGTCAAAGTTAACGCGTTAATAACGCGTTAACGCAAATTCATTTTAACGGCACTAATTTATTAACGCGCGATTAGCTGATTTTCTGTTTGACCCTTGGCCCAACCCGTAGTTGGAGAAATGGAGATGCACAGTGTTGCCAACTTAGCAACATTGCAGACCCCTTTAGCGACTTTTTTCCCTTCAAAAAAGCGCCCAAACCTAGTCACCGGTACTGCCGCACGAGGTCTTGCTCTCCCAGCGTGCGCACACACCTCTCTCTCTCTCTCTCTCTGCGTCTGCTCAGTTTCTCTCCCAGCACGCGCACACACCTCTCTCTCTCTCTCGTCTGCTCAGTTTCTCTCCCAGCGCGCACCGCGCACACACCTCTGAGGCAGAGAGGAGCAGCGCTTTAATTCAGTTAAACACAGATATTATGTTGCTTCTCTAATTTTACATTCAAGTATAGCCGAAATCACAGCACAGCTATTGTCTTTATCTTATGTGTATTTGATTTCATCAGACAACGGCACGATTATAAATCAGAATTTTTGTGCAGATTAACATCTTGGAAGGGAGAGCTGGTTATGTAGTCTTAATGGGTCACGTTTCAGTCACTTGTCTGACAACAGAAACAGACAAATATACCAATGAAAACAGTTTTATTGAGAATTTAGCTTAATCAAAATACAGTATGTGGGCACAGAGAGGCAAACAAATGTAATAATAAATAATAAATGTACATTTTGCATGTTCAGAAGAAGAGCTGCCCTGTGTGCAAAAATGTAAACAGGTTTGTGTCAGTAAATTGCTCAGAGCAAAGAAAGAGAAGTAATGGGAACCTGGTATTTATTTTTTCATGTGTCTTATGCCTGGCTCACACTACAGGATTTTTAGCCCGATTTAGCCCCGATTTTCCCCTCCCGAGAATCGGAGGAAAAATCTTGTCGAGCACCTCGATCGGTCCCCATGTTTGGCGCGGATTATCTGGTAATGTGAGGCGTTCACAGATCGAACATTGCACCTCCCGATCTGCTCGCACACAAATCGGGGCCACCCCGATCATATCAAGCATGTTTGATATTTAAGATTTAAATCGGGATGATGACGGCTGATTACGTCAGTACTTTCACAATAGCCAATGCGCGACCGCAAAACAGCTGCTGCACAGGTCCCTTGGATAGTGGAGATGGAGGAAACGCAGTGGCGGCGCTAGGGCGGGGCTTGATGGGGCTATAGCCCATCAGAAACTTGCTTATCCCCGGCACAGCCCCCCCAAGGATTTCCAAATGATTTTCCTGTTTTTTTAACTCTCCGTGTCACTCTCATTAACATTGAAAAATAAACATTAAAAGCCTAAAAAAGTGCCTAATATGTGGCCTATAAACAATTGATAATATAAACTGACGGCTAACGCTGCATTAATGGCGCATATTCTCTCTGATACAACGAGAGACGAATCTACTTTAACATATGCTGATAACGGTAAATAACTGTCTTAAACTGCCTCTTGTGGCTCAAACGTATAGTGAAAAACATGAGAAGAAACTTTATTTCGCGTTAAACAGGTTGTTTTTGAAAATTGGTGCATGAAATAAAGCTGCTCTGAATTTTCATTGATGACTGCAGTGTTAATAATAATAATTATAGGCCTATAATTCATTGTATAAATTAATAGATCTGTTTAAAAAAAAACGTTTTAAAACATTTTCAATGAGGAGTAAGCTAATACCCTATTTTATTATCCTCGCCATGAAATTATTGCGGGGCAATAATTTAATGTAATTTAATAATAAAAGTAATCTAATAATAATAATAATAATAATATGCCTAATAATAAGAAGAATGTAACAGGCCTACAGTAATTGGAAATGCTAAATCCTCTTAATATTGCCAATTTATGATGCGTTTGATAATATCTCTGGCTATCATCTACACATGATGCAAATCAGCACGGGGAGGTTATTACCCGCAATGTGTGCCCGTGTGGAAATAGGTTTATGAATTGTAATATCTATTATAAATGGTTAGAATTTACCATGTTTTCCTAACATTTGGCATTGAGTGACTGACTCTTGATGGTCAGACAAAAATCACTAGATGTGTTTAAAGAAATAAAATAAATAAAGATAACTTAAATAAATAAATAAAACAATGAAAAAAGAAAAAATCCCAACTTTCTCTCTTTTCTATATTCGTTCATAAATTATATTACTTTGTAAGTGTCATATTTGGCAGTTGGCATTAGTATATTACTAATCAGTGGCATATGAGAAGTTTAATACCACAGGAAAAACTGTGATGGGGGGGGGGGTTTGGGATGGATGAGAATGGATGAGACGCATTTGTCCGTGTTTCACTCCGTCTCGAATCACGCTCGCGGAAAGCGCTTGAGGAAAGCGCTCGAGGAGCAGTATCTCTTCCGCGGCTCGTATAAGCTCTCGTTTTTTTTTTTTTTTTAAGTAAGAGCAATAGACTGGACGACATTCACGTTACATGATTTGGCTGATTTGTACGTAGAGAGCGTGACAGCGAACCACATTAAGAGAAACGATCATTCATGTTTTCAGAACCGCTGGCCAAAATTAAAAACTAAACTGAAATTAAAACATCTTTGAGAGCAAGGGTGTTGGTGTTTAGGGGGCCCTATGCAGCGTGCGTATTCTGCGTATAGGGAGGATCGGCTCTGAGTAACACTGTCTGTATAATGTGTCGAAAACGTATCACAACCGTATCACAACCGTAAGGCGAAAGAGAAGCGCCGGGGTGAAATCCTCTTAATATTGCCAATTTATGATGCGTTTGAAGCGCCGGGGTGAAATCGCCTCATTTTTGAACGTACAGGGTGAGTGCAGAAAGCTGCTAGCTAACATATGTAAACATTACTGACGAGCTGCTGCGTGAGATCACGTGAGGCGCTCCGTCTGGCATGATAATCTTAATAATATCTTGTAGTGTGTGATGCGCCACGATATTCAAATATTGTAATGTGTGCATGTTTAAGATTTGAGGGAAGAAAATCTGCGAAGATTCTCCTTATGTGTGTGCTGCAGCCAGATTTCATAATCGGTTAGGATTTTAAAAATCCTGTAGTGTGAGCCAGGCATAATAGACATGAACAAGTTCTTTGAAAAACATCTATGACCTTTGAAACATGTCTACCCTTCATGCTTTATGTTGACTATGGTTTCAATAATAATAAACATACACTATATTGTCAAAAGTATTGAGTCGCCCCCTTCTAATGAACAGGTTTGACTACTTCAGTAATTTCTATGAGTACAAATCTTAATGTTAAAGCATATAATGATATTCTAGGAAATTGTGTGCTTCTAATATTATAGCAACAGTTTGGACTCTTTTCTATTCTAACATGACAATGCCTCTGTGTATAAGACAAGGTTCAAAAAGAAAATGATTGATTCAGTCAGTGTGGAAGAACTTGACTGGTCTGCATAAAACCAAGTCCTAATCCCAGTTTAACACCTCTGGTGTGACTGTAAATACAGACCTTGAGCCAAAAACTCATCACCAAACACCAATGACTTGTACATACACTATATAGACAAAAGTATTGACACCCCCTTCTTTAGAACAGAAAAATGCACTTCCAAATCTGTGGCAACAACGATGGGAACATAATTCATGTATTTAAAAATTGTATTTCCATCTCTGTTGCAACAGTTTTGGAAGTGTCTAAAATGACTGAACCCTTATGTACAAGTCATTGGTGTTTGGTGATGAGTTTTTGCCTCAAGGTCTGCATGCTGTCTGTAGGACAGGCCGTGATTGTCTGAGCTGACTGAACCTGCTGTTGTTGTCTGGACAGCTTTATCTCAGCGATCAGCTCTGCAGATGTGAAGCTGATCACATGCAAACTATATCCTCCTCTCCCAGCCTCACTGCGCTCGGACATCATGATTGAGCATGTTATAAATGTGGACTCACTGTGTGTGAACTGCGTGTCTGCTAAATCGTTTAGGTCACTAACATTAAATATCTATATACTTCTGTCGCTCGACGCTTTTCACTGCGCTGTGACGTCACACAGGCGGCTCGCGGAAATGGCCGAGCATCCACGGAAAAACACGAGAACTTTAACCGATTAAAACATTGATTGAGATTCTGCATCTTGTCACTGCTAGTCGTAATACACACAAATCACATCTGAATTCATCATATGTGTGGATTATTTGGTTTTATTTTAAAATCTGAAGCATGTTGAATTAACTCCGATGTGAATCTCCCGTTTCAAACTGATCTGACAAAACATGAAGCCAGCAATTGTTAAAGTTATTATAGGAAACACACACACACACACACACACAAAACACACATAATTTACCCCGTTTGTTTCTGCAAGACGACCGTTACACATTTTCCTGTGTTAATGTTATGATTGCCGATGTCCGACGCACATCATAAACACACCATTCATCTCTTAAATTCTGGCGTTAAATAAACAAGCATATGTTTTGGACGTTTAAACTGTAAGATTGTTAGGTTTTTAAAAAAAACTCCGGTTTTTAAAAAATGCGCTGGAGACTCGCGCTCTGTTGAGTTCCATCTCGGAACGTTCATGCATCGCGATGACGTCACTCGGCAGTCCCTTGTAAGCGCGCGCTCGCAGACTGCTTTCAGTGAGAATCTGAGCGTTTGTCAAGAGTTTGCAGAGCGCAAGAGAAAATATACATGCGAAAGTCTGCAGACAGAAACACACAAAGTCTACTCGAACACTTGAGTGTACTCTCTCTCAGCATCGCGATGCTCTCAGCATCTGAGTCCGTGTCTAATGAGACAGAAGCGGCTGTGTGGCTGGATAACATCAGCTTCTGCAGCGGCTTCTGTCACTGGATCGAAGAGTTGAGTATCGATTCACTGCCAGCTGACTCACAGCAGCCTGTCCAGTCAACAAGGGCTTCAGCAGCAGAAGCAGTGAGTGCACAGCCTTCTGCTGAGAAAAGCCCAACAGGTCAGATTATTATATATATAAAAAAAAAAAACTTTCATCCCGTTATAAAATAAGACACATTTTTTAGTCTGGAAATAATTGCATAACATATTTTTGTGACAAATTTGCATTACAGTTTTTATTAATGGTTGTTGCAGTAGTGTTTTTGAAATCTACTGCACTACTTTTCCAATGTAAACATGCGCTACACAGACATCTTTAATAATCATTGATGTTTAATCCGTAGTCGGACATGTTTCTAATATGTTTCTTGTTGTTTTTCTTCAATTAAGAAATTCCCACACGAGGCAACAGGAGGAGCAGAATCCATGCGTTCTTCAAGAGAGCGTGGAAGGCTGTAAAGAAGCCGTTCCTCCGCTGCAGACGGACAAGAGAGGAGTCTGGTACTCCACAGCAGTCTGATCCCGAGCCGGTGTCTGTCCCGGGTCCCTCTGAGCTCCAGAACGCGTCTGACACCGAACCAGCTGTTCCGGAGCCGGCGTCTGTCCCAGATCTCCCCGACTGGAGGCCAACCACCAGTGAGTCTGCTGTCAGCTGCACCCTTATTTTTATTATTTTTAAAGTCTTATTACTTTGTAATTCTAATATCACCTACAAATGTAAACCTTAATCATGTAGAGTTTGCTTGTTTAACAAATATAATTTTTTTTTTTTTTTAAGAAACATTTGTCACATGGATACAGACAGCAGTGCTATTATCAGACATGTGATTTAATATAAGATAACTAAACCTATTCTGCAACCTCTTGTGTTTTTCAGAATCTTTGTACAAATTATACACATTGCAAGATTTGATAGGAACGGGAAGCTACGGCAAGGTGTTCAAGGCGATCCGAAAATCCGACGGCTTAGAGGTAACACACTTTCACTGAACATTTTGCTCCTTATGTAGAGATCCATGTCCACTTGATCTAAACGTGTGTTTAAAATAAATGACAGATTGGAGAATGTACGAAAAATGAATAGTATATGTTTTTTTTTTCTCTCTTTGCAGGTTGCCATCAAAAGAATGCGGAAATGGAACAACCGCTGTTCTCTTCAAATTGTGAGTTGGCAAAGAGTAAAGAATACATGTTTAGTTGTTTAAAGGTGCACATACATGTACCACTGCTCTGCGAAACCTAAATCTACAGAACCTTTCGTTGTCTTGTCTTGTTCTAGCCTGGTTGTTCCAGACCTCTGGCTACAGAAGTGGGGCTGATGCTGATGTTGAGACGTCCTCCAGTGTGCCCCTACATCATAGAAATGTACGAGTGGTTCGATCGGCCCCTGATCTTCTCGCTTGTTCTGGAGTTCCCTCAACCATGCGTGTCCTTGCGAGAGTTCATCAATGATTCGTCAGGACTGACTGAACCGGTCGCACGCGGCTTCATGCACCAGTTACTCCTGGCGGTGCAGCACTGCGTAGACCACGGCGTGTTTCATAATGACGTCCATGCTGACAACGTCCTGGTGAACACAGACACTCTGGAGCTGAAGCTGATTGACTTTGGCTCCGGTCACCTGCTTGACAGCGATGGCTATGACAGCTTGAAATATGTAGGTGAGCTGGCTTTTTGTATTGCATTGTGATTTATTTTGTTTTCTGAAAAATATGTGGGAAAATATTAATCATACAACGTCTTGCTTACAGGAGCATTACAGTTCTGCCCACCAGAGGTCTTCTCGAAACCCAAATACTACGCCGTCCCAACAAACATCTGGGCTCTAGGTGTTACGCTGTATATGATGGTGAACGTAAAGCTGCCTTTTTCCAGCGTCAAGGAAATATTGGAAGCCTGTCCTCACACTTGGAAAGCTGACGTATCCAACAGTGAGACAACAGACACTGATAAACACACACCATTTACCTCTCATTATACCTTTTTTTAGATACTTCATAAGGTATTTTCACACATCAGCTCTGGTGTGTTACGTGGTCTTGACTAACCATCTCTCTCCTCCAAACTTTTACAGCATGCTGTGATCTGATCTGCCAGTGTCTGGACCGCAATCCAGCGAAGCGGCCGACGTTAGAGCAGATCTTACAGCACGAATGGTTTGAAAGTCAGCTCTAGGATGAAGGCAGACGTGGGATTCCTTATGTCATCTGGGTCAGACATAAGGTAGCGTAACAACTACATTTGCAATCATTCTCGTTAGAGGTCAAGTACTGTCGTATTTTTCAATTCTGAATTATGATCAGAAAACGAAGCAGCTATTGAACAGTACTGAACTGACTACAGGCCATTTTAATGTTCTGGTCCTTTTCTACATAACATGATTAGATGATAATGATAATGTTTGAAGACAATGTCAAGAATACTCCTGCTTTGTGTTCCACAATGGACACACAACATCCAGTCGGCTGAAGAACCCTGGACTAGATAGGAAACAGGACCTAGAGAAAGAAACAATGGCAAATTTGCTTGAGAACATGAACCTGTACAGTCCTCTAAAGGACCAATGAGGCCATTTCTTAAAAAGTAAATAACAATGGAAAAGCAGATTCTTTTTCAAACACATTTTCCAGTCTGATATTGGCCTGATATCCCTGATAGCAACAGACTCCGGGGCGGATCCGCCCTCAAGTCGGCAGCTCCACTGTACAGTCAGACTCTGTTCGGTCATTCGCCCAGAATATGCCCCGCCTCCGGACAGCGCTCTGTCAGTTAGCGGACTCATTACAGACACTGCGGCGGATTCTCCATCCGAACGCGCTTTTTTTTTTTCTTTTTTTTTTTACCGGTACCATCTCAGTCAGAGAAATCCTCCTCAGAGTGGAGAAGCTGCAGCCGGACAGGTTGAAGAGGACTGAACACGGTAAGAATACTGTTAAAATATTCTTTATTTGTACAGTTGTCAGTAACATTAACGATAATAAAGCAGTTAATTTTTCATATTGCGTTGTGGAATGTCCAGTTAAGGTTAGCTCTTTAGCATTATTAGCATTATAGTAGGTTTGAGTAATAACAGGCCTATTTGGACGGGATATCCTCCTTTCTGTGAGACTTAACTGTTAGTTTAGTAGTCCTGATCGTATGTAACTAGGTAATTTTTCACCCCTCTTCAGGAATAACTGCAGGTGAGAATAATAAATTTGGTTCTAAAATATTATTTCAAGTCTATTTTTGCTTGTATTTCGTCAAATATATTCCCCACCTCTCCTCGTAATGTTGTTTTAGTACATATGAAATAAACTAGCGGACTCTGCGCGGATTCGCGATCCGAACGCGCTTTTTTTCTAACAGTCGCGTCTCAGAAATCAATCCTCCTCTGAAGAAGCTGCGGCCGGCAGGGGGTAAAAAGACGGAACACAGTAAGAATACTGTTTAAATATGCTTTATTTGTACAGTTGTCAGTAACATTAAGGTTAATAAAATAGTTAATTGCTTTGTTGTCATTTTTAATTCTGAAATTGCGTTGTGGACGTCGAGTTAACTTTAGCTCTTCAGCACATTAGCATGATCATAGATTTTGAGTAATAACAGGCCTGTTTAGACAGGATCTCTTTTTTTGTGAGACAGGGTAATTTTTCACCCCTCTTCAGGAATAACTGCAGGTGATATTATGCTATATTTTCATTGAAATTTAGTTCTGGAATATTAGCTCAAGTATATTTTTGTTTATATATATTTTGACAAATATATTCCCCACCTCTTGTAATGTGGTTTCAAATAATTTGAAAAGAAAGAAAAAAATACTAAGATGTACTAGGACTAATACTAAGACTGTGTGTGTGTGTGTTCTGTTGCAGCTTTACAGCTCATTCAAGTGCTCCAGACTGAATTTTGATTCTACTTCATCCTTCGATGTTCTGCTTCATCTTTAAAAGTAAATAGAGTTTTGAACTTGATTTAGCCAACTATTTTGTCAAATACTGACAATGATCCACACTACAGCTTTTGCATGGAATAAATGTGCAATGTCAAAAGGTTCATATCAATAGAGAATAGGAATGTGTTGTCACAATGGCAATGCATTCTGGGAATTTAGGACACAGGAGCTACAGCAGAGACTGGATAGTATTGAATGTAGACGTTTTATGTTATTTTATGTTTGTATTATTTTAATTAAGATCGCATTGGAGTTGTTAAGGCTTACTGTTTCATCAATTGCCATAGCCCTTCTCACAGCCGGAGTGAAAAAAAAGAAGCTCTTTCCGTGATAGAAAGCTGTAAGAGCAGAGGTATTTCATGCAGACATTGTCAAGGGCCAAGGCAATTAATGATATAGTAAGAGTTAATCATTCCAATGCGATCTGTTGAGTCATATAAACATAAAATATTATAAAATGTCTACATTCACTACGGAACTCGGATGAAAATTAAACTGAAATTCAGTATGGTAAACAACTAAAATAAAATGTTGCCGTATAATTGATATCTGTAGATTTATTATATTATAGATACAGTGATTTGCATTAAACTGTGAGCGCTCACACCACAAATAAAGAAAAAAATCATATATGGAAATGTTATATTAAAAGCAGCTTGTTGATACCTGGCCACTTGTTTGTACGTATTAAGCTTATTCATTTATTTGTTCTCTTGCATCCTTGTCCTGCATCTCTAATACTAAGGAATATTCGACTTGAATCATTCAAGTCAAGTTATTTATTTGTATAGCACTTCACAATACATCGTTTCAAAGCAGCTTTATAGTAAGTTATTCTGTTAGCTCTATAATGGCTTAATTCTTAACACTGAGCAGTTTTACTGGTCTATATGACGATATAACAACGATACATGATCTACTGTTTGAGATCTAGCTATAGTGTATTCTCCCCTTACAAAATTAGCCATGGTTTTGCTACTCTAACCATAGTTCAACCGTGGTATTTCTAATAAAATTGTGGTTTTACGAATGGTAATAAATATGCCAAAAACATGGTTGCTACATGTTTACTATAATAAAACCATGGTTAATTTTCGTAAGTGTTTTAGCAGTTATATTAGTACCACTTTAGTTAAGGAGACTGAATACTATGTAATGAATATCTGCAGCCTCTCAGGACACACAACAGAGCGATTTCTTTTAATTGAAAGTGATTTGAATATTAGTCTGCTTTATTCTAAGCGTGTGTAAGATGTTTTTCAAAAAATATTAATGTAAAACGGTTGGCTTTTTCTGTGGTGATTAGCGTTTGTTTACACCAGGGGTGCCTAACCCTGTTCCTGCAGATCTACCTTCCTGCAGACTTCAGCTCCAACCCTGAACAAACACAACTGAACCAACTAATTAGGATCTGAAGGAGCACTTGATAATTACAGACAGGTGAGTTTGATCAGGTTGGAACTAAACTCTGCAGGAAGGTAGATCTCCAGGAACAGGGTTAGGCACCCCTGGTTTACACTGTGTGCTCCAGAGCGTGTCCTAAAACATGGCGGCGTGACATAGATTCCCATTCTCTATATTTAAGGTTAAATGTTTACAAACCTATTTTTACAAACTACATTTAACAGTAATCTTTGGTTGTGGTATACTAGTTTGTGTCTATTTTTCTTAACAAATATATTCTTCACCTCTTGTAATGTTGTTTCGGATAACTTATATGAAATTGAAACATACTAAGACTGTGTGTGTGTGTGGTCTGTTGCAGCTTTACAGCTCATTCAAGTGCTCCAGTCTGGTTTTTGATTCTACATCATCCTTCGATATGCTACTTTATCTTTAAAAGTAAGATTAAATAGTTTTAAACTTGATTTAACCAACTTTGTCAAATACTGACAATGAGCCACACTTCAGCTTTTAACGTGTAATAATTGTGCAATGTCAAAAGATTCATATCAATATTTACAAACCTACTTTTACATTCTACATTTAACAGTAATCTTTGCTATGAGATGTCATGAAATTTGTATGAAAATGTGTTTGTGTGATTACAGGTGCTGTGAGAAAAAGTCAACACCAATACTTGTTACTTATTTCAATGTTTCTGTCTCACTCTTGTCCTAAGGTTATCATACTCTGCACCCGGAGACGACCACAATGCAGCCCTGAATGTCAGCGAAGACCAGGACAAGTGAACATCACGACTGGACAGACATCAGCACAGATCCTCAGCAAAGACCACGAGAAACAGACAAGTCCTCTTCACAGACCCCTACGGCCAGCAATGAACGTGTCAGGCCAGGAGCTGCTAGGACCACAGTGCAGTTTTATCATGCTTACAGTCACTGGTAAACCAGTCGTCCACTACTGGCTAAACTGCAGCCCTGCTGGACAGACTACAACTTCTCCTCCGACCAAATGACAGCGTGACGTATCCTGATCTTCCAGCAGCAGGAGCTGGATGAAATAATCTGAATGACATCAGTCCACAATCTCACTAGTGATGCAGCCTGAAATCATAATCACACCATCTTTGTTCATTTAGCCAGAGGAGAGCTGAGCTGACTGCTCCTAGTTTCTCCCAAGGTGTTTTTTCTATGTTTCAGTCACCTGGGTTGGGTTCCACTGTCACCTCTGACATGCTTAGCTGGGGTTTAAAAGACACTGAATATTCAGGAATAATACTGATTTCATTGTATTGCATAATGACAAAACTTGAACTGAATTGTTGGATTATGATATCACTGTTTTCTTCAGAGCTGCTTTATTGCTGAATCGACTTTGTTTCATAATTTAAACTTTTGTATGCTATAAAATTCATTATAGCTGAATTGAGCTAATTCATTCGTAAAGATGAACTTTACCAAGTTATGGAACTGAATTTTCTTTTTAGAGGTAAAGTTTTTCATTAAATAAAACAATGTTTTTGTACAATTTGTGGTTGCATTTTTATTTTTTATTTATCTTCATGTAATACCTACATTTATAGAGCGTTTCATTGTTATTGACCAAGGAAAGTTTAGATTTTTTTCAAGTTTTGAACGATTTTCTGGTTTATTAATATTAATAAAGGGAGACAAATGGAATATTTAAGCTTTTATAGAGCATTCTAGTCTACATAATGTTTGTCAGCTCTATTTTAGGTATTTCCATAGCTAGTTTTGGCCAGATTACCCATTTTAAAAAAGATAAACCCACTTATGAACAGATCCATTTCGGATCCGGGCCGGATGAGCTACTTTATGAACGGGTCCGGATCGGATCCGGTTCGGATCCATTGTTTCATCAACGGGTCCGGATCGGATCCGGGCCGGATGAGCTACTTCATTATCGGATCCGGTCCGGATGAACCGCATTAGCGGATACGGATAGGGTCTGGACCGGATCCGCTCCGGATCCGTAATCCTTATCTGTTCCGGATCCGCTGCGGTGTGCAAGTGGACACCGTTACGGACCCGTTTTGCGGATCCGTTCCGGATCTTGTGGTACCTCCGGGGCGGATCCGCTCCAGAGTAATTTTGCTATCTGGGATTATTTGCCGTGACTGGCACTGAATTGGTCATGATTTCACATATGAATGCAGCGCTTCCAGGTTCTTCAGTCAAGTAGTTTTAATGATGGACATAACCAGCGCTGCGGCTCTAATGATCTGTTAGGCTTTATAATATATAATGCAAAATAAATTATTATTATAGTTTATTATGAAAAATTGTAAAGAGAGATTTGACAAGTAATTGAAGAGAACATGATATTAACCTTGAAGTTTTTGATTACGGACCAAAACAGAGAAGCACATCATCGTTAATTCAGTGGTAAGAAATGAATGTAATATCAAATAAATGTTATTAATTTTTAATGTCTGTAAAAATAAAATTCACATTTTTAAAACCCAATATTTTGTTGAAGTCGTTATTTGGTGCTTAAGAAACGTAATATATTATACGGTACATGGTAGTTATAATAAAGAAATCTTACATATTAACGGATAATTCAATCTCATTTAATGCTCCTTATGATGGTTAAATGTGCTCTGATTATCTTTAATGATTAAACAATAGTTTGAAACAAGACATTTACTGATTATTGAGGTGCATATCTGTCCGTCTTCCATACCGCTTATGGGCCATTCCACCGAATGGGTGCCATTTGTGTCCCCAGGACATTATAGGTACAAACATGCATAAAAATTAACTATAAAATACATTTTATTATTAAGCAAAGTGACCTGCACATTAATCTAACTGCAAATTTAAAATATATAATTAAACAAATTATTAAAAACTACCTAAAACACTGAAAATATAGCATTTGTGCATGTCCCCAGTGTCTAACGCTACATTTTAACATTAAATATAATGTTTAAAATCCTTCAGAAATCATTTTTATTTTGTATTTTTGTGTACCTCCATATCCCATCTGTGCTTTAAATACATTTCAAAATAAATTTATACTATTTTGGATAAAATACACATTTTAGTTGTGTCCCCAGGTTTTCACTCAGTCCTGTTACCCTAACACATTCCCCCTCTAAAAAACTAGGAAAATTCCACAAGACACATTTTCAACATAATATTGCAACATCTGGATCTTCTGAAGGCAATGAAATTATCGGAAGCATGTGGTCTTATTTTCTTTTCTGTATATTTGATGATATTGTAACGGTGGCTGGGTGCGTCATTATAAATATACTGTCCTGTTACCTAAATTATTTCTTAGATGTTACTTGTTTATTTTAAAAATACAAATCTGTGGTGAATCACTATAATTTGCTGAGTATTCTCATAATATTAGCATGTACTCCATGTGGCTAGATTATATGTATTTGCTAATTTTATCCTAAAATCTCAATCCTGTTACTCATACACTCATATATCCTATACTTATATATAGAAACTGAGTAATAGTAACAGGAATGAGTAGTGTCATCTGATTTATTAATGTAAATATTAGGCTACATCCATACTAACATATACATTTGAAAATGCATCTTTTTCTCAAAGTTTTGGCCCTCTATCCACACTGAGACAATGCTTTTGCCCAGAGAAAACCTATGGTTGTTCCAGCATTATTGTTTTATATTGCATTCCTGCAAGTATGACAGAAAATGTACTTGAAATTTCTGTCCTGTGGCAATTATGTATTAGACTCATTTATGGAATGGCATTTGTGGGCTGCGCTATAAGAAAACAATATTCAAAGAAAATCTAAAAATATATTATTTAAGTTTATTATTTTTAATATAAATTTTTATTTAATATTTATAATTTTTTTCATTATTTATATCTTATCTTATAACCCGTCCTCTACCCCTAAACATAACCCTAACAAAAACCTCTGCAGACCACTAGATTTAAATAGAAACATGATTTGGCCTTTTTAAGCAGTGAGGTCATCTCACAAGTCAATGTTCAACACTTTCACTATATCGGTGCGGGCATTAATACCTCATATGTGTAGTCAAACCTGTATACTAATATAATAGATACTCACTCCTGTTACCCATTTCATTCCTGTTACTAAATAGTTTTATCTTTAAAAAATAAAGTTAAACCATTATTTTTTTAATTAAGTTTGATCCATAATTTATCCCATTATTTAATAAATTGCATCACAGAAAATTGATAAGCTTGAGGTTTGAGTCGCCATTAAAATGAAAAAATGAGTTTGTGTACTTCAGAAAAATACACCTTGTGTAGATAAATAGTGATTTTTATGATAAAAAATAATATTTTTTGACCATGAAACCAACAATTTCTTTAAAATAAACACCTGCCTGAGGGGAAAATTAAGGAATTTGTTGATATATTTTTAAACATGCTTTTTAAAAGACATTAGAGTTTTGGTAACAGGACTGAGAAAAATACATCCATTTTCCACTTAAAAATTGTGTAAAAAATTAAATAAAGTTACCTGAGATGGACCAATATAGATTTTGAATAGTTAAATATGTGCATTACTAGATTCAGTCTTTAAAAAAGGTAGAAAATAATTTTTTTTTGAAGAGTTTTGGAAGCAAATGGCACCCATTCGGTGGAATGGCCCTTATACTCTTCGGGACGGGAGTGCTGGATGATTACTGACAGCAGCGGTATCAGAGTAAAGAGGTTAGGAGAACGTTCTGGGAACCTTTAGAGAACTTTCTGGGAACCTTCTAGGAACGTAAAAAGAATGTTCCCGTTAGGTTAGGAGAACGTTCCGGGAACCTGCCGAGAACGTTCCCAGAAGGTTTTGGGAACGTTCCCGCAACGTTCCGGGAACGTTCCCAGAAGGTTCCCGGAACGTTCCCCTAACCTAAAGGGAATGTTCTATTTACGTTAAGAAAACTTTCCTGGCTACCCAAAAGGGAACGTTCTTGAGAACGTTCTGGGAACCAAAAACTAACGTTCCCAGAACGTTCTGGGAACCAAAAATTGTTAGCTGGGATGGTACTTGCATTGCTAAATTTGGAAAGGAGTTGGCAGATGTCAACATGACATAGCGGGGGGAAAAGAAATGGACGAAAATGAGGTGGCTGTGTGTAATTTTTTTAATATTATTATACTTCCTCTCATACAAGCTAATTATGCAGACATTCGTAGGTTGATTCTTCTGAAAAGTACAACACTGACACTTTCTAAACATTATTCTGTTTGTCTGAGCATCGCAGCCAGCCCAACAATTGTATCAACAAATGGTGTGCAGTATGGGCGGAGCTATCTGTTTGTTTGACAAATGACAGATGGGGGCGTGTTTGGGAAACCTGTTTCAAAACAGTCATTCACCTGTATGATTATGTTATGAATTCGTTTGGTGTTTGCTCTGGAAAACTTTAAAAACTGAAATGAGACACTTCATGTACCTTGTTTGAACCTTCTGCTCCAAAAGTCCTGAGCAGGCTACAATCAGTTCACCGCTCACTGCAGTGCTGAACGGGTTGGTGAAGGTCACTGTGGCCACTTGCTGCGTGTTGATGGCCACAAACTCGTTCTGAATCTGGAAGAAAACCAATAGCTTTATTTTATTTATTTATTTTTACTTGTGAATTCAGTTATGCAAAAAATCTTGATAACAGTTTATCCATGAAGCCTTTATGTATGCATTATAAAGGTGGTTATACAACATTTGTATGTTGTAATGCATGATACATTTCCATAAATAATTGTGACAAATTAAAATGTATTATAATATCCAGATGGATGCCCCCCGCATGATTGTAAAGTGCTTTGGGTGTACAGCAATACACAATAAAGCGCTATTTAAATGCATCATTCATTCATTCATACATTTGACAGTTGTTTGTGATATTCGAACAGAATTACCAGATATTAACTCAGAATTGTGAGATACAAACTTATAATTCTGAGAAGAAACTAAGAATTGTAAGATATAAAGTAACAAATATAATTTTTTCCCAAAGTGAAAACGGACTTCCATAGAAATTGGTTGTTTGTCATGTATTTTAATGTATTATACCTTCTAAAGGTGTAACGATGAATAGAGAAATATTATAAGGTAATTTAATAAGATCATGCAATGCATTTTAAGGTGCATTACCAGACATAACTGATGCAATAAAAATACTTTTATAATGCATTATATACAGTATAAAGGCCACAAGTAAAGTGTTACCAAAATCTCTCCCACGTAAGATCTATGATTTTGGATTGATGCAAGTCTGTATTAAGTAGATCATAAAAACAATCAAAAAATGGTTAAATTTTGTCACTAAACAAATGTCTTGTTTTTCATCTTACTAACTGCATTCACAACCCATTGAAGGATGGTACCAGAGTATGTGGGCGGAGTGGAGCGGTGTGATTTTGACTGGAGCGAGGAGCAGATTTTTTACAAGTAGCCTGGACAAGAGCGCTCCACCACTGCTCCATCACGAGTACAATTCATGCCAACGGCCCGTAATATAATTGCATATTTAGCAAGAATTCACATGTTAAACATATTTAGCTAGCTTGATAGAGGAGGATCACTCAAATCACAAAGAATGTGAAGGCTATGATGATGGCAACGGACATGAGCGGGGCTGAACGTAACACTTTTCGACTTTCTCAGTTTGTGTAAATCCACATGGGGTTCAGAATATAATTTTTTATCCACAGTTCACACTTGTCTAGTACAAATATGTCACTTTGTTTCATAATTACAGTGTATGTTTTTCTTTATTTACCCTCAAAAAATAGAAGTGAAACGGACAACATGCCCCCCCCCCACACTTTCTCATTGGATCTAAGCAAATCTCATAGGTGACCTATTTTGATCTCAAAAAAGTGAGTTGTCAATGAAAGGTGAGGAGTTTGCATCTATGATTTTGTCCTTTGGGAACTGATTGGCATGAAAGGGGCTCAAGGGTTGTGGAGGTCATTCTGACTTTTAACAACAACATTAAATGGTAACATGGATTGGGCCACCATATACCTGTATATTGAGGGAAGGGTTGCTGATGTTAAATTCTTCTGATGCCAGCACTCTCTCCTGAGACTTCACATCCTCTATAACCACGCCCAGGTTAACCAGATAATCCTCCACAGCCTCCTTCAGCATGTAGTCGTTGAAGGAGATCTCATGTCTCATAGTCACAGCTGGTGGAGTACAAGAAACAGGAATCATGGAGTTGACTGAGCAATTCCTAATGAATCAATTCGCCACCTTTTAGGGGCATTCAGAATCCTGTGATCCAATAATATCCATGTGTTAAGACTTGGAACTACAGGCTGCGTTCAGAATGGAATATTATGCTGCGTTCAAGTCCTCCTGGGACATTCGTACTTATGAGTTGACAAGTCGTAATAACGACGTCAGCTGCATTCAAGTCACTTTGGTCGGAACAAGATGGCGATTCAACTTTTCTACATAAAATTCAACGATTTTTTAAACTGTACATCTACAAAATGATGAATAAAGAATGTGCATCATTGTGTTTTTGCTTTTTTCTGTTTTTATTAAATTTATGAAGGTAAACTGAATCATATGTTCTATGGTAATTATACATTAATATAATATTTTGTATATGCAACTCATTTTATTTTACATTACAAAAAATTTATAATTTTATTAATTTCAACAAATTTACCATCAATTCAGATGCTGCATATCTAGTCTTTGTGTCCATTGCATCCGACACGTGTTCTGACTGACATGCCCCCAACTCGGGGCTTAAAGAAAATTTAGAGTTTCCCACTCATAACAATGACTTTGTGGTGGCTTTCATGTGCGTTTAACTTGAAAATATGATCTATCCGACATGACTTGAACGCACTATAAGTTTACTGCACAAGGTACACTGCCTACTTTTTTATTTTTATTTTATTCAAATAGTAAAAGACCAGTATGCATTATGCATTCCATGATAAACATTTCAGACAGTAGTAGGCTACATTTTGGTCACGTGATCCCAATAAATGCATGTGAGTGGCATCCGGTTATCATCTTAAAGATGAATAAGGTTGTTTTCCCATTTTAACTTTCTATAAATATTCTTATGAAATGGGTAAAAGATTGCAATTACTTCAAGGTCAAGATGGGTGCGATGCATTGTGGGGATTTTGGCCAGTTTGCCAGAAGATAAAGACTGTACATTTTAATAAAGTTAATCTGCTAAAAGCAAAAATTGTCAGTGTACAATAGCCAGTGTGTAGATGCATCAGTTAAGATTTTATGGGGTATTTAAATTCACACATTTTAACCCATCCATCCATTCATGTTTCTTTTATATTTTGCTACCTTGTAAGGCTTTATTTTTAAAAAGAAAAATAAGTTTGTCAGTAAAAAACAAAATTTCTGGTTTACATTTTAAGCTCATTTTAAGTCATTTTTGCCATTCATTATAGTTTGCAGAACTCTTACTTTCATTCGGGCCAATCTTCACGTCGTCATGAACCTCCCAGAAGCTTCCAGTTGGATTGTGGTTGTACTCCTTGTTCTGAGCGTTCACATGTTTTCTCAGCAGTTTCGGAACTACAGGGGCTTTCAGAAGCTGGAGAGAAACTGCAATGCCCTGGGGTGCTGCATGAAAGGACATGCTTAACTAAATGTTTGATCACTGCATTCAGTCATATTACTCAAACAAACAAAGCAAGAAAGAAAGAAAAGGAAAACCAAATACTAGAACTTACCCACTCTTCCTGTAGTACCTTCATCACTGTGAGCTGGAAGAGAGTTTTTTTTAAAAATGCAGATAAAAAAACCAACAACAATATTTAAATATAAAATATAATAATGAATATTTACATAAAAATTGAGATAAGAGATTTTTTGTATTAATTTAACAGTAAGTATTTTTCTGTGTCTCGTTCTTTCTCTTACCCATCTCAGTTTTGTATTCAGACGTGATGTCCTGCATACGCATGGATCCTGGACATTTGGTGCAGATCAGTTCTCCAACTCTGCGTTTATCGATGCTGGTTGATAATACCTTCGCTTCTCTGATGATCACTGTATACACATCCGCATTCACTGCTGAGTACATGAACGGCACATCATACTGTGCCTCCACATTCCGCTCATAAATGGCTTTAACAGCAGCAGGGCCACAGCAGAAAACTCCTGTGACAGAATATGGATGTTTAAGTATGATTATCATCAAATCCCTCAAAAAATGGCATGCTATGTAGGCAGCTCACTGGGTTTTGTAACAAGCCCACGACTAAACTGGCCCACCAGTACTAACCAGCATCAACCAGCCTATATGAAACCAATCTTTTAAGCAAAATAAAAAAAACACATGCATAAGCCTTGTAAAAATCACTGCAATGACAGACCTGCGCTCCTCTCTTGTGGCGTGGGGTCAAGAACCTGCCATCCGTCATAACCTTTATTCAGATCAGGCCTCTTCATCCAACTCTCCACCCACACATGGAAGTTCCTGAAAAAGGCCAAACACTTTTATCTCATGTTTAGGCAGATTAAAACCGAAACAATGAATTGTTCCTTTTTACTGCAATCAGATCATGATTATTTATATACCGTAGCCTAATGATGGTGCAGGTCGTGTTTACAGAAGCATAAGGAAAAACATTAAAGCTGCAGTCATTAAAGGAGCAGTGTGTAGTTTTTAGCGGAATCTAGCGGTTGAGTTTGCGAATTGCAAGCAACGGCTCAGACCCCCGCTCACCCCTCCCTTTAGAGAAGCTACGGTGGCCGATACAGGGCTAAGATGCCGTCGTCTGAGACCGCAGAGAGCAATGAGGTTTCTTTACAAAGGTAAATTAAGGAATTATATTTGCTTAATTATTCAATAAACGATGTCATTGCGAATATTACTGTTACTTGTTCATCATTGTGTCAGTGTTTTTTCGCGAGAACAACATAGTGACGATACGCGCTCTGTAGAGCAGTTTGTCCGTTAAGGGCTACTGTAGAAACATGATGGCGACTTCCATGTGAGGGGACCCACGGTATATGTAGTTATAAATCGCTCATTCTAAGGTAATAAAAACATAACAGTTCATTAAGTAAGGTCTTTATACTCCTCTGAAAATGTAGTTATGTATATTATATTGCATTTCTGTCTATAGATCACCCTAAATATTACACAGTGCACCTTTAACTTTTTTTTTTTGTTAAAAAAAATATATATCCGAAATCAATATTTGAGCAAGTACATAAAACTACGTCCTTACTTTAGCCTGATTCACAACGGTAAGCTTATAATAATGTTTTGTAATTGAGTGGTACGGGTAGGTTTTCGCGGGAAATTTGAGCATGGCACTGCGTCATTACATCACGTCTGTAAACATAAAGAAGTTTTCCCGGCTAGTAGGCTATCGCATGTGAGGATCCTGCAGGTGGCGGCTCATTTATAGCCTTTTCTCACAGCAGCTAGAATAATTAAATGTATCATTTTGATGGCGGATTGTGATCCAGAAAGGATTATGTGTTTATGAAACACATGTGAACGAAATTAAATTATATTCCAGTTTTAAATGTGCTTCTGATTACAGAGAGCCTGGGATTACACAAGATTCGTATTTTAAAGAAAACCAGTTGGAAGAGAGCATAGTTTGCTTTTTGGGTTAAAATTATTTCTTAATATGAAATTCGAATGGTCTGACAATTAGATTAGACTGTACAGAAATTGAAATCTACACGCTAATACACACTATACTCATTGTCACGCAATGCTGATGTTGTTAACGTTAATAATTTAAGAATAAAGTATAACAATAATAATAATTACACGGTTAGATGTGATATGAGCTAACCGATCTTTAGATTTAATCACCATTGGTAGCTTTTTTCCTCAGTTGGTCAGAACAAACGTGGCAGACTTGTTACTTGTGCAGATGGCAATTTGGTGAAAATTCTGATTTGGGTCATATATTCCAAGACGTAGGCTAGAATCTGTGATTGCGAAGTACAGTAAATGTCTACACCGGTGCGGTGATTGATAACTACACATTCACCTCAAAACATTAGATTCATCCGCGCTGAAGCAGTGCCGGAGCACAACCCCACGTAAGGAAGATAATTCCGCAAAAAGCTGCAATTCCAGGTTTTCAAACAGAGATGGCGACAAAGAGGCAAGACTTACGGACTGCAGCTTTCAAGTACTAAAGATTAAAAACATCATAAGAAATTAATAGATTTATTCTGCATTAAATTGATCAAAAGTTGCAGTAAAGACATTTATAATGTTACAAAAGATTTCTATTTCAAATAAAATATCATAGTTTCCACAAACATATGAAGCAGCACAACTGTTTTCAACATTGATAATAATCAGAAATGTTTCTTGAGCAGCAGATCAGTCTATTAGAATGATTTCTGAAAGATCATGTGACACTGAAGACTGGAGTAATGATGCTGAAAATTCAGTTGCGCATCACAGAAATAAATTACATTTTACTATACTGTATATTCACATAGAAAACAGTTATTTTAAATTGTAACAATATTTCGAGATATTACTGTTTTTACTGTATTTTGGACCAAATAAATGCTTTTGAGCATAACTCACCAGATGCTATCCTTGCCGATGGGCAGTTTTTCCCCCATCTCATTGTAATATTCCTCAATCACCATATTTCTGTTTGTGTCATGAGCGGAGTTGAAGTTGGTGATGACTCGAGTCTGAATGCCAAGGGCTCTCATTACTATACACAAACAAACACATTTGATATTGATCACCAACAGCACTAATTAAATCAACACTTAGTCACACACTCTCATGCTGTTTCAGCTGCAGATTATTTTTGTTCAATTCATGAAACTTTTCATGAAAAAAAAAAATTGGCTTTTTTTTTTTGAGTGTGGTAGTATAAATCACCATCCACTTTCACTGTATGAAAAATAGCTCCTTTTGTGTTTCCAAGAATAGATGATGTAATGTTTCTTGAGTAAATCAACCCTACACACACACACACGCGCACACACACTACCATTCAAAAGATTGGGGTCAGTAAGATACTTTGAAATAATGTTTATGAAAGAAGTCTCTTATGGTCACCATTTATCTGATCAAAAATACAGTAAAAATAGTAATGTTGTGAAGTATTATTACAATTTAAAATAACCATTTTCTATTTGAATATATTGTAAAATATATTGATCAAAGCTGAATTTTCAGCATCATTACTCCAGGCTTGGAGTGTCACATGATCTTCAGAAATCATTCTAATATGCTGATTTGCTGCTTAAGAAACATTTCTGATTATTATCAATGTTCAATGTTGTGCTGCTTCATATTTTTGTGGAAACTGTGATACAATTTATTTTTCAGGAATATCTGGTGAATAGAAAGTTTCAAAGAACAGCATTTGTTTGAAATGTAAATCTTTTGTGACATTATAAATGTCTTTACAGTCACTTTTGATAAATTTAATGCATTCTTTCCAAAGAAAAAAAAAACATCATAATGTTTTAAATGCTCGTTCTAATTATCGCCATTCTAATCTAATGCGCTGCTGCACTGTAACGCACACACATAGGCTTCAGACAGTAGCGTGTACATCACACGCACACAGAATCATTCAGCGCGGTAATGTATTGTCAACACTGTTCTGTGATTTCTCAATAAAATAGCTTAGAAACTGAAAAGTATAACTAAATCCCACAGCTTCCCTACTAGTAGAGAGACGCTGCCAGGTAGAATGAATTCACACAAGCAATCACTCTCTCATTAATGCATTCATTTGAATGTAATCTTTACTGTGCTACTTTATCTGTATCTGATTTAGAACGAGCAGAAATCTGTGAGACATATAACGACCCAAAGACAAAATAAATGAACAAAATTAGCTGCTATAGGAGCGATAGCCATGTGGGCAGCGCTATGTCATATGCCAGCTTTGCACAAGGTGTTTGAGTCACAGCTCCAGGCTTATTTGTTCATTAATGACGTCATCAGCGACTAGTCGACTTCGACTCGACTTTCATCACTTAAAAGTCGACTTTAAAAAAACAGAAGTCGTTCAACCCCTAAGACATACATAGGAATAACACAGTAGGGATGGAATATAACACTAATATAAGAAAAAAACAGAAATTAATAATGTACTATATACAGAAATAGAAGTATAGGGAAAAAATTTAATTGTTTAGATAAATGTACAGATATGTTATAAGTGTGCAGATATGTAATTTACAAAGTGAGCAGTTCAAATTTCAGATTCTGTGTATAAATATGTCAGCTGTGACGGACAATGTTTAATTATGAAAGTTTAATTGTTCAGGCTGAATATAGCCTGCGGGAAAAAACTGTTCTTGCTGGTCAGTTCTGCTGGGCTGTTCTGGTGTTCAGTGCTCTGTAGTGCCGACCAGAAGGCAACAGTTGGAAGAGAGAGTGGGCTGGGTGTGAGGGGTCCAGAGTGATTTTCTTAGCCCTTTTCCTCACTCGGGAGATGTAAAGATCTTGGAGGTTGGGTAGAGGGGCACCAATAATCCTCTCAGCAGTCTCTTGATGTCTGATATTGTAGCTGAACCAAACCAGACAGTTATGGACGAACACAGGACAGACTCAATGATAGCAGAGTAGAACTGTTTCAGCAGCTCCAGTGGCAGGTTGAATTTCCTCAGCTTTCCTCCAGACCTTGATTTCCAAATGAAATGCAAGATTTACTTTCATCTGAAAAGAGGACTTTGGACCACTGAGCAACAGTCCAGTTCTTTTTCTCCACTTCTGATGTTGTCTCTGGTTCAGAAGTGGCTTGGTAGCCCTTTTCCTGAAGACGTCTGAGCGTGGTGACTCTTGATGCACTGACTCCAGCTTCAGTCCACTCCTTGTGAAGCTCTCCCAAGTGTTTGAATCAGCTTTGCTTGACTGTATTCTCAAGCTTGCGGTCATCCCTGTTGCTTGTGCACCTTTTCCTACCCAATTTCTTTCTTCCAGTCAACTTTGCATTTAATATGTTTTGATACAGCACTCTGTAAACAGCCACACCTTTCAGTAATGACCCTCTGTGACTTACCTTCTTTGTGGAGAGTGTCAATGATTGTCTTCTGGACCATTGCCAAATCAGTAGTCTTCCCCATTATTGTGGTTTCAAACAACAAGAGATACCCAGAATGTATACTGTATGGATGGTCATTTATTGAAACTCAAATATAAATATTATAATATTTTGAGATATTGGATTTTTGACTTTCATGAGCTGTAAGCTCTAATCATCAAAATTAAAACAAAAAAAACTTTTGAAATGTTTTACTTTACATGTAATGAGTCTAGAATATATGAATGTTTCACTTTTTGAAACAAGTTGCCAAAAAAATATATATTTTTTTTAGATACATCTGTATAATTCAGTAGTTGCCAATGTGTATATTTTTAATTGGAATGAGACCTTTGGATCAGAATCAGTAATTCATTTTATATTCAAATATACAAGTGTTCCAATGTAAATCTTAACATAAGATTATGCATTTTGATTATTTGAGTACTATACAAGCATGAATGTTTTCCCAAATCATGTGTCTCGTTGGGAAGAGGTGTGAGCTTCATTTAGTTTTCTAAGCGATCAGACTTACATACTTAATATACTGAGTGATTTGGACTAGTAATGCCCTATAGGAACCATATAGCAGCAAAAACCACTCAGATTTCCAGCCTGCAAACTAACAGCCTACTATCAAGGCATTCAGTTTTGTATGGACACACAGACAGCACTAACCTTGGCACCAGGGGTTGCAGAGGAGCGTGAACTGGCCGAACAAATATGTTCTCACAGTTAAACGGGTCTCGACTCTCAGCTGGAGTGTGTAGACGCCGACAGAAGCAGACGCAGGGCTGGACAGCGATACCGATAGATTACGGGGTCCAGTCGGGTCCGGGACGCTCCTCTCCAGAACGGCGCTCCATTGAGTAAGAGACGACTGTCCGGACATGGAGACCGGGACCTCCACGGACAGCGGACCTGCAGAGAGGAGAGAGAAGTGGGTTTAGGAATACAACACAAAAATAGGGTTCTGGAAGTAAAATACTGTTAATTTCCCCCATAAAGTAATTCATTTTTAGCCATATTCTTTCAAGACTGATCTACCATGAGCTCTTGAGCAGGGGCACCGCTACGGATTCTGGGCCCCCTGGACAGCATATTCCCGGGGGGGGGGGGTATGGCTGGGGATACCGAGGGATATCCCCCTCGGTAGAAATCGCAATTGCGTTCCCGAGCCCGTCTTTTTTCCCCCTTCTCCCAAATCAGATTATACTGTTTCAGCTATTAAAATTGTTCAGTTTTGTATGTACTGGCAAAGTGATAATATTTCGTTTTGTTTTTTTATAAAGTTAATTTAGGAAAACGTTTGGAGCATTTTTTTTGTTCGTTAAATAAGTTTTTTCTTTCTTAAAGTAACGACAAATCGGCCAGCGGTAGACAGGTGCAAATTATTATTATTTTTTTTTGATACAACATTTGATTAATCAGTGCATGCTGGTGAAGTTTTATCATAGTTTATAGTTATATGGTAACGAAAGTGTTCAACATTCAACCCGTTCTTTTTCATCAGTATTATTTGTGATTTAAATTTTGTGACAGGAATTCCTTTTTTTGCTTTCACTTAAAAGATATTGGTGTCACGCTTTACAAGAAAAGATAATTGTCTGTTTTGCTTATATCTATACACCTTTCACTTTTTAAGACTAAAACAAAACATGGATTCATTGGTATTCTTAATTAAAAAGCACAACAACAATAAAACAGTACTTTACAATGACAAACTAGCTTACATAACATTTATTAACAAAAACGAATAAGAGGAGGTATGACATAGGACACATCACATGCTGTATTATACCGACTAATACATAACAGAATGTTTAGCAAACACTGAGGAATCAAATAATAATAATATTAAAAAAATAAGGAAAGCCTCCATACCGTAACTTGAGGTAAAGATAACAAGCTTTTCAAAACGAAAACAAAAAGTAAAACTAAACTGTCTGTCGCTGACAGGACTTGCATGTTTTCTCTACAAGAATACCAACATGTTCACCTTCTCTGGTTTAAGAAGCAGTCTTTTACTTTAGTTTGAAAACCAAATCTTCTGTTGCGCTCCGTCCGCTGCGCGCCGCTTCTGTGCTGCCTCTGCTCTGCTTACGCGTGCGGTGTGAAACCAGGCTCTACTGAAGCACTTGCACGTGATCAGTGAAATCTTTCTCCTGCTACAATGTGCTGCGGCTGGCAGCGTGCGCGCTTTGGAGCAGCGCAGACCATGCACTAGCACAAGTGCGACCACGTCAAATTTTTACTCGCACACTCTCAAAAAACGGTCGCATTTTGGTCGCAGTCTAGAGCCCTGAATATATAAAATAATTTTATAAAATAAAGAAAACAATGATTGTGCCGTCTCGTCTTGAACAGGAGCACTTCACAAAAATGAACCGAAAGTCAGCGAATACATGCCTCACAGACATGATAAATATATCTATAGAAAGCTTTAAATTACTACTTAACGAAATAAATCAAATCGAAAACAAAAACTCTTTCATTATAATCCGTGAAGATGCACTTCTCTCTAAAGGCGGGTCTAATGAGGAGATGGCGAGTCAGGATCTTAATCTGATTCTTCATCTTTGCGACACTGACACAGAAAACACTAGTTTATTAGTAAATAATTCAAATATCTCCTTACTATTTCCCCCTGACACATTCATGGTAATTACTTTTGCTGGGGCTTTATGGCAAGCTTTATTGCGTGTATTTGAACACAGAACTCTTCAGCTGCGCTGACGGCTCTCTGCTGCTGCGGGACACTAAACACCATCGAGCCGCTCTTCACAGCCGCGACAGCACGGTCTCGTGTTGTTTCCACCAGCGCGGCAATTTTTTTCATCACTAATTGATGGATGTCTAAAATATAAACATAAGGAGAAGCCTAAAACAGGCCCGAGGCCCGGCCCGCGTCTGAACTATGACGTGAAAATTGGCCCGATCGAAGCCCGGTCGGGGCCGGGCTGAAATGCAGGGCTCTAGCGTTCCCCTCGGTAGAAATCACGTTTCTCCCTCGGGGGCCCCCTCCCATCGTCGGGCCTTTAGAATCGTCCTAACTGGCTCTAAGGCTGTAGAAGCTGTAAGATACAGTAGTCTCTCTACACTACTTTTATATTTGCATATATTGCTGTAAAATTAAAATATATTGTTTTTTATTTTAGATATATATTTATACATATTATTTTATAATATATTGTTACTAGATTATCAAATACATACATCTAAATCTTAAATTTAGATCTTATTGATTGATTGATAGAACGATTTAATTTCTCCATTAAAAAAAGGTGCAGTAAGTCACAAAAAAATTATTAACATACGATAAATTTCATCATAATGGAGGCAGAGTGATGTGAGATGAGGTTGCATTCACAAACACACCCACATGGTTTATGGAGACATTTCATAGGTGTAATGGTTTTTATACTGTACAAACAGTTTTCTCCGTCCCTTTACCCTAACCCTACACCTTACAAAAAACTTAATGCATTTTTAGATTTTCAAAACAAAACAAAACATTCAGTATGTTTTTAAAGCCCTTTGGTTTATGAGGACAAAGGAAGTGTAAACCTCATAAACCATGTTTATGTTGTAGTGCCCATGTCATTATACACATTTGTGTCCTCATATATACCAGCAGGGGCGGATTTAGTGAATTGGGGGCCCCAGGCAAATATAGAAATGGGGCCCTATACATTTGCACACATTTACCTAGATCAACCTTGAGGTTCCTTTTTTGTCGTGATGCTTGCTGCTGCACAAAGGTGCCCCATAGTTGAGTCCAATGTTTCTACATTTTTCATGTACATGTTATAATGGGATTCTTTCATTTACATTTACATTTACATTTACATTTACATTTATTCATTTAGCAGACACTTTTATTCTTTCATGTTGTAGACCATGAAATAGCAATTGATTTACCATTGAGATACAAGTTTTAACAAAAAAAAAAAAACATATATATATATAAAACGATAAACCTCACAATTGAACCTTACCATTTTTTTTAAGAAAAGGGATGAGTCAGAAGTATAAATTATTATATTATTTAAAACGGGTTTATGTGGGTGGATTTTCGAACAAAACAATCTGAACAAAAACTGCAGACTGGATTATTGAAAATGCACATTCATTCTCTGCCTGTATGAGGTGTTTTTGGAACTTCAGAAATATAGTGGTTTCCCCGGTAACGGCTGTAAACAAAGCAGAGCTCGGCTCATAAATGATACTTTATCAGGTAAAAAGAAAATGCCATCGAAACTTTTCTGAAGAGAATCGGTTCCCTTCAGAGGTTCATTCATATGAAAAATAAGTGTGAAAAATATAGCCTATATTGACGAGGATAGTCCACTGATGAGTTACCAGCTTAAGCCTACATTTAATTTTAGTCATTGTAACTTAGGGCTGTCAATCGATTCAAATATTTAATCTCATGATTGTCATGAGTTAACTTGTGAATAATCACAACTTAATTGCACATTTTTATCTGTTCTAAATGTACCTTAAATTAATACTTTTAATAAGTTTTTAATACTCTAATCAACATGGGCATGGATAAATATGGATGCTTTATGCAATATATGTTTATTATTAGTGAAACCATAGTCAACATAGAGCATGAAGAGTAGACATGTTTCATAGGTCATAGATGTTTTTCAAAGAACTTGTTCATGTCTATTAGACACATGAAAAAAAAGAACATAGAAATACCAGGTTCCTATTACTTCTCTTTCTTTGTACTGAGCAATTTACTGACATTTTCGCAAGACAGGGCAGCTCACTTCTTCTGAACATGCAAAATGTACATTTATTATTTATTATTACATTTGTTTGGTTCTCTGTGCCACATACTGTATTTTGATGCAGCTAAATTCTCAATAAATTGTCATTGATATATTTTACTGTTTCTGTTGTCAGACAATGGGATGAATATGAAATAGTGACTGAAACGCAATCCATTAAGACTACATAACCAGCTCTCCCTTCCAAGATGTTAATCTGCACAAAAATCCTGATTTATAATCGTGCCGTTTTCTGATAAAATCAAAAAGGCTACACATAAGATAAAGACCATAGCTGTGCTGTGATTTCGGCTATACTTGCATGTAAAATTAGAGAAGCAACATATCTGTGTTTTAACTGAAAGCGCAGCTCCTTTCAGAACAGAGCAGACGCAGAGAGAGAGAGAGAGAGAGAGAGAGAGAGAGAGAGAGAGTGTGTGCGCGCGCTGGGAAAGAGAGAGACCTCGTGCTCGCGCGGCAGTCATCTTCAGATGCATTATATTTATATTTGCTACAAGCAGGATACACAAGAAGCACGTTCAACTCGGACACGCAGACGGTTGTCGTGGCAATAAACACAGTAAACAGCAACCGTTCGCGTGTCCGCGGCCGCGCTTAATGCGCATCTGGTATATGAAAAGCTTTTTAGGGGGCCCTTGGCTTTTGGGGGCCCAAGGCGGTTGCCTACCTTTGCCTAATGGGTAAGTCCGCCCCTGTATACCAGAACACAAACACAAATCTTTGTGGGGACAAACATTAGTCTATTGTTTTTATACTGACCTAACGTTATTTTCTATTCACTAAACCTAAACCTATCCCTCACAGAAACCTTTTTGCATTTTTCAGATAAACATCTTTTATTATTTTTAATATTTTTTCCCTCATGGTGACTAATGGCCGGTCCCTACAAGGCCAAAAATGTCAGGTTTTACTCTCCTTGTGAGGACATTTGGTCCCCATAATGTAGGCAAAACCTAACCCACACACACACACATGCACAAACACACCTAGAACAATTCGGAAGATCAGTTTTTCCTTCAGTGGATCAAATGGCCGCCCTTCATAGCTTATCAATACTGTGAAGGCCTGTCCTCTCCGCAGAACCAGAGTGCTGGAACTCAGACCGTCGGTCTTGTGGCGTTTCTGGTTTTGCACCTGTTGCAGGTTGGTTCTTTGAAGCTTGAACTCTGTAAAAAAATGGTCAAATTACTTTTGAGGCAGCTGCTAATGTTTTCATGTAAAAATATAACTAATTTAAAATTGCTAATCATAAAAAGGCAATAATAGAAATATTTCTAAAGAAAAAAATGTTGTTAAATACTTTTAATTTTCAAATAAAGTGTTCTAAATTATCTTAAAAAGCTGTTTTTATGCAAATAAAAATAGAACTTAATTATGTTTAAGTGTTTAAAGTTAATAGCAATGAATTAATCATTTATAATAGCAGCGTAAATTGTACAGTAATATAATCTGATTATTTTAAGAAAAGATTAAATGCAATAAGATACTGTAATAAAAATAACTCAAATAACACTTATTGTAAAAGGTTTAGCAAAAGGTCTTGAAGGTAAAACAGTAAAAAATAATAATAATACAATAAAATAAAAATAAGCTCACCATCCATGATACTGTGTTGTGGTTTGCTGTTTGATTCAAATTCTTCGTTTGTTGTTCTTTATATACGGCATCCATCTGCCCCTCCCTTTTCCACGAAAGTTGTCAGACCATATTCAAGTGAAGTCATGAAAAGTTACAATCAAAAGAACCAACACCTCAAGCAATTGAGGCAATTGCATATATGCGAGTGCCGTGATTCAGCAGGTGGGTAGAGAATGTGCAGGCTCAGACATCTGTGTTCAGTGGGATAAAGGTAAGAAAATCACAGCAATCACAGATGCTTTCTGTCCATTTTAAAAACTGTTCCCTGTAATAGGGGAGACCAGAGTGTAATGAGACCATCAGTGAGTTATAGCACCATCAGTTTAACCAATTACAAATGGAAAATTAATCAAAATTAGGGGGACATCACAATCATACATGACTACCACCTTCATAAAGTTACTGGATATGATTTCCACAAACAATGAAATCCTGCAATACTGAAATATATTTATTACTAATGCCAGTATATCTTTCATGTCCTCATCATACTAACGTATTTATGCATGTATGTTCATTCATTCATTCATTCATTTAATCGTTCTTTCTGGTCCTCAATTTGATTGGTTGAGCCGTTTCACCATTTGTATCAATCCACTTGCAGCATTTCTCACAGTAAGTGTCAAGGCGGATGCCCAAACCCACTATAATTTAATAAATAATACACTGCTCGAAAAAAATTAAAGGAACTTACACTTTGAAAACACATCGTAAACAACGTATGCTGTTCTGTGTCAGCAGCACCGTACGTGGATACGCTGTTTATGCTTTGATCTAAACGCAACCAGCGTATCTGCGTACATATGTTGCATACATTGTTTACGTATGTGATACTCTCCAAAATGGTGCTACAGGGTGACACGGAGGAGACTAATTGTTGAATATTTTTGTCGTTATTTTTGTTTTCTTTGTGCCCAAAAAGTATTCTCGTAGCTTCATAAAATTACGTTTGAACCACTGATGTCACATGGATTATTTTAATGATCTCCTTGCTCCGTTTCTGAGCCTTGATAAAAAAAATCATGCGAGGGCAGATTTGAACCCAAATCCTTCAACACGCCTAACGAAAATTCTACCACTAGACTGTAGCCTATAGGAATACGAAGGTTTATTGCGTATATATGTATTTATTCACTGACGTGAACAATTTTGGGCCTAATAATACATTTTATTGCATGTAAGAATGAAATCCCCTTAAACCCCCCACTCCTGTACCACACACTTTTTATAAGAAAGTTTTGCCACTGGCATGAGATCTTAATTACTCTGAATTGTATGGTCTGTGAATAGTCTGCATTTATAAGCACAGCATTGCCTCTACAGTCACGGAAAGGACCTGAGATCACACGCCAGTGAGAGTGAATATGTAACAACTCGTGACAGATATACAACAGATTAGCGATGGATGGGGTGTGGTGCTTGGTTTCACAATTGATCACTCCCAGATCACTCATTTACCCTGCCCATTTTTCGAGGAACTCTGATTATGGGACTGTCATTAAGTAGGAGGATTATGAAATACTGTATATGACATAAAACAACCTCTGTACGTATTAGGAAAACACATTAGTGTTATTTACAGGATCAGTGATCCTGAAGAGGATTTCACAAGTCATGAAGGAACAAAAACCTGGCTGTAAATTATAAAGAGCCATTGCAAAAAAACACTTCAGAAAAAGGTCCCCTCTTTGAAGTTGCATATAGAAATAATTCTAAATATCTTTATATATATATATATATATATATATATATTAGTGCTGTCAATCGATTAAAACATTTAATCGCGTTAATCATGATTAATCACAAATTTAAAATACTAGGATTTACCTGTAAATGTGTTGAAATAAACAAATGCATGACAAACTAGTTTAAGGAAACATATCTTTCACACTTCCGCCAGGTATGAGACATAATCCTTATTATTCTTTTGTTTTTTTCAGCCATTATCAGTCTTTATACTGGCAATAAAACGTTTACCAAGCCACATCGCTTCAATCCCAGTATACATTTACCCAACTATTATCAAAAGTATTTCTAAATAAATACAACAAACCATTTCTTGCGACCTTACGTGAAGTATTATGACAAAATGCATTATGAAGAAGAATTGGACCTGTTCTGGTGCATTAGAGCTAACATTAGCATCATAAGACAATTTATGAGATTAATAGTACACTTTTAATCAGAACTCACTTCAAACCACCGAGTGTTTGTAATAACGTCCTTTTGCGATCACATGTGGAATTTGGTTGTTTACTGTTGTTAAAATATGCTTTTTATGGCCTTTTATATCGCTGCAAAAATTAGCATTTCAGATGTAAGTTACACAATCATCTCAAGAAAATCACATAGAAACCATATCCTATCGTAATCGTGTGTTTATTATCTTCTATAATCTATAGTGGCTGTTGTCATGTTTATTTCTGCTGTGTTGTATGCTCTGGCTGAAACTCACGTTGTTTGTGATGTTACAAGCGCCTCTCCGTTCTGAAGTTGCCAGGTATACATTCCAAGTATGATAAACATTAGTAAAAGGATCTAATTTAATTTTTATTTGTCTATATATACTTTGGGCGGCCGCGGTAGATTATAAAAGTAGCCCGAAATACTGCAACCCTCGGCTCTGTAATTTTTCCCGTGACAGTATCTTCAAAATAGCCCACGGCCACTTTTGTGCAGCTGCTACCCTAACAACACTGGTTCGCTGTATCCTCATCACACACTGATAGATAACCTTCCGCGCTGCGATGATGGGAAGAAGTTTGGGTCAAACCTTATCAAACGATTAATTTGCGTAAAAAAAATATTAACGCGTTAAATTTTTTAGATTAATCACATGCGTTAACGCGTTAAAGTTGACACCCCTAATATATATATATATATATATATATATATATATATATAGTGTGGTCAGACCACATTTTACAGGACCATATCTTTATTAGGGTGAAAAAATCAGGAGTGGATTTGATTATCAAGTTTAATTTAGTTTAGTTTATTGATTTATAAAGCACATTTAAAAACAACAAAAGCTGAAACCAAAGTGTTGTACAGGGAATATATGACATAATTAATAAAACAAAATAAAATACTAGACTATATATTCTACACAACCAAGTGGACAAAAGAAAATTTACACCCTCAAGAAGTTAAAACACAAAGAATAAATATAGGTCTTCAAAAAGGATTTAAAGATAGAAATTAAAGGAGCAGATCCGCTGTCCTGCAAAGTTTAGCTCCAACCCTGAAAAAAAACTTGGTAACACTTTATTTCGATAGTCCACTTTAGACATTCTACTAACAGTAAGTAACTTTGCAACTACATGTCAACTAGCAGTCATTAGAGTATTAGTAGACTGTCTGCTTAATATCTTCTAACACTTTATTTTGATGGGTCCACAACATACAACGTACTGACTATGAGAATCTTTGCAAGTATATGTCAACTTATTCTACTAAACCGAGCTACCATGACTGAGTCTTTGTAAATGGATTTCATGATCTACTGTGTCAAATGCTGCACTTAAATCAAGCTGGATTAAAATACAGGAAGAACCAGAGTCAAGAGTGTGTAAAATGTCATTGATAACCATCAGTACTGTGTTGTTCCCTGAAACCAGACTGTTCAGTTAAATCAGACATGCATTTCAACTGTGCTTCCTTAACAGCGCCTTGATACCACTTGAGAGACTCCCTGAAGATTTCATATGATATCTGAAGTCTGTCTTTCTTTCATCAGCACTCAATGCACCTGCACTCCTGTCTGAGACCAAAGTAGCAGTGCAAGTATGGTTAAAAAGATCAGATCATTAGGTTTGAGTAGATGGGTACACATCATTAATAAACCTGGCAGTAGAAGAATTAAAACATCTAGTAAAACATGGTGAATGATAGGATTTGGGGGCGGAGTACAAGATACACTTTAAAAAAGTGAACATGTGTAGTCAAGTCAAGTCACCTTTATTTATATAGCGCTTTTAACAATACAGATTGTGTCAAAGCACTTAGCAATATCAAGTTGGAGGATAGAGTGTCAGTAATGTATAATAATAAGATTAAACACTCAATTTTCAGTTAAGGGCATTTCATTATTGAATTCGGAGATGTCATTGTCTAGCTAAGTTTAGTTTAAATAGTGTCATTGTCTAGCTAAGTTTAGTTTAAATAGTATCTGTGAAATCAAATTTACGATAATCGCTAGAAATTAAGTGTCCCCAACTGAGCAAGCCAGAGGCGACAGCGGCAAGGAACCAAAACTCCCTCTGAAACAGAATGGAGAAAAAAAAACCTCGGGAGAAACCAGGCTCAGTCGGGGGGGCAGTTCTCCTCTAGCCAGGATATTATTGTTTATTCATTGTTTACTTATTGTTTTAATTAAATATTTAAATGTATAAATGTATTATATTTCTATTTTTATATTGTTGCAATTTCTAACAATAATAGTATTATGTAGTTAGGTATTTTATTATTACATTTTTAATTATTTGTTTTATTTTTAGTTTTATTGTATTTTAGTCGAGGTCTTCACTGGGGATATGTCTCTGGGGCTCATCGCTGACGATCAGGACCGCAGACATCATCTCCCGGCGCCAATCCACCATCTGATCCGGACACGGACTGAGAAACAGAATAAGAAAGAAACAACTATTAGCGTAGATGCCAATCTTCTTACGATGTAACGAGTACATCGTGTGTTATGGGAAGTGTTCCCGGTTCCGGTTGATCTAATTAATGCAGCCTAACAATCCTTTAACGGATTTGAATAATAGAAGTGTAGTAGTGTGTTAGGTGTATGTCAGGTTAAAGAGATGGGTCTTTAATCTAGATTTAAACTGACAGAGTGTGTCTGCCTCCCGAACAGTGTTTGGTAGATTGTTCCAGAGTTTTGGTGCTAAAAAGGAAAACGATCTGCCGCCCGCAGTTGATTTTGATATTCTAGGTATTATCAAACGGCCAGAGTTTTGAGAACGCAGCGGCCGTGGAGGACTATAATGCGATAAGAGCTCACTCAAGTACTGAGGAGCTAAACCATTCAGGGCTTTATAAGTCATTAACAAGATTTTAAAATCTATACGATGTTTAGTAGGGAGCCAGTGCAGTGTTGACAGAACCGAGCTAATGTGGTCATACTTCCTGGTTCTAGTAAGAACTCTAGCTGCTGCATTTTGGACTAACTGTAGTTTGTTTATTAAACGTGCAGAGCAACCACCCAGTAAAGCATTACAATAATCTAACCTTGAGGTCATAAACGCATGAATTAATATTTCTGCATTTGACGTTGAGAGCATAGGTCGCAGTTTGGATATGTTTTTGAGATGGAAGAACGCAGTTTTACAGATGCTAGAAACATGGCTTTCAAAAGAAAGATTGCTATCAAACAGCACACCTAGGTTCCTGACTGATGAAGAAGAAGAATTGACAGAGCAGCCGTCAAGTGTTAGATAGTGTTCTAAGTTATTACATGTGGGGTTTTTAGGTCCGATAATTAACACCTCTGTTTTTTCAGAATTTAGCAGTAGGAAATTACTCGTCATCCAGTTTTTTTATATCGACTATGCATTCCGTTAGTTTCTCAATTTGGTGTGTTTCACCGGGCCGTGAAGAAATATAGAGCTGAGTATCATCAGCATAACAGTGAAAGCTAACACCATGTCTCCTGATAATATCTCCCAAGGGTAACATGTAAAGTGTGAAAAGTAACGGCCCTAGTACTGAGCCTTGAGGTACTCCATACTGCACTTGTGATCGATATGATACCTCGTCATTCACTGCTACGAACTGATGGTGGTCAGATAAGTACGATTTGAACCATGCTAAGGCACTTCCACTAATGCCAACAAAGTTTTCTAGTCTATTCAAAAGAATGTTGTGATCGATAGTGTCGAATGCAGCGCTAAGATCCAGTAGAACTAATAGAGAGATACAACCACGATCAGATGATAGAAGCAGATCATTAGTAACTCTAATGAGAGCAGTCTCAGTACTATGATACGGTCTAAATCCTGACTGTAAATCCTCACAGATATAATTTTTCTCTAAGAAGGAATATAATTGTGAGGATACTACCTTTTCTAGTATCTTTGACAGAAAAGGAAGATTTGAGATCGGTCTGTAATTAACTAGATCTTTGGGGTCAAGTTGTGGTTTTATAATGAGAGGCTTAATAACAGCCAATTTGAAGGTTTTGGGGACATATCCTAATGACAATGATGAATTAATAATAGCCAAAAGAGGATCTATGACTTCTGGAAGCAGCTCTTTTATTAGTTTAGATGGAATAGGGTCTAACATACATGTTGTTGGTTTAGATGATTTATCAAGTTTATACAATTCTTCCTCTCCTATAGTAGAGAATGAGTGGAATTGTTCCTCAGGGGATCTATAGTGCACTATTTGATGCGATACTGTAGCTGACGGCTGCATGGTTACAATTTTATCTCTGATAGTATCGATCTTGGAAGTAAAGTAGTTCATAAAATCATTACTGCTGTGCTCTTGGGAAATGCCAACACCTGTTGATGCTTTATTTTTCGTTAATTTAGTGACTGTATTGAATAAATACTGGGGGTTATGTTTGTTTTCTTCTAGAAGAGACGAAAAGTAATCAGATCTAGCAGTTTTTAATGCTTTTCTGTAGGATAGGATACTTTCCCGCCAAGCTAAACGAAATACCTCTAGTTTTGTTTTCCTCCAGCTGCGCTCCATTTTTCGGGCTGCTCTCTTTAGAGTGCGAGTGTGCTCATTATACCACGGTGTTGGACTCTTTTCCTTAATCTTCCTTAAGCGTAAAGGAGCAACTGTATCTAAAGTGCTAGAAAAGAGAGAGTCCATAGTCTCTGTTACATCATCAAGCTGTTCTGAGCTGTTGGATATGCTGAGGAATTGAGATAAATCAGGAAGATTACTTACAAAGCAATCTTTTGTGCTAGAAGTGATGGTTCTACCATACTTGTAACAAGGAATAGAATTTACAGTTTTAGCTATATGGAGTTTACACAAGACTAGATAATGATCTGATATATCATCGCTTTGCTGCAGAATTTCAACACCACTAACATCAATTCCATGTGACAGTATTAAATCTAGAGTATGATTTCGACAATGAGTAGGTCCTGAAACGTGTTGTCTAACCCCAATAGAGTTCAGAATGTCTATGAATGCTGATCCTAATGCATCTTTTTCATTATCGACATGGATATTAAAATCGCCAACAATTAAGACTTTATCTGCAGCCAGTACTAACTCAGATAGAAAATCAGCAAATTCTTTAATAAAGTCTGTATGGTGCCCTGGTGGCCTGTATACATTAGGCAATACAAACATCACAGGGGATTTATCACTAACACGTGTTTCTCTAGATAATCTTATACGCAGCACCATAACTTCAAATGAGTTATACTTAAAGCCTGCCCTCTGAGAAATACTGAGAATATTGCTATAAATTGTAGCAACACCTCCCCCTTTGCGTTTTGGACGTGGCTCATTTTTATAGCTGTAATCTTGGGGGGTGGACTCATTTAAAATAATGTATTCATCTGGTTTTAGCCATGTTTCTGTCAAACAGAGCAAATCTAGGTTATGATCATTAATCAAATCATTTACAAAAAGTGATTTTGTAGAAAGGGACCTGATATTCAGTAAGCCAAGTTTTATAAATTGTTTCTGTGTGTTGTAAACATTTTTTATTTGTTGAACATCAATTAAATGGTTACTCATAAATTGGTTTGGACGTTTTCTGTATTTTCTAGTTCGGGGAACAGACACAGTCTCTATAGTGTGATATCTAGGTGAAGGAGTCTCTATGTGCTGAGAATTAACTGACTTCTGTGACGTGAGGCGGCTAGCAGACGGTCGGTTTAGCCAGTCTGTCTGCTTCCTGACCTGGGCTCCAGTTAGTCAAGTATGAACTCCAAGACTATGTGCCAAATTTCTAGAGAGAAGAGCGGCACCACCCGAGGAGGGATGAACACCATCTCTTTTCAACAGGTCAGGTCTGCCCCAAAAACTCGTCCAATTGTCTATAAAACCTATGCTATTCTGCGGGCACCACTTAGACATCCAGCCATTGAGTGATGACAGTCTGCTATGAATCTCATCACCCCGGTAAGCAGGAAGGGGGCCAGAGCATATTACAGTGTCTGACATCGTACTTGCAAGTTCACACACCTCTTTAACATTATTTTTAGTGATCTCCGACTGGCGAAGTCGAACATCATTAGCGCCGGCGTGGATAACAATCTTACTGAATTTAGGTTTAGCATTAGCCAGCACTTTTAAATTTGCCAAGATGTCAGGCACTCTGGCTCCAGGTAAACAATGGACTATGGTGGCTGGTGTCTCTATTTTCACGTTCCGTACAATAGAATCGCCAATAACTAGAGCACTTTCACCAGGTTTCTCAGTGGGTGCATCACTGAGTGGGGAGAACCTGTTTGATGTTCTGATCGGAACGGAAGAGCGGTGTTTTGACCCGCGACTAGGCCACCTCACTGTCACCCAGTTGCCCTGCTGCGGGGGCGCTAACGTTACCGGAACCAAAAAATGTACAGGAGTCCCTGAGCTAATCACATCCAAAGCAGTATCTACAGCCCTCACATTCTTACTGTCCTAAACTAAAGTTTGGATGCTAAAGTGTAGTTGTTGTTTTAAGGAGGTATTTCTATCTTATTCTACCTATATTCCATAATATACTGTAATGATTTGAAGCTATTATTTCAGCTTTTATTTTTAGCTTTTAGGGAATTAAATCTTAAGGACTAGGGTTGATTTGATTGAATTGATATTAATTCAAAATTCATTATTTATACCTTATCAACGATCATCCAGCGAACATTAAAATCAGTATATCTTAACAATTTTGTTAATCTTACTTCGTGGCCAACGATCAAAACAAACAAAATAGTAATTTATCAAATTTCAAGCAAGGTAGCAAAGGACCGACAGCTCAAGGCATTAACCACTCAAGTACAAAACACAAACACTGCTTTGTAAAATGAAACATGTTCATTTGCTAACTGTTACTCTACAATACGTAACTAAGCTAAATAAAACAAAACACACACACACACACACACACACACACACACACACAGATGTCCAGGAAATGAGTTATTGCGAGTTGAAGAAAGTCTAGCACTCTTTTGCTATCTCGTAACTTTAACTGGAGGCAGATCACAAGCAGAGAACTTTACTATCTTTATTTTGGTTGGTTGGTTTCTTTGTGACGTGATGACGCCAGAGCATGTGAGCGGAGCTGAGCGGTGAGAATTTCCGCTCCCCGCTCCCCCGCTCAAAGTCGCACCAGACCGCTCCGCTCAATTCCGCTCCCCGCTCACCTACAATTTCATCCCGCTCCGGTGAAATCGCTCCACGCTCGCTCAAATTTAAAATTCCTCTGCATGCCTAACACCTGCCGTTTCTGAAGAGTTCTGCGTTCAAATGCACGCAATAGGCTGAAGCTTGCTGCAAAGCCCCAGCAAAAGTAATTACCATGAATGTGTTGGGGGGGAAATAGTAAGGAGATATTTGAATTATTTACTAATAAACTAGTGTTTTCTGTGTCAGTGTCGCAAAGATGAAGATAATGATCCTGATTCGCCGTCTCCTCATTAGACGTGCCTTTAGAGAGAAGTGCATCTTCACGGATTATAAAGAAAGAGTTTTTGTTTTCGATTTGATTTATTTCGTTAAGTAGTAATTTAAAGCTTTCTATTTATATATTTATCATGTCTGTGAGGCATGTATTCGCTGACTTTCTGTTCATTTTTGTGAAGCGCTCCTGTTCAAGACGAGTCGGCGCATCATTGTTTTATAATTTTTTTTATATATTTTATAAAAAGTTTTGTTGATATTGTGAGTGCACACAAATAAAAGTAGGCCCTTTACAGTTACGAATGATGTATTACTCTTACTTTTATGAGCAAAAATTACGGTGCAAGTTTTTTCCATTGAAAAAAATGCAATTGATTGAGCTGGTGCCTCCATGTCGCTTTAGCTTCCACTCTCCACACAAACTAGGATGCAGCACACATTTAACGTTTAAACATTGTTATATGCTTGAACTGTTTTAGTATATCTATAGATTTTATTTTAGGCAAGTTGTGAAGATTTTTTTGTGTTTCTTTTGTTGTAAGAGAAGAGTGAAAAACGCATGCAGCATGAGCATGACGGAGTCATGGGACGATCCCGTGTTTGTGGTTTTGCGGGCCTGAGGGCAGTCAGTTAATTTAAATCACTATTTCCTGTTGAATAGATACATCAGTTCATGATCAATACATGCTGATTAGATCACGAGGCTTCCACGGGTTGCGAGAAAGACTCTTGCAGTTCTGCATACAAAAAGTTATTTGTTGTTTTGAATAAGTTAGTCATTATCATCCCTTCTGAGTGGACAAGAAAATGCTGAAAGGAAATGGTTCAAACCATGGCCTGAGATTGATTATTAACTAGACTTATGACCACAGATGGCTGGTAGAAGGCTCCTTAACCCCTTCTAAGGATTGTGCAGAACTGCCGTTATTTCGTGTTGTTCGACAAGATCCTACAATACTGCATTACATTCTGCAACACCTTGACAAACCTGGGAATTACGTGTAGTGAACATCAGTCAAAATGGCATTCCAAGGACCAGTTAAAGGGATAGTTCACTTTGAAATTAAAATTTGTTATCTATCAGCTAACCCCAAGGGCATCCAAGATGTAGGTGTCTTTTTTTCTTCAGTAGATCCAATTTTGATGTTTTTAGGTCAAACCGTTCTAGTCTGTCAAATTAAACAATTCCCCATCGTAACTACACATTGATGGCCTAAGACACGAAACGAGCGGTTTGTGTGAGAAAACGATCAGTATTTATATAGTTTTTTACCTCTTGTACACAACCATGTCCAAGTAATCTGAGTGCGCACACACATCTGGTGTGTGACGTGTGTGTGTGCACGCGCTCTGGCTCACGCTTGACGGAGGGCGTGTCTGAAGCGTGGTGCTTAGATTTAGAGAGTTTAGATTCAGACTGAGCAAGCTGCAAAACCAATAAACACAGTTAACGTTACTTTGTAGCATTTTCAGTGCAAGCCCGTCCACCAAACAACTTTGTAACCATTTGTTAGGAACACACTAACGTTTCATTATTGATAACCACAACTACATACGTGTAACCATGTTAACCATATTGTCAGGCAGGTTTATTATATTAATAATATATTAGCATATATATATTTTCGTTGTATTATAATTAAAAGTAAGGCAAAACATAAAAACACTAACCTGAAATCCCAAGCGCTGTAGCAATCGACATGATCGCATTCCCCCTCACGTTGCGGTTGGTATACTCGGCCACACCCACTGCATTAAAGCTCCAGCCTCTCCTCCCAAATATCAAGAAACTGTTCTTCTTTTTGATTTGTCCAGAAACCTGTCATTTTAGGATAACGCTAAGCATGCCCAGCACAGCACCTACTAGCAATCTTGCCGCATCGTCATGACAACGGTTCAGGTCAGGCGAGTTTGCTGGCCAATCAAGCACAGTAACACCATGGTCATTGAACCAGCTTTTGGTACCTTTGGCAGTGTGGGCAGGTGCCAAGTCCTGCTGGAAAATGAAATCAGCATCTCCATAAAGCTTGTCAGCAGAAGGAAGCATGGAAGTGCTCTAAAATTTCCTGGTAGATGGCTGCGTTGACTGTGGACTTCAGAAAACACAGTGGACCAACACCAGCAGATGACATGGCAGCCCAAATCATCACTGACTGTGGAAACTTCACACTGAACTTCAAGCAACATGGATTCTGTGCCTCTCCACTCTTCCTCCAGACTCTGGGACCTTGATTTCCAAATGAAATGCAAAATTTACTTTCATCTGAAAAGAGGACTTTGGACCACTGAGTTATTTTTCTCCACAGCCCAGGTAAGATGCTTCTGACGTTGTCTCTGGTTCAGAAGTGGCTTGGTAGCCCTTTTCCTGAAGACGTCTGAGCATGGTGACTCTTGATGCAATGACTCCAGCTTCAGTCCACTCCTTGTGAAGCTCTCACAAGTGTTTGAATCAGCTTTGCTTGACATTATTCTCAAGTCTGCAGTCATCCCTGTTGCTTGTGCACCTTTTCCTACCCAAATTCTTCCTTCCAGTCAACTTTGCATTCAATATGCTTTGATACAGCACTCTGTAAACAGCCACACCTTTCAGTAATGACCCTCTGTGACTTACCCTCTTTGTGGAGGGCATGAATGTTCATCTTCTGGATCATTGCCAACTCAGCAGTCTGCTCCATTATTGTGGTTTCAAAGAACAAGAGATACCCGGAATTTATACTGTAGGGATGGTCATTAATTGAAACTCAAATGTAAATATTCTAATATTTTGAGATACTGATTTTTGACTTTCATGAGCTGTAAGCTCTAATCATCAAAATTAAAACAAAAAAACTTTTGACATGTTTTACTTTACATGCAATGAATCTAAAATATATGAAAGTTTCACTTTTTGAAATAACTTACAAGAAAAAATGAACTTTTTCATTGAGATGCAAAATTGTATATCTAAATGTCTAAACATCCATATAAAATGCAACTGCCTGAGATGCAAAATTGTACTTTTTAGAGAAGTGCATTATTTTGAAAATATTTTTATTTGTCTTAAACCAAATTCATGAAATTTTGCTTTTACAGTTTAAAAAAAATACTACATCAGCCATCACATACAGAACATTTATAAACAAAACATGCAAATCTTTCTCTTTCTACCAAAATTGACTACAATGGTATTTTCTAATGTTGAGAAGACAACAGAAGAGGCCACAAAGGTGTGTGTCTCAGGAAACACCTGAACTTCCTCCTGTCTGCTTTCATTTCCCTTTCTGTTACTGACAAGTGGTTGGAAAAGATGAAGATAGACACTGCCATATTTGTGAAGTTATTTAGAGAAATGTTTTTTAATCTTGGTTCTGAGGACTCACCTCGTCGCATTTTTTATTACTGAAGGTACACAAGCCCAGGGAAAAATGTCCCACCCTGTTTATGCCCCCAGGCCGGCCTGTAGTCTCAGACTGTGGGAGTGAGAGCTATTGGGTGTCTGAGTTCATTGATTTTTATTTGAATCCCTTATCTACCAGGCATGCAAGCTACATAAAAGATACTTATGATTTTTGTGGAGAAAATAAAGCTGTTGACAGTGCCGACAGAGGCTTTTTTGTTTTCCCTAGACGTGGATAGCCTGTACACAAATATCGAGACCCTGTTGGGTCTAAAGGCAGTTAGGGATTGCTTTAATAAATATCCTGATGCCTCTCGACCCAATGAGGCAATTTTGGAGTTGTTAGAGTTGAGTTTGACCTGTAATGATTTTGAGTTTGGGGGACAGTTTTATTTACAAGTCAAGGGGACGGCAATGGGGAAAAGATTTGCACCAGCTTACGCCAATATATACTGTATATGGCCCAGTGGGAAGAGTCGGTATTTCCCAGGTGCGCTGAGCTCACTTATCAATATATAGGATGATGTATGGGGTACATGGCAGTATGGCCGTCAAGGGTTCCAGGCCTTCATGCAGACCTGAAACTCCCATCATGCATCGATCAAAGTCACATCCAGTTTTAATGATCAAACGATTGATTTCCTTACCACCGTATATAAAGATCCGGATTTCTCCCTTTCACCCTCGGCATACCTTTCGGGGGATTGTGCGGGCCCAGTTTGGTAGAATCTTTGGAAGAATCTGCTCCCGGGAAGCAGATTTTCAGGAGGATTCAAATCATCAGCTCGTTAGGAGAGACTCCATGAATTGAACTGAGCAGCTGTGTCCCAAAGTGAAGTGCACGCCCTTCAAAGACTGTCCCAATGTGAAGGATGTGCACTCCGAAGACTTCATTTGAAGCGTCACAGCATCACGACATAAGCTGTCCCAATTCACAATGCAATTCACGTTTGTGTTTTGTAGTGCTGTCATGCAAGATGTCTACAAATATTTTAACCAAACTTGAGCACTTCAGTATTTTGTATGCATGTCCTGCAGTGTCATATTTTCTAATGTTAAGATTGCACCCCTGTCTTAATATTTTTCATAAGGGTTTCCATTTTCTCTTGTTTTAGGACCATTCTGGAGAAAATGGGCCTCCTGGGGCAGAGAAACATTTTTTTGCTGAAATTCATCATGCCTGTTAACAACAGCACAGTTTATTTGCTCTGCCTTAGGATTGCAAGTGTCCTGGGACAGGTGAGGGAGTGAGTGGGGAGCTGGTGGAGCTACTTGGGTAGGACATCAAATTCCAGAGAGAGACAGAGGAGAGAAGAGCACAGGAGAGAGCGGTGGGACTGTTTTCTCTTCTTGAGAGAATGGTTAACAAATAAATCATTTATTAGCATTCTCTATTAGCCAAGAGAAAACAGTGGAAAAAAAGGGGAAAAAGTTTGTGAAGGTGAATCAGCGATGATCAGCGAAACTCAAGTAAGCAAGGTTTCTCCAGCAGAGACAGGCAGACTACCTCAAAGGGGGATCACAATCCAAGACAAAGACTGTTCTATTTATTACCCAAAATCCACAAACCCTGTGACAAGTGGCTGACCCCCCTATCGTTTCAGATTGTGGCAGCGAGTTACAGAATTGCAGTGTACATTGACTTACATCTAAACCCGTTGTCTACCAAACATAGGAGTTACCTTAAGGATACATATGACTTTGTAAGAAAGATTAAAACTTTAAAGATTCCACCAGAAGCTTTTTTGTTTTTATCTGGGTGTAGACAGCCTCTATACCAACATTGAGACACTTTTGGGTTTTCAGGCTGTGAGAGACTGATTAAACAGGAATCCAGATCCATCTAGACCACATGAGGCAATTCTCCAACATTTAGAACTTAGTCTCATGTGCAATGACTTTGAATTTGCAGGAGAATTCTATTTACAATCCAAAGGGACAGCTATGGGAAAGAAATTTGCCCCTGCCCATATCTACATGGCGCAATGGGAGGAGATGGTTTTTCCCCAAATGTTCCAAATTACCTTTTTGTTACTAATGGTATTTGGATGACATATGGGGGGTATGGCAACATGGGAATAAAGAATGAAGTTTTCTTACAGACTTTAAACATAAGTCAATCAAGGTGTAAGCAACCACTAATGCCACCACCATAGACTTCTTAGACACCACTACACTACACCCAGGTGTGCTGAAGAAGGTTGGAAATATGCCTGGCTCAACTTTTTTGGGGAGCTATAAATAATAGAAGTAACAACCAGACTTGGAGCTGAAAAAGCCATTTTAAAAATATGTGAGGACAGTTTGTGGACTTGATACTGGAGGTAGTTGTGAAGGTAACAGGTTGAAACTCATGTTCAGAGCTTTGATGAGACAGTGCCTCAAAAAGAAAGATGTAGCACCTGCGTACTCCAACGCAACACTTACGGTACTGGACCAGTTCTAGGTTCTCATGGAGTGGGAGAAACAAACATAAAATCAGACTGGAGACCAGATATTGAGTACAAAAAGCCGGCACTTTACTAAGAGGCAAACTATATTATACACACAAGTTATTTAAGAAAAATGTTACAACAGTAAAATCTTCTTTCCTATTAGTTTTTTGTTAGTTTTTAATAAGTATAAATAGTTATAAATAATAAATAAATTAGTTTAGTGCAGTGGATCCACTTGTATTTGATGATCTATTAAGGCTGCTATTTTTTTAATTAACTTTTTTTTTTCCCTACAGGTAAAGGCCAATTCACACTGCACAGACAAATGCCAACAAACTCCAACAAACTAGTCTGTTGGAGTTTGTTGGATCAGTGTGTTACCCCTGTTGGCGTTGGTTGGAGTTGGTTTTCACCCGACTGAACATGCTTATAGATATAGAGTTGGTCGGTGTATGTTGGTGCAGTGTGAACATGACAGTTATTTTTCATAAGATTCTAAATCCAATGGCCAACTTGAGCCAACTAGTTTGTTGCCGTTTGTCTGTGCGGTGTGAATTGGCCTTAAAGGCCAATTCACACCGCACCGACAAATGCCAACAAACTCCAACAAACTTGGATCAGTGTGTTACCCCTGTTGGCGTTGGTTGGAGTTTGTTTTCACCCGACTGAACATGCTTAATCGGCGTTTGTTGGGTCGTGGAATGTCTGAGCAGAGTGAAAGGGTTTTCCAACAAACGACAACAAACTCTGACGTGGCCACGAACCGTTGTCATGACGACGCGGCAAGACTGCTAGTAGGTGCTGTGCTGGGCGTGCTTAGCGGTATCCTAAAATGGCAGGTTTCTGGACTAATCAAAAAGAAGAACAGTTTCTTGATCTTTGGGAGGAGAGGCCGGAGCTTTATGCAGTGGGTGTGGCCGAGTATACCAACCGCAACGCGAGGGGGAATGCGATCATGTCGATTGCTACAGCGCTTGGGATTTCAGGTTAGTGTTTTTATGTTTTGCCTTACTTTTAATTATAATACAACGAAAATATATATATGCTAATATATTATTAATATAATAAACCTGCCTGACAATATGGTTACACGTATGTAGTTGTGGTTATCAATAATGAAACGTTAGTGTGTTCCTAGCAAATGGTTACAAAGTTGTTTGGTGAACGGGCTTGCACTGAAAATGCTACAAAGTAACGTTAACTATGTTTATTGGTTTTGCAGCTTGCTCAGTCTGAATCTAAACTCTCTACAAACGCCCTTATGTCATTTTATTTTAATATTCTGGTAATGTTGACAAGATGAGTCAATTATGTAAATAATTATAGGCCTGGTTTCACAGACAGGGGTAAGACTGGCCAGGATTAGTCCATAGTTCAATTAGGACATTTAAGTAATTTTTATAAACGTGCCTAGAAAAAACATTACTGGTGTGCATTTTGAGACAAAATAAAGGCACTGATATATTTTAAGATCAGTCAGAGCAAGTTTCTTTTAGTTGAAACAGCTCATACTTACATTTTAGTCTTGGATTAGGCTTAAGCCTTGTCTGTGAAACCGGGGGATAGTTATTTACAATTGAATCCGTGTCGCAATATCCTTCAAAAGGTGTATTTGTAGCCTAGTTTAACTAAATCAGGGGTCACCAGACTTTGTCCTGGAGGGCCTGTGTCCTGCAGAGTTTAGCTCCAACCCTAATTAAACACACCTGAAGCAGCTAATCAAGGTCTTACTAGGTATACTTGAAACCTAAAGGCAGGTGTGTTGAGACAAGTTGGAGCTAAACTCTGCAGGACACCGGCCCTCCAGGATCAAGTTTGGTGACTCCTGATCTAAATTAAATGATACTTTGTGATTTTTCCTGCACTTTCTATACATCATTCTTCATACAGTGCAAAAAAAGTGCACTGTAAGTTTGTTATAAGTTTGTTGTAATCATTTTATACTTTAAAAAAAGTTAAGGTCCTGCGCATTGAGGCAAATAAAGAAATTGTCTGAAAAAGTTTGTATTTTGTTTGCCCTATATCGAATATTAATGAAAAAGTTTGTTTTTTGTTTGCCCTATATCGAATATTAATGTCCTGCGTCAATCACTGTTTAAGCCATGAACTGCACTAGCAACTTCTAGTTGTTTTCAGAGATGTAACATACACTTTTTGATGCTGTGCAAAAAAAAAAAAAAGTCTCATGTGCAAAACAAATATAATGAAAACAATTTCTGCCTCTCATTCCACATTACTGTATCATCTTTAATTGTTTGTGTTTCACAGAAGCTGAGGTAAAGAAGAAAATGGACAGTATGAGGACACAGTACAGCAGATACCTGAAATCACCTCCCTCTGGTAGTGGAGGACATCACACTCCAAGGCAGGAATGGTTTTTGAGGAGACTTAAGTTTTTAGAGCTGCACATGAAAAAAAGACCCTCGACATCAAACCTTGATGTTCAAAATGTGAGTTTATTTACAGATTTAAAAAATGTATTTAATACATTTTTTAATTATTTAATACAAATATTTACAGCAATTTAGCCCATTGCCTTGGACCGCTCACCTCTCAGAAATATACACCTATTAACTTCTCTGTTTAAAAATGTAGTTTAATGTAAATTAATCATATAAAATATACAGCTCTCATATTGTACAGTTAATTTCAGTTTAGTATTGGTTTACATGTTATGTACATATGGAAATTATTTTCTATATTCTATCCCATTGCCAAGGAACAGCTCCTGCCTCTGAGTTAAAGTACCACATTAGCCTTTCCCTGTTTTGTTTGGCCTCGCAACGTGCATTTGTGGACCTTGGCAATGCTGCCTGTTGCAGAGGAGGGTCCTGTCTCCAGGTTTCTTGACCATCCTGATCAGTCATTCCACACAGATAAGCATTGCCACATTCATCACGTAAATAGTTGTGAAGGGCACATGATGCAAGAACAATAACCTCCACAGCATCTGGATCTAGGTTAATTGTGCTTAAAAAAAAAAAAATCTGTTCGCAAAGATGCTGAAGGTGTTTTCAACAATACGGCGGGCACGGGATAGCCGGTAGTTGAAGACTCTCTGTTCTCTGGAAAGCCCTCTCCTGGCAAAAGGCTTCATTAAATATGATTTCAGAGGAAAAGCTTCATCTGCCACAACAAAAAAGGGCATTGTCATGTCTGTCCCTGGCAATGGAGTAGGTTGGGGAATGTTTGCAGTTCTCTGCTCTAGATACTCTTGCAGTGTTGACCCTCTAAATACTCCACCATCCGACACCCTTCCATTACACCCTACATCAACATAAAGAAATCTATAATTGCTGTCAACCAAAGCCATCATAACAATCGAATTAAAGTGTTTATAATTGAAGAACTGTGCTCCGCAGTGAGGGGGGGGGGTCTAATCCGTATATGTTTCCCGTCCAAAGCCCCTAAGCAATTGGGAAATTTTGCAGTGGTTTGGAAACCTTCGGATACTTTTTTCCACTCATCTGCTGTTGTGGGGCACTGGAAAAGAGAATAATACATTTGTAAATAAACCATTAATTAACCATTTTTAAACAATATTTTACAGGACTCTACTACTTCACTTGAGGAGGGGGAAAGTGAAGACAGAGGTGATGATAAAGAGCAGGAAAAAGAAGAGGAAGAACAAGAGATGGAAGAAGAGCAGGAAGAGGTCCAGCCTAAAGAAAAAAAAAAGGCAACGGAAAAGAAAATATTCATCTGATCCTGCTCAAGCTCAAGACCTTGCCATTCTTGGGGCAATAAATCAAACCCTAAAAGTCCTTACAGAGAAACAACAGAATCTGCAGCCACCCAAAAATGACGGCATACATGCATTTTGTCATCATGTAGAGCATCAATTAAAATTAATAGAAGACCCACACCAGCTACAATATATACAATTTCACATACATCAGATATTATTGTCCCCTCGTCCTTCTTCAAGCCAATATCCAGCTACATATTCACATCCACTATAGTCAATTAATTACTTTTTTCTGACTGGTAGATCTCACTCTGTATTTGTACTGTATGTTTGTTCATTTGAATATTTTTTTGTATTTTAAGTTCTTCCAGTTCTCACAGTGATTTAAAGTGAGGATTTAAAATAGTAATTGACACAAATAAAGAATCACAAGTTTAAAGTATTGTTTTTATTATTGTCTCATTAAGAAAAATAAATAAATCTTAATAGCAGAAAGGAATCTATCATTTGATAACAGCTTGAGAAGTCTTTATAAGCAGATCAAGATATATAGCAAACAACATCCATTTATATTATGTGCATTAATCTCTGTGCATAGTGTACCTTGATAAAAATAAACTAACCATTTTGTATGTATGATTTATTATTGGCGTATTGATTAACATTTGTATAGCCACAGTTTTACTACAAAAACCATGGTTAAACTATGGTTTTTGTAGGAAAATCATTTACTAATTTGTGGTTACCATGGCGGTAGGCTACTACAATAAACTTTTTTTTCCATAAGGGTAGCACTAACCCTATTATTTGAACTATAGCGCTGACAGCACTGGCTTTGTTCAGCACCACCTGACCGGACAGTTCCCATTGACGATGCGCATACTTCGCTTAGTGAGAAGCACAGAACGCATACACACATATTCTTTTCAATAAGGTAATTATAAATCGACACATTAATTAAACCAAAGTGGTGAGGATCGGAATGCATACCTTAATATGCCTTTCTTTGAGAACCTGATAGATGGCTCTACATGTGTCGGGAATAAATTCACTTAAAGTTGAGCATCCAATGCGAAAAGTGTAACGCAGGCTACGAAAGGATTCTCCTGTGAATAAAACAAAGAAAAAGCTTTTAGAACTGCAATATTGAAAATGTATATACCTATATCGTGTATAATTATCAACACTGCTAATTATTTAAACGGATCGAAGTAAGAACGTAGGCCATTACCTGTTGCCAAGAAGCGAAGAGTTATCATTAGGCGTTCACCAGGTGAAATGGCATCTCGGAAATTTGTATTTTGCCTTTGAATGATTGGTGTCACCATCTGAAGTAAATGCTTAAACTGATTAGGGACCATCCGAGCAAAATTTTGAAAGCTTTGTAAATCTTGCGACTGTAGTTCTCTGCATAAATTCAAATAGGCGCCCTGTCTTCCCCGTTGCAGCAGCCACGGCTTCACCCACAGCCTCTTTCGTTTTAGTCGCCGTCTTTTCATGCGAAGGATGACACGCAAAGACATTAATAAGAGTAAAATTTGGATTGTGGATGATATAGGATCGTCCATTTTCTCCCCAGTCAGTGAGAGTTTGTCGGTGTCTGTTGGTGCAGTGTGAACATGACAGTTATTTTTCATAAGATTCTAAATCCAACGGCCAACTTGAGCCAACTTGTTTGTTGGCGTTTGTTGGCGTTTGTCTGTGCGGTGTGAATTGGCCTTAAGACAACAAGTTCATCAAACTAAAAATAAACTATCACATGTCATGTCATGAAATAAACACAAAGTAAAACAATATACAATCTAAATGTCTGTAGCACTTCAATTCAATTCTGTTCAGTTGTGATGTAGTTCAGTTCAATTCAATAAAAAAATAAAATAAAAACTGGAAGAAAAAAAAAAAAAAAAAAAAATAGAAGAGAAAGGTTGATGTCCTGTTCAATCCGTGATCCGGTGAGTTTACCAACAATCCAGCGCGTGTAGTCGGTCTCTTTGCAGATGAAGATCAAAGCTGCCATCTAATCTCTCAGTATCGTGAGCCCTCTCCTTATTCGTCTCAGGAGCTAACAAAAAAAACCTGACCTACACAATAGGTCATAAATTAATCTTGTTATTCTATAGATATAAATTATAACAATGAATGTTTACAAACACTGCAACCCGCAGCGTCAATGTTACATTGTTCAATAAACTCAACTGTCACTTTGTGCTCAAACAATAACATTCAACAATTCACACAGTCCACAATAAATACACATATCATGCTAAAAAAAACAACCATTAAACTGTATCTCTACAGCTTTTGCTGTTTAACAGTTAGCTTTTCTTTATAGTTATTATGAATTGTCATTGACAACCGATCCAAATTTAATACAATGCATCAAAACTCACCAAAACCGAACCAAACAAGTTCCCTTCAGGTCCGCGATCGGGTATGTATTGTCTTTCTTCTCTTTTGGTTCCTTTAAATAAACTTTTTGATGAATTATTTCACTCAATAATATCTATAAATCTTTCCGCTGTCTCTCTCTCTGCCGTTACACTCTTCCGTTGCTCTACGTTTGATGTGCACGCGAGTGACTCTCTTAAAGGGGAAGCGTCAATACAATTCCTTTGGGTGTATTTGTATTCAAATTCCCTATAAACACTTATTGAATTGTATACATTTGACTTTGTATACATATTATCATCATGTTATTTTATATTATGAATCAATACAGCTATGTATTCATTTAAACCCTATTTTAATGTGGGTAATGCCTGGCTCACACTACAGGAGTTTTAGCCCGATTTAGCCCCGATTTCCCCCTCCCGAGAATCGGAGGATAAATCTTGTCGAGCACCTCGATCGGTCCCGATGTTCGGCGCGGATTATCTGGTAATGTGATCGAACCTTGCACCTCCCGATCTGCTCGTACACAAATCGGGGCCACCCCGATCATATCAAACATGTTTGATATTTAAGATTTAAATCGGGATGATGACGGCTATGATTACGTCAGTACATTCACAATAGCCAATAAGAAACAAGTCTACTAGGAGACGGAAGTGACGAACATTTTGAAATGGCGACCGTGAAACCTGTAGTACGTACCCGTTGGACTGCAGAGATGGAGGAGCAACTTGTTGAGATGTGGCAACAACATGATTGTCTATTTAATGTGTCATCAAAGCTGTACCACAACCGTAGCGATAAGGAGAAGAGCTGGGGAGAAATCGCGTCGGTTTTAAACGTACCAGGTGAGTATAGAAAGCTGCTAGCGCACTAGGCTTGCAAATGCAAACAAACAGTTGAAGCGTCAGTGACCATCTGCTACATGTCTGTCAAAAGATAACGTAGCAATTTATCAGTATCAAAAGACCACAAACCACCCCTCCCCCTTTTTCTCAAACACTCACTCACACACACACATACAATATCCCCTCTCTCTCGCACACACTCGCACAAAGACAATATCCTCAATCTCTGTCTCTCACACATGCAGTCCACTCTCTCAACAGAACATGAGGGTTAAAACATTACATCTTTATGAGCTCTATAATTGTTTGTACATTTTGAGAAAAATACTTCAAGGGACATTAAAAGTTTATTATAGCCCATTTATATTTTAATAATATTAATTCAGCCAAATGTAGAGAGGAGATTGAGTGTCAATGTATGTATTGTATATTTTCAGTGGAAGACATTAAAATGAGAGCCACAACATTAAGGACTCAGTTCACAAAACTTCTAAAAGGGATAGTTCACTTTGAAATTAAAATTTGGTATCTATCAGCTTACCCCAAGGGCATCCAAGATGTAGGTGTCTTTTTTTCTTCAGTAGATCCAATTTTGATGTTTTTAGGTCAAATTGTTCTAGTCTGTCAGTCATATAATGGCAGGTATAGGTCACTGTCTCTATTTGAGGGAAAAAGAACATGCACAGAGAAATTAAAATTAAACAATTCCCCATCGTAACTACACATTGATGGCCTAAGACACGAAACGAGCGGTTTGTGTGAGAAAACGAACAGTATTTATATAGTTTTTTACCTCTTGTACACAACCATGTCCAAGTGATCTGAGTGCGCACACACATCCGGTGTGTGACGTGTGTGTGCGCGCGCTCTGGCTCACGCTTGACGGAGGGCGTGTCTGAAGCGTGGTGCTGACGCAACTTCATGGTATTTTCTTGTTGGAAGACGCGCACTGTCATCGCTCGTGTCGTTTCTGAACGGTCTACTCTAGGATAATGATGACTTCTTTTAAGCAGACCCGCTTGCTGTCATGCATTGTATTTCTATACGAAATACATACATCCCTTTAAACCCAAACCTAGCGGCAGTGGAGAGAAAGGGTTAACACAGAAACAGAGATGGCTTTTAATCAGCTTGGACTTTCTTAAGAAACATGTTGCCCAACGCCCCTCTGAGACCAGTGTAAGCATGCAATATTATGGACAGGCATGACATGTGATGTGTCTTTAATAAGTAATGTAGTAGGCTTCATCATGTATCCACCTTTTTCCTATACCATGATGTTTTGCATGAATTATGGGAGTAACTTGTTAAACTGTAAATAATCAGTGATGTGTTTTAAAAATGGGGTACAATAAGGTAGCATTATTCTCCTCACAGTTCAACCATCAAATATTAAAAGAAAAATTACTTTCAGCAGACCTAAAATTGCTGAAATTTGGGGCAGTTGTGGCCTAATGGTTAGAGAGTCGGACTTGTAACGCAGAGGTCATGGGTATGAGTCTCGGTACCAGCAGGGATTGTAGGTGGGGTGAGTGAATGACCAGTGCCCCTTCAATACTCTCTTCCACCTTCAATACCATGACTGAGATGAGACCCTTGAGCAAGGCACCAAACCCCCAATTGCTCCCTGGGTGCTGCAGCATGTGCACTTGGATGGGTGAAATGCAGAGCAAATATTCAGAGTATGGGACACCATACTTGACCACACGTTACGTCCAAATATATCCAAAAAATCGGGACGTGAATTTCCGCAGCAATATTAATGAGTTGTTAAATATTACTGAAATACATAGAGAAAATAATCTGGAGGAAGAGAACACAGTGAACTCTTTTGAATGGAAGTTTCCCAAACCTGAAGTGCAACCCATAATTTAAAATGCAATATGCATGTTTGGAAAAAAGGTGGATAATTATTGGGACAATACAGTGAAATTGTTATACAATTGTTTTGGCAGTACTTTGCTGATAGATGGATGGATAAATGTTTGTAAACCCCACTGTCATAACATTATTATTATTATTTTTTAGCTTGATCAATCTGTGAAAGACTTATTGAGTGTCGGACAGGACATTGATGACCCCACCAGTGATGAAGACATTGCAGACACATCTGAGGCACTAGGTAGAATTATAAATGTAGATGTACAAGACAAATCTAGAGACAATGACTTTTCATGCATTTTAAATAGTCTAGTTCTTCTATCATTAATTATTAGGATTACTGTTTATACATGTCACTCATACATCACCCACTGGGGTGTTTGGCAACATGCTGCTTCTTGTAGGGCTCCAATTTTCACAACAGCCAAATCTGCTTCAGTTCTCATATTATTACATACTTACCGTGTTTGATCATAATAATTCTAGTCTGTTTGTACTGCACAGGATGGGTTTATAGTTTTTTTTTTAAAAATACGTTAAATAGATGATTTTCGGATAAGGTAGCAATTCATCAATTTAAAACATCCTCAAATTACACACACATCACACGTGAACATGGCCATTGTCAGAACAATGGCAGACTACTTGCAAAGCAGGTCAGGAGCAATTCATGTGATTCACAATTTTTTTGAAAACCTTCAAAAGTTTACATAATTGATTCTTAATGCTGCGTGTCATTACCTGCATTTTGGTTCTTTCTTGAGTACCAGGGAATGTGTAAGACCTGGAGGATTTTTCTGAAGAACATTGAGCAGTTTAACAAAAAGGCACATCTATTAAAAAACAAAAAAACAGTTGTAGATCATGCAGGTAACGACATAGTATTAAGAATCAAGCACAATGAAAAAAAATTGTTAGAATTAAAAGTTTGCAAATACTTTGGCTGTATGCAAAAACATACTTTGAAGTTCTTCTAATGTTATTATAATTTAATCTTTTATCTCAACCACAGGACCACATCCCTCTACCCAGCAAGAGGGTGAGGACCACAACTCCCTTTTTCCCACTCCCAGGCCTGCACTTAAAGGCCGAAAAGTTGACAGACACTGTTGAGCAACAAAAACTGAAGCTGTTACAGCAGATGTCTGCTTCAGTTCTGGCCCCCCCAGATGCATGCAGCTCCTTTGGAAACCAGGTTGCTGTGGAGCTCAGGTTAATAAAGAATACAAGCATACAGACCGGGGTAAAAAGAAAAATAATGAATGCTTTGTTTGAGGCCCAGGAGGCTGACCAATCTAGTTCCTCACCATCCTCACACATGCCACCACCCATATATTCACCTCTCACACCTACACAAATGCCCACCTCAACCCCTCTATACACACAGACACCTCAACACTACCATCAGCACATGCCCCCTCAGGGCCCTGTTCAGCCTCAGAACTTTTTGAGGATGCTAGAAGAATAGGAAGAGTAGTTGCATATTTAAAATTGCTGTACGTTATACACATGCACATTTTCACATACACATTATTTCTAATTTGTTAATTGGTTAATTTACTCTTGTAATGTATACAAGTGGCAATGTAATTTTAAGTTGCTGTTAAAACGGTTGTATGTGTTGTTCAAAATGTATGAATTTTGTATGAATGAATGTTTTAAAATATTCAGTTGGCACTTTAGTCCTTTATGTTGGAAATACTTGAATAAACAACTGAAATGTCATGAATGCTGTCTTTATTTTTATTTTTTTGTAAATCTTTATTTTTAAAAACTTGTAACATTGTAAACATGTAAAATCTCATCAAAATACAGTACAGCAGAATCAAATAGTAAAGTATTTTAAATCACAACCAACAAATCAATCAACAAAGGAAAATTAATATAAATTATGTAATATGATAACTATGTACATTACATACATCACTAAACTACAACTAGCAAACACTTCTTTTTGTCCATTTTCTAAATGTACTTTTCTTGCCATGGCACCTGGACAGCAGTTGACACAAAGTAATCTTTCAGAAGGTCACGTTGCTGCTTAGCAGCAAGAGTAGGGTTCCGTGACCTTTCAGCTGGCACACATTGCATGACCCCCAGACCATCTCTCCTCCATGCTCCCTCGTTGACTCTGTGATCTACATCCTCCCAGTCTGCCAGTGCTGGTGTCATGTAGGCCTCTGAACGGCGATCACAGAGGAAGTTGTGGAGGCATGCTGACGCTAGGGTGATCTTGGTGACACTGTCTGGGTGAAGAAGGATTGTGGAACGGAACACTCTAAACCTATTGGCGAGAATGCCAAATGCATTTTCTACAACTCTGCGTGCCCATGAGAGCCGGTAGTTGTAGACCCTCTGGTTGTGGTCCATCTGCCTGAAGGGGTAAGGTTTCATAAGGTCCGTTCTCAGAGGATACGCCTCATCCCCCACAAACATATAGGGTAGAACAATTTCAGAACCGGGAAGCTTTTCTGGAGGAGGAACATTCAGGAGACCCTGGTCCAGTGCTTTCTTCAGATCAGAATGGGCAAAAAGCCCAGCATCCGAGACCCTGCCCTGAGTGCCAACACTAATGTGATGAGGACTGAAAATCTGCCTTTATAATTGTGCCACATACTCCCACTGTGTGCTGGGGGCTGGATATAGATGTGTTTGCCATCAAGGGCACCAAGACAATGTGGAAACTGCCATTTCTCCACAAAGTTCTTGGCAATTGCTTGCCATTCCTCCTCTGATTTTGGTGTCTGCAAATATAAAAGCATTACAATAGATTTATTTACAACAGTCAACATGAGAGATTTCTTGACAATTAATCTCCTAGAGTAACTATTGAATCTCAACCTGTACTGAATTTCTAAATATGAATTCAAGTCACCCTCCCCACACACATTTTTTTAACCCTACTTAGCCATTTCAGCATGAACTAAATTGTACAATCAATTCTCCCCAGTCAAGCATACTTATAAAATGTTTAGTTTGTCATTATGAACTATGCTGCTTATCTTCATATTTGTACATACTGCATGTCAGAATTTTTTTTCTGTTGTATATATATATATATATATATACATACAAACCTGTTGCCAAGAATCTGAGGGTCAAGGAGAGCCTCTCCCTGGCCGTAATTGCCCGCCTCATCTTGGTGTCCTGTCGGGTGATCAGTGGCTCTACTCTCCCTAGCAGGGTTTCAAACTCATCTGAGGACATCCGCAGCAGCTCCCTGAAGCCTGACCTGTCCTCCAACTAATGTTATACATGAAAACAAAAATCATATTTTAAATAAGCTTACCCTTGGCCATATTTATAAACATACCCTTTACATAGCCATTTTGAGTCCCACTAGTAACAATAACAATACTAATAATCATAAGTATAATGCAGATGATAGATAGATAGATAGAACCAGGTTTTAACGTTACATTCAGTGAATATACTGGCCACCACAGTTACAGCTACACACTCCTAATCAGTCCTGTTGCTCAACAGTCACATATCCTGTCTCTATATTAGAATATGTAGACACTTTTCTTCATAACTAAAATTATTTTTATTTTACAGCACAGATCTACACTGCAACAGGTGACAATATCGCTTTTGAACTAGCCAGCCATTAGCGTTATAACGGTAAAAATTCAAACACGCCACCGTTAACAGGATAGTAATACTAGTAGTTAAATTTTTACCTCCAATTCTCGCTGAAGAACTGGCAATCCGTGTTGACCACGTCTCCCCAACCATTTTCTCATCCACAATCGTTTGCTCTCCGCTTTTGTTTTTTCTCGCTACAAACAATAAGTATTGATACAGCAAGTTGTCGCGCTACAGTATCCATTTCGTTTACATCCGCTTTTCCGCATCTCCTCTAGATCACGTGAGGCGCTCCCTCTGGTACGATAATCTTAGCAACATCTTGTAGTGTGTGATGCTCCGAGAATTTCAATTCTTGTAGTGTGTGCATGTTTAAGATTTGAGGGTAAGATAATCTGCAAAGATTCTCATTATGTGTGTGCTGCAGCCAGATTTCATAATCGGTTAGGATTTTAAAAATCCTGTAGTGTGAGCCAGGCATTACAAAGACTTGTGAAACGGAATGTTAGACCTGATGTCCTCAAATTAGTGGATAAAATTATTTAAAAAGTGCAGTCTTTTAAGTTTTTTTTAAATCTCTTTTCCTGCAAGCATTTTTTAAAGTGCCCCTGTTATGCCATTTCCAATATTGCCCTTCATGCAGTGTGTAATGTAGCTGTATGTGAATGTAAACGATTTGCAAAGTTATAAATCCAAAAGTGCACGATAAATAAAGTTATCTCCCAAAATAAAGAATCGACTCTATACAGCCTAAACGAGTCGTTAGTAATTTGAATCCCACTTCCATGACGGCTACATGTCACGGGGTAACACATTTGCATAATTCCCACCTATGTTCTACGTTGGCCAGCCGCGAACAACTTGACCCCGCCCGCAAACATGTAATTTTACTGACGACTGCTTCTCTAATCTCGGGGAGTTCAGCGCGGGATACACAAAACCCTTGCTCTTGAAAGATGGCTCAGTACCCAGTTTATTAGGACCAGCGGCTCCACTGAATCACATCCTGTAAGTACGATAAATAACAGATGCTTATATTTCCATCAAGCATTCAAAATACAGAACTATGGCAATGGGCCTATCATTTCCGACGCGCTGTACACAGTTGACCAATCACAACAGACTGGGCCATCTGACCAATCAGAGTAGAGCAGGCTCACGGAAAGGAGGGGTTTAGAGAGACTGAATCTTAGAACGGCTTCGAACGAATCGTTTGAGAAACGCTGGAAAATAAGGTGATATTAAACGCATATTTTGAGAGAAAAAAAGTGTTTTTTCACCTTGCATGCATGGAAACCTATTGTAGGAGACCCCCAAAACAATATTAGGAGCCTTAAAAATGGCGTAATAGGGGCACTTTAAATAAAGTAGCAAAGCCACTGCCAGGATTTTTGATCATTTTCACAAAACTTTCAAGCCCCCCAGAATATTTTGTCGTATGAATATTTGAACAAAAGAAAGAACAGAGACTCTAGCTTCATGCATTCTTTTTATCACCACTTGAATGTGGGAAGTTTCACTTAAAAAAATAAGATTTTGAACAAAAAGCTGAGAAAAATCACATTTTTGTCAAAGACTACATCTGGATCAGATTCAGAACTATGATCAAAACACAAATGGATAGATTGAGTCCATCAATAAGCTTCACTATAGCACTTCCTGGATTGACATTTAATTCGGTAAGGTTAGGCAGTTTTGATTTATATGCCGTTTAATGTTTGATGATCATGTTATTTTACATACACACCTTCTTACATACATAATCGCTTGTTTCTGCTACTTCTTCACCTGTGTTTTGATCCAGAGATTCTTTCAGATGCGTAATAGTGCCTTCTAAAGCATAACAGTGAAAACATGGATAGCCAGAAAATTCTATCAATAGCAGAGAAGCATTGTCTCGTAGATGATGGAAAATTCAGTCAATGGCATGGAAAGAGTTAAGAAGGGTCAAGGCTGCCTCAACCAGGTTATACTGCCAAGGGACTGCCCGGTGGAGAGTTTAAGAACTCCATGTACTTTTCTCTCACGGCTGGGGTCTCCAGCGACGCACCTATTGCTTCCTGTTCATCCAGCTGCATTCAGTGCAGCACCTGGGTCAGCACAAATACTGTTGGAAGAAACATTCTGATGATCCTATCTAATTAAATTGTGGAGAATGGTATTTTTTTGTGTTAGCGCAGCCAGGGCTAGATTATCCATATACGGGATTGGGCGAGTGCCCTGGGGCACCAAGTGATTAAGATAATGACAAGACCTTTAAAATATTTTTCATGTTTTGTGTATATATATATATATATATATATATATATATATATATATATATATATATATATATATATATATATATAATAAATAATATTATTTTGAAGAGATACAGATGCATAGAAAATGAACAGTTAATGAAACAATATATACAGAGAGACTATAAAATATATGCACGCATATAAAGTATTGCGATTAAGTCAGGGGCCTCATTTATAAAGTGTGCGTACGCTCAGATTTGATCTTAGAGTGTGCGTACGCTTAAATCCACGCCAAAGCTCATATTTATAAAGACGGTCTTTGACGTGGAAAAGTGCTTACCGCCACGTCAAGGTCTGAGCAGGCGTACGCACTTTTCCTTGTGGCAAAGTCGGAGTACTGCAGCTATTTGAATATCTAATAAAAGCGGTGTACGTGCAAGCACCGAATTCATCATAAACAACAAAGATGCAGTGTGAGAGATTAATTGTGCAGTGTAGTCAGATTTTTTTATTAACGGGAGTTTTTGCGAGATTAAACTGACCTTTTTAGTAGCCTAATGTTGAGAGTTCTTTACTCGCATTCTAGGCTACACAGTTTATTCCTTGTTGTTGTTTTTTATTATTTTATTTTACAAGAGAACTTGCGACGTCTTGTTTTACTACCATTGCGAAAAAAAAAGAAGAAAAAAAAGCATAAACATCTCCGACTGTTTTGTCCGTGTAGCCTATAAGAATCTATCCTTCAATAACGGTTTTAATATATTCTATTCAATAACATTGTTAACTGTTTTTATTTATAACATCTGCTGCTTTGCTTCTGTGAAAATGAATAGAGACATCAGCCTTAAACTTTGTTTTTGTCATTTACATCAGTTATATTTGTATAAAATACACTAGATATGTTTGTGTCAGTACATTAATGGCACATTTGAGCAGCATTAGTAAACTGTAAATATAAAGAAATTCCAAATCACATGCAGGTTTTTTCAGACCTGAGACCATAATCGTGTAATAATTTATTTTATGATATGAAACGTCCAATTTTTCTACTACCACCACTACTACTATATTATTTCTGTTGTTTCTAGTAGTAATTTTGATAATAGTCAATAGAAAAAATATAACCACACACACATTGTTTGTCCAATTATGAAACATTATGAAATAATTTGGATCCACGCATGTTAATAATTCCTATGCATCTATGGCCTATAAAATGGCCTATGAAGTAGTAGTTTGCAAGAAGCAGAATGGCAGCATTAGCGCTTCTTGAAGATATTGCAAACCGTGCAATTAGAAGACAACGCGTTTTTTGGACTGTAATTTCAAGTCAGACCATTTTTTTAACGTCTTTTAGGGACCTTTGCTGCCCCCCCTACCTCGTTCACAGCCTGCGCTATACACTGCCATGCCACAAATTTTGTTTTGTGTGAAAGCCCACTGGAGAGACTCCCAAAAAGCATCCCCGCACAAACCTCTACCTCCACCAGCAGGACCTCAATTTCAGACTCAGTAAAGTTTTTTTTTTTTCTTTGTGCTCGTCATTCTCAAGCATAGAAATTTGGATATTGGCGTGTGCTCTTTTATATGATAATGATATTAATTAGGGGGCGTTTACAAGGCGGAGATCTGACACCAGTCAGCTGCGCACAATTTCAAGATCATTTGCGATTTATAAACGTCACATCTGGAAGAGAGGCGTACGCACGTGTTTTTGTGCGCACGTTCGTTTTCTCTGAATCGCACTTACGCACTTTTGCGAAATGAATCTTAGAACAAATTTAGGATGGTTTCTGCGCAACATTTTATAAATGAGGCCCCAGGTCACAGTATTTGCCCCCTCCCCCCAGTCAGAGTCGAGCATATTTATTCACGGATAGGCAGCATCATCTTAGCCGTTGTGCGAAACGTAAATAAAAAATAAAAAAAAAGAGAGAAAATATCAGGACACATAGCCAGGGCTCTACAATGTGACTGAGAAGTACTGCGTGACACATGCAACTATCAAAAAAATATTTAGGAGCACCAGTGCGACTGGATTTATACTTTCGCCTGGCTATATTACCGATCAGCATAGGCTATTTGTGTTTGCGCTGAGGGGAGCTTCAAATATTTCTACTTGTGTGTTTTTGCAGCGTTGAGTAATGTATCACAGACATATGTTGATTCCTTGAATGCAATGTTAATCAGAATCCACTCACTGCTCAAAATACTGGAGTTTTGTTCATTGCTGGGTTATGCATAAAGTTATTAAACAATAAGTTAATAAGTGCTGTACATTGTATGACTTAAACAATATTGCCTGATTTTGCTATATTTCGTCAAGGAAAATAGTTTCAAACAGTCACAGCCGAGCCGCTGCCCATCTCCATTCAAACACAGTGTTGTTTCGTTTATGAATGAACCTGCATTTTTAAATGCATCTAGTGAGTCAATGATTCAATTACCAATTAATAAAGACAGTCACTTGCTTCGTTCCTGAATGAATCAGCCGTTCAAACAAATCAATTGAATGAATGATTCAGTGATAAAATCAGTGACTTGCCGCCACCTGCTGGCAGTTGTATTTTTGTTTTAAAAGTGTAATTTCAGTTATTTAAATCATTTCAATCAAACAATAGTTCTATATTCAAAATTTTATATTTAAAACATTAATCTCACAACATTGTTATGAATTTAAAACATCCATGCCACCTCTGAGCCTCTGTAAATGCCTTTTAAATTTACATATTTGCCACTTTTGCGTTCTTCTGTTCCACCTTTGTAGTGGAAACTAATTGTTAATATTGATTTCTTTTGATTGGTAACTTATTCTTCTTATGCTACCTGTTCTTATTCAAAAAAAAAAAAATTTAGAAATTTTGGAAAAGCTTAAATATAGATTTTTGAATTTGACAATGACATACTTTTACTAAAATTAGAAGAAAAAAATGCCATTACAAAAAAAAAAAAGCCCTTGTAAATCACTTTAAGGAGTCAAATATAACCTTGTAATGGGAAGGCTAATTTTTGTTATTGATCAGAAGGTGCTCCTGAATTTTTGACAGCCCTCTTAATTTTTTTTTAGAGGGGTGGGGCACTTCAAATGTGGTCACCCTAGGGCACTACACTGTGTTAATCCGGGCCTGAGCGCAGTGCTGCAACAGCTGGCTGATCAAATCGCAGACACCAACACCCACACTCTGTTATAATAATCCTTGGGGACTTTAATAAAGCAAACCTCACCAATGAACTACCAAAATACAAACATTACATGCTCCACCACAGACAAAAGTATTTTGGACCACTGCTACACCACAATGAAGGATGCATATTGCTTTAGGATTCTCTGACCACTGCCTGGTTCATTTTCTCTCAACATATAGGCAGAAACTCAAATCTGCCAAGCCTATACTGAGGACGGTAAAAGATGGACCAACGAAAAAGAGCAGGCATTACAAGCCTGTTACGACTGCACCGATTGGAGTGTTTTTGAAGCTGCTGCCACTGATCTGGACGAGCTCACAGAGACTGTTACTGTATATTAGTTTCTGTGAGGATATATGCATTCCACTTTAACAATATTAAAGGTGCTGTATGTAGGATTGACACCCAGCGGTTGAACTAGGTATTGCAGTCCAAATTCAAAATATTGGAGACGGTTTTTTTCACCAGCCCCTCCTCCTCAGACTTGACGCACGCGCAGGTTGCCAGATTAACGACACCAACAGGAACGGGCGCACATGACGATGAATGAAATGAAATACGCGGCGTTTTCTGCCAACTGGCAACCCGGGGTGCCGAAATACAATTGGGTAAACTGGCAGTGGGCGGGTTTCACAAACCATAAACACAGACATTACGGGCCGGACCGCACATATTCAAAGAAGGATTACTAACTATAGCATTGTTTTTCAGATAAACAAGTATGTTAATTTAGCATGCTTCTTAAATATCTGCAAGCATATTATGGTATTTTTATGCTATAGTAGAGTCAAAATCCTACATACAGCACCTTTAAAGTGTTCTCCACAATTCTCTCAAGCCACACAGCCCTCTTCTCGAATATTTCAGGCGAAAAATGAGAACGGGACACCTGAATAGGGATGTAACGATTACCGGTTTGACGATAAATCAATAAAAATTCCCCACGGTTAGTATTACCATTTCATATTTTAATTATCATTATAACCGTATTCGATTACCGCGATTTTAACAACTCACGATAAATAAATACTGTCCAGCATAAAGCACAGTTTTAAGTAACGGTCTCATGTGCGCACATTACGCAGAGTAGTTTCATTTTGTGTGAAAAGACGGCGGAAAAGCTGGGAGGTTTTAAAAGAGTGCTAAGGGCATAGGCACCGATCCCTGAGCACCCACGGAAAAACAAGATAATCTCCGTTCATTTTAACCAATAAGAAATGGATTGCAGCTTTTACGACTTTATTCTCATTTCCCTGGCATTTTCATAGTTCATTTGAAGCCGTTTTTGGCGTTATTTTAATGTCAAATATCAAGAGTGCATTATTGCAATACAAGAGGGTGCCAGCACGAATCTCTCAGCTTGCAGCGGGCTTGCTCTCCCATGTGTGTGGGTATATCTATATTATAATATATATAATTGCTGTCAATCGATTAAAATTTTTTATCGCGTTAATCCTGGACTGTGATTAATCATGATTAATCACAAATTTAAAATATTAGGATTTACCTGTAAATGTGTTGAAATAAACAAATGCATGACAAACTAGTTTAAAAAAACATAACCTTTCACACTTCCGCCAGGTATGAGGCATAATCCTTATTCTTTTATCATTATTCTTTTGTTTTTATTCAGCCATTATCAGTCTTTATACTGGCAATAAAACGTTTACCAAACCACAACACTTCAATCCCAGTATACATTTACCCAACTATTATCAAAAGTATTTCTAAATAAATACAACAAAACATTTCTTGCGACCTTACGTGAAGAATTATGACAAAATGCATTATGAAGAAGAATTGGACCTGTTCTGGTGCATTAGAGCTAACATTAGCATCATAAAACAATTTATGAGATTAATAATACACTTTTACTCAGAACTCACTTCAAACCACCATCGAGTGTTTGTAATAACTTCCTTTTGCGATCACATGTGGAATTTGGTTGTTTACTGTTGTTAAAATATACTTTTTATAGCCTTTTATATCGCTGCAAAAATGAGCATTTCAGATGTAAGTTACGCATTCATCTCAAGAAAATCACATAGAAACCATATCCTATCGTAATCGTGTGTTTATTATTTTATATAATCTATAGTGGCTGTTGTCATGTTTATTTCTGCTGTGTAAAGCCTTGTATGCTCTGGCTGAAACTCACGTTGTTTGTGATGTTACAAGCGCCTCTCCGTTCTGAAGTTGCCAGGTATACATTCCAAGTATGATACTGTCACGGTGCACACACGAGGGAGGATACAGGAACACGCAGACGAGGACTTAAACTCAAATAATAGTATTTAATAAGACATCAAGGTAGGACATGGTAGGACAAGGCAAGGCTTACAGACAAGATACACCGGGAAGTAACGAGTTGACCAGACCAAATCAAACTGAACAGGCATGAACTAATATACACAGGTTAATTACAGATAACGAGACAAACACAGCTAGACAAGAGTTAACTCATAATGACATCAGACGAGGACAGGAAACAAACCAAATATGGACACAAGAGGCGGGAACACATGACACACACAACAGAACCCTGACAGATACACATTAGTAAAAGGATCTATTTTAATTTTTATTTGTCTATATACACTTTGTGCGGCCGCGGTAGATTATAAAAGTAGCCCAAAAAACCGCAACCCACGGCTCTGTAATTTTCCCGCGACTGTATTTTCAAAATAGCCCACGGCCACTTGTGCCTGTGTGTGTGCCACAGCCGCTACCCTGGCAACACTGGTTCACTCTACGCTCATCACACACTGACAGATAACCTTCCACGCTGCGACGATGGGAAGAAGTTGGGGTCAAACCTTATCAAACGATTAATTTGCGTTAAAAAAATATTAACGCGTTAATTTTTTTAGATTAATCACATGCATTAACGCATTAAAGTTGACACCCCTAATATACAGTATATATATATATATAGTGATCATGGCTCTGCGCTCCCTCAGATACTGCGTGTGCGCCCTCAAACCTTGTCCTGTGTACGTGCGACTAAGTGCTTATTGTAAACAGGTATTTATTAAATTATTTTATTTAGTGAAGTGCAACCCTCATAGAAAGAATGTGTGTATTATTTTATTTGATAGCTAATGTATTTGCAGTCCGTGTGTTTCACTTCGCAATTGAGGGTTGGGCACCCACCGGCAGAAACATAAATCGGGAATTATACAAATGAATATATTAATTAATTAATTATATGAATGTATCTCTGAAGGTTCTGGCTGTCTTCAGAAAATATTCGATGGCATTTTGTTTTCATCTTCGCTCCATGTAATACCTAAAGAAGTGTTCTTAATTGCAATGCTGCTTTGTCCACGGAGTTCACAGGAAACAGCTCCAATTCACCTTCTTCATAAATGCCACCTGCTGTCAGAGAGTAGATTTACAGAGACTTATATTTACAATCAGCTTGTGTGCAGTTTCTGACTGGCCAAACATGGACCGAAATTGCATGCCCTGCTGTAGCCTAAATTTTGACCGGTTGATGAAAAACAAGCTTTCAAGGATTCTACACATTTAAACAATTCAGATAAGTTACCTAGAATTGTTTATGGAGCAGATAAAATACATATAATCATTAATTAATCAATTATCATTTTGACTTAACCCTTTTCTTTATTTAAAGACTGAAATGTGAGGTTTTCCTTTTTATGAAACTTTTTCAAAGCTTTATTTGAACATTTGCATTAGATATTAGAACATGCTATTAGTTAAACATTGGCAATGTTATTGTTTTAGTGATTATGCAAACAAAGGTCCCACTTTATATTAGGTGGCCTTAACTGCTATGTACTTAGATTTAAATTAATAATTTGATACAATGCACTTATTTTGTACATACATGTTCTTACATTGTACTTATATTTTTTAAAATACCTATATGTAGTTACATCTGTAATTTATTTCTGTAATTACATTTATAATTACATCCCTTACACCTAAACCCACCCTTAAACCTACCCATACCACCAAACCTGACCCTAACCTACCCTTATCCCACCTCAATAGCAGCAGAAGTGTTTTGCAATACAATATGAACACAATAAATACATTGTACTTATTTTTTTGGTGTAAGTACATAGTAGTTACGGCCACCTAATATAAAGTGTGACCCAAACAAAAATCATTTTATTTGTTGTTTGTTGATTTTAAATATAAAACTTGAAGTGATTTATGTGTCAGTACTTTTTGAACATTTCCAGCACATTTTAACAATACCGTGATAATACTGGTAACTGTAATAATTTTGGTCACTATAATCGTGACAAGAAATTTTCATACCATTACATCCCTACATCTGAATAACAGAAAAGAAAAATCAGGTAGCGGACTTGGTTTCATATGATCTCCAAATGAACGAGGCATTGCATCCACCATAACGTTATTAATTTTCTGAATATGTCAGATTTCCAAATAATAAGGCTGCAGAAACAACACCCGGCGAATAAGAAAACACCATGACGGGCACTGAACCCCCACCCAAATACATATCGAAATGCCCATATCAATGAAAGTGCTTCTTTGTCAATCATCGAATAATTTTTCTTTGAAAAGAAACTTACAGGTCTATCAACCCTCACTGCATGTCTGAAAACCAATCATTAGGACTAAAGCCCAAACTTTCTTGCGTTACCTCCCTAGCAGCCAGCATCAGCCAAGGGAGACCTTCTTCCCAGTCCTTATTGAGTTACAATATTGAAACAATAAGTACACAACAACTGTTTTAGGGTCTGGTGGAACCGTTCCAAAGCTCCATGACTCTGTCGATGATATGCACTGCTTTTGTGGGGTTTAACATGCAACTGTCGCAAAACTTCTGCAAACATGCGGATGAAAAATTAGCCCCTCGATCAGTCTGGATTATTTTTTGGGATGCCAAAGATCGAGATGAACTGCATCAAAGCCTTCACAATAGACTTCGTATTAATAGACCGCAACAGATACACAGCTGGATATCATGTAGCCTGACACATCACCGTCAGAATATATTTTGTACCAGATTTGGATGGATTTAATGGTCCCACACAATCAATAACGTTCAAAAGGGTCACTTACCGCTTGAATGGGATATAAAGGAGCAGGATGCCCTGACTAGGTTTGACTGTTACTTGACAGATATGACAGGTCTTAATAAAGTTGGCTATATCTTTCTTAAGATGCTTCCAAAAAAGTGATGCAACACTCTATCATACGTCTTCCTGACTCTGAAATGTCCTGCAATATCACCTTGAGTGGTCTGTAGTACCACATCAGGCAAACCGGCGGGTATTACAATTTGAAACAATGTATCACCCACTGCTTTATCACTACATGAAGTCTGTTTACGAACGAATATCCCATCCTGTATAAAGTAACTGTTAGCAATGCTTTGCATTTCTTCAGCGCTCTTTGCTCCAGCAAATAAATCTGCTAAACTAGAATCAAGTTGTTGAGCTGAAATTAATTCACTAGCAGGAATAGACGAAGGAAGGGATTCTAATAAAACCACTCCAATGAACCTGTGTCACGCAATATCTTGTGTAAGCACACTTGGCAATAAAACATTCTGATGTATTGCAGAAGCCATTTTTGTTGTAATACTATCAACGGCCTCAGGGTGACAGTATGATGAAGGCAATAAGTATAGTGCACATGAGGTATAGGAAGACAGGTGTTTGGAAAATGAGGAAGGACACCATGTTTGTGTTTGTCTAGCATTTTTTGCACGTTTGAGTTTAATGGACCATGCTTGAAGAATCAGTTAAAATCATGTGTATTTTAATATTTTCTTTCTAGACAAAGTAAAACGTTTTTAAGTCAAGTTTGTTTTTTGACATAAGTTAATTACTAGCTCACACTCCACTTCTAAGTACCTTCTGGATTTAATGGGAAGTCAGTGCATAAAGTCAAAAACATGCTTTATTGGGGTTTTCTCTTCCAACAAAATCAATAATCTTCACATTGTTTCTCTAAAGGTTTCAGCAGGTTGCATGTGTGTGGATGCTTGATTTATTTCAGGGGATTTGCTCTTGGATTATTTTTTGTTCATGCATGCTGAATGGGATTCAAGCTCCACTGGCTATTTGTAGAAAATCTTAAAATGGCCTGCTGTAAACACTGAGGATGTTCAAGAATCACCAGGCATATGCTCTGTGTCTGCATTCATGTTGCAATACTATGAATACATTTTCAATATACACAGGAACCTAACATGCCTTGTACTGTTAAAAAAGTTGACTTGCATATTTTCTTAATTTCTTATGGTGGCCTGATGGAGAATTGATTAGAAAACCCATTACTTGCTTCAGTGGATCTCAAGTCCAGGGGCCTCATGTAAACATTGCGTATGCACAAAATGGGCATAGAAATGTGCATATGCTGTTTTCCAAGCACATATCTGGATTTATAAAAAATAAACTTGGCGTAAATATATGCGCACCGTATGGATGCTCTTGACTGTGCGTACGCACTCTTTTTCCTTGAGTAATGAAGTAAACAATGATTTTAAACTGTTTTCATTTCGATATACACATTTACATTAAATATTCCACTCTCATCAATGGAGATAAGCACTGAAATTTCACAGAAGTTAAACCAAAATTATATGAATTTAGACATATTTGTAGTTGATGCGCTTAATCACTTTTCCTGTGGCATGCAATGTTTTAATGACAGCAATGAGTGCTATAATAATTCATATATTTAAACTAAACTGCGGATCTCATGTTATGAGAATTTTTTTTTAGCGAGAACAATGATCAATGATGCACACTTACTTCGATATTATGGCAGACGCTGCTGGATTCGGTGGTCGAACGGTCCATTGTCCGGTTTGAATAATAGCTACTGTACAACCCCAGCTGCATAGAGGTGTTGATGTCATGTGAAGGCATCTCCACAACATTATGAAAAATACCACTGTATTTGAAGGATAAAACTTGGGTGGGGGGACGGTAAGATTTGCATGTTTCCTTTTTAAAATACTTTGTCAGTGATGCGCTGAGTCAGACAATTGTATGTACACTGCAATAAATATAGGCTTATCTGTGACAATTGTATGTACACTGCAATAAATATAGGCTTATCTATTTCCAATAAAAATAGCTAAAAGCTGTTCACCTTTTCAGCAAAACTACATACATTTTATTTAATTTGAATTGTTTAAAACAATTGAAATACTATTTGGCCAGTGGAAAGAATGAGGTCAAGTATATAAAATAGGCTATTTATCTGAGAACTAAACAGTTTGGTTTTATGGATATTTTGATATATTCTAAAACATTCTGGATGATTTTGGCAATAAAAAATAATGTGGCACAAATGGCATTTAGTCCATATCTCATATTTCCTTAACGTCTTGTTACCTTTGACGGTGTTAAACAAGGTTTCACGTGGATGGGAATATGTATGGAAATGATATGCAGATGAGGTTATGCATCGTAAAACTAGGCGTTGTAAGCTCCATATACAGTGGTGTGAAAAAGTGTTGGCCCCCTTCCTGATTTTTTATTTTTTTGCATGTTTGCCACACTTTAATGTTTCAGATCATCAAACAAATTTAAATATTAATCAAAGATATCACAAGTAAACACAACATGCAGTTTTTAAATGAAGGGAAAACAAAATCCAAACCCACATGGCCCTGTGTGAAAAAGTGTTTGCCCCCCACCCCCTGTTAAAACATAACTGTGGTTTATCACACCTGAGTTCAGTTTCTCTAGCCACACCCAGGCCTGAGACTGCCACACCTGTTCGCAATCAAGAAATCACTTAAATAGGACCTGCCTGACAAAGTGAAGTAGACCAAAAGGTCCTCAAAAGCTACACATCATGTTGAGATCCAAAGAAATTCAGGAACAAATGAGAAAGAAAGTAATTGGGATCTATCAGTCTGGAAAAGGTTATAAAGCCATTTCTAAAGCTTTGGGACTCCAGCGAACCACAGTGAGAGCCATTATCCACAAATGGCGAAAACATGGAACAGTGGTGAACCTTCCCAGGAGTGGCCGGCCGACCAAAATTACCCCAAGAGCGCAGCGACGACTCATCCAAGAGGTCACAAAAGACCCCACAACAACATCTAAAGAACTGCAGGCCTCACTTGCCTCAGTTAAAGTCAGTGTTCATGACTCCACCATAAGAAAGAGACTGGGCAAAAATGGCCTGCATGGCAGAGTTCCAAGACCAAAACCGCTGCTGAGCAAAAAGAACATAAAAGCTCATCTCAGTTTTGCCAGAAAACATCTTGATGATCCCCAATACTTTTGGGAAATTACTCTGTGGACTGACGAGACAAAAGTTGAACTTTTTGGAAGGTGTGTGTCCCATTACATCTGCCGTAAAAGTAACACAGCATTTCAGAAAAAGAACATCATACCAACAGTAAAATATGGTGGTGGTAGTGTGATGGTCTGGGGCTGTTTTGCTGCTTCAGGACCTGGAAGACTTGCTGTGATAAATGGAACCATGAATTCTGCTGTCTACCAAAAAATCCTGAAGGACAATGTCCGGCCATCTGTTCGTGACCTCAAGCTGAAGTGAACTTGGGTTCTGCAGCAGGACAATGATCCAAAACACACCAGCAAATCCACCTCTGAATGGCTGAAGAAAAACAAAATGAAGACTTTGGAGTGGCCTAGTCAAAGTCCTGACCTGAATCCTTTTGAGATGCTGTGGCATGACCTTAAAAAGGCGGTTCATGCTTGAAAACCCTCCAATGTGGCTGAATTACAACAATTCTGCCAAGATGAGTGGGCCAAAATTCCTCCACAGCGCTGTAACAGACTCATTACAAGTTATCGCAAACGCTTGATTGCAGTTGTTGCTGCTAAGGGTGGCCCAAACAGTTATTAGGTTTAGGGGGCAAGCACTTTTTCACACAGGGCCATGTGGGTTTGGATTTTGTTTTCCCTTCATAATAAAAAACTTCATTCAAAAACTGCATGTTGTGCTTACTTGTGTTATCTTTGATTAATATTTAAATTTCTTTGATGATCTGAAACATTGAAGTGTGGCAAACATGCAAAAAAATAAAAAATCAGGAAGGGGGCCAACACTTTTTCACACCACTGTATGGTTATTTCGGGGAGGAGTCGGGGTGGAGATGCACGTACGCACAATCTTCCCCTGACTGGGATTTATAAAGGGATTTTTGCGCAGGTTCCGGCGTACTTGTATCTTGTAAAAGTATCTAGCTTTTGTGCGTACGTACACTTTTAGGATGAAATCTACGGAGAGTTTTATACATGAGGCCCCAGGCCTGACGACCCACCATTTTTGTGTCTCTCTCTTATCTAACACACCTGATTCAGATTGTCTGCTTATTAGAGAATGTGCTTGTGGTTGGCTAAAGCTGGCTGCACACTAGATGATTTTCAAATCTTAAACGATTTTAAAATCATGGGAGACCACAGACATGAAGACAGTCTGTACTTTGTCAATAAAACAGAGAAAGTCTGTAAACCAATACCAAGACCGCGAGACCGCACACTTGAAGATTGTAGTAACGAATTAACAGTCACGTGATCTCACGGAGACTCGTGAGATCAAACGTGACTAGAGCAGAAAAACAAATGGATAACAATCAATGTTGTCAGCTGGCTCTCCTGGCACGCGTTCTGTTTCACAGTGAAAAACAAAGTATAGAAAAGAATATGGGTGATGTTCTCTGCTTTCATGGCATGTTTGTGGCTGCCAAGTTTCAGCTATAGAAGCACGCAACATCCGGTAGGTGACACTTGCTCTCATTGGCTATCGCGGGTATCACGTCAGAGGCAGCCCGATCAAGAGTCGTAAATATTACGATTTGAGTTCAGGGACGCTCCGTCTTGATCGGGAGCAGTTAAATAATCGTAATGACACCACACAATAGAGGATTTTTGGACAAAAAAATCGCTTGCGACAAGCCGCGAATCGGGCCACCGATAGTTGTCATCTACCTATGTCTTTTACAATGTGTACGTATATGTGTGTTACATCTACCAATGTCTTTGTACGGTGTGTATATACAGACACTGGAAGATGTAAACATATTACAGTGGTAGATACTGCAAACAGACCTTGTGGTATTTTTAGGTCCTATTCCAAACAATTTGGTTCTCTCTTCCGTGGAATCTTTAAGGAGTGTCAGACCCCAGCCACTGATCTGCAAGGTTCTGCATGGCTTGTCAGAAATGAATCTGGTGGAGTCAAAGTTTGGTCTTGTGCCCAAAGGTTCATTGCTGTCCTATCAGTGCCCTTCTGTGTCATCAAGGGATATTGTCAAGCATCCAGAAGCCCCGACCTTCCCTACACTTCCTTTGGATGGGTACAAATTAGAAGGGAGATTTAAATTTGTCCCTTATTACCATGAGGTGTGGTTCCTAGAAAGCTTGGCAGTAACACAAGAGCTCAGCACAATAATTGAGAAAGACATGCAGTCTTTGTGACCGAGAAAGTCACAGTCTGCTCTATGGAGCCAAATGCATCTACCACGAATTACGTCAAGTAGATTCCATGAGGTGTGTCATGTGAGGAGAGAAACCTCCAGCCAGGCACTAGCTGTGTGAATAATTAAAGGGGTTCGGCAGACTTCTGCGATGAAGCGTGGATAGGAACTAGAGCCTGAAGATCTACTTCAATACTCTGATATGATGAATGTGAATGTTTCACATTGTGGGTTAATTGTACATCCTGATGCGCCACACCTCGGCACAAGCCCTGATGGCAGAGTTTACGACCGACTGAAAACCCTCCCTTTGGACTTGCGGAGGTGAAATGTCCTGATGTTGATGATATTTCTCAGGTAACACGTCAAATTTCTTAACGGTCAAGCAAAGCTAAAGGAAAGCCACAAATACTACTGGCAGGTTCAGAGACAGCTGGCAGTAACGGGTCTGAGCTGGTGTGATTTTATAACAAACACCAAAACTGATGTCACCATTGAGCGCGTCTGGAGGGATGACAGATTTATTGACTTAATGAAGGACAAACTTGACTTGCTTTTCTTCAAAACATACATGGATGTGTATCTTGCCTCTAAGAGCTGCTAAGCTAGTTGTGATGTTGATTTGTAAATTATATAATTTTTTTTTTTCTAAATTTTTAAACTGAGATTCTGCCAATGTTTTTTTTGGTCTTTTACATTTCTTTTTAATGAATAAGCAATGTTAATAAAAAATTTATCTTTTCAGGGTTAGTGAGGGTGAGTTGACCGTATTTACCTTATTGTAACTGTAAAAATGGTATGTATATTTTAAAAAGATATAGTAACATTGTAAATATTGTACAAATGAAGGAGACAGGTTAACATTGAACTTTTTATTAGTATCGCAACAATGCAATCAATATTTGTACATGTGTCAAATCTGTTTTTAAGCAATTCAACAAATATTTTCACTTTTTACATGCATTCTGTTTAGTTAGCATCTTGTTTTAAAATCATTACAAATAAATTTTGCAACATCAAATACAAGTTTTTCATGTTTGTGTATTATTTTTGTACAATTTAAACTATAAACTGGAAACAACTTTATAAACTATATACAAATGTGTCACTATAAATAATAATGATGACCAGCTGACCTTCAAAGAGCACATTGCAAAGACTGCTCGATCTTGCAGGTTTGCACTACACAACATCAGAAAGATCAGGCCCTTTCTGACAGAGCATGCTGCACAACTTCTTGTCCAGGCCCTTGTCATTTCTAGGCTGGACTACTGCAATGCTCTTCTGGCTGGACTTCCATCGAGCACAATCAAACCTCTACAAATGATTCAGAATGCAGCGGCACGACTGGTCTTCAAAGAGCCCAAAAGAGCCCATGTTACACCTCTCTTTATCTCCTTGCACTGGCTACCGGTTACAAAACAAAAGACAGACGTCTTCAGGAAAAGGGCTACCAAGCCACTTCTGAAACAGAAACATCGTCAGAACCATCTTACCTGGGCTAAGGAGAAAAATAACTGGACTGTTGCTCAGTGTGTTAAATATGTGAGTGAGTGCAGGTACAACTGCAGGAGAAATGGCTTGAAGGAGATGAGATGGAATAGGATCAAGCGGACAAGTAGTAGGATGACTGGAAAGGATGAGTTTAGAGACTTCTGCCTCAGAGAGTGAGAAGGATGTGAACGAGTGTATGTTTGTTGGTAAGATGTGTTTGACAGTTTGTGGTGTGGAGAATTGTGCACTGAGGTTTGTAATTTTATTAATGAAGAATGTGGCAAAGTCGTTAGCTGTTAGAGTTGATGAAGGAGGGGGAGGAGGAGGACAAAGGAGGGAGGAAAATGTTTTAAAGAGCATGCGAGAGTTAGAGGAATTGTTAATTTTGTTGTGATAGTATATCCTTTTAGCAGTGGAGACATTAGCAGAGAAGTCTGAGAGGAGTGATCGATATAAATTAAGGTCAGCAGGATTTTGTGATTTGCACCACACCCTTTCAGCAGCCCTGAGCTTAAAACAATGTTTGGGAGAACATCAGACAGCCAAGGGGCAGAAAGGGTGGTACGGGCTGGCCTGGAATATAAGGGGCAAAAAGTGTCTAAACAAGATGTCAAAGTGAAACAGGAAGTATCAGTAGCACTGTTAGCATCCATTTTAGGGGAAGGAAGCGAAGATGAAACCATAGCAGATAGCCGGGAGGGTGAGAGTGAGTGTAGGTTACGTCGAAAGATGACATGTGGAGGGGTATGTTGTGTCAGGAACCATGTTGTGATTAAGAGTGAGGAAGTGATCCGAGGTGTGCAGTGGAGTAACCAGCACATGATCAGTGGAGCAGTGGCATGTGTAAATAAGGTCATTTGGTTGCCTGATTTGTGAGTAGCCGTAGTTAACATTCTCTTGAGATCAAAAGAGGCAAGCAGAGTGTGGAAGTCTGCAGCCTGAGGTTTATCTAGGTGGATGTTGAAGTCTCCAAGTATAACTAAGGGAGTACCATCCTCAGGAAAGGTTGAGAGCAACACATCTAATTCTTCCACGAAGTTGTAGTGGTCCTGGAGGTCGATAAACAACTACAAAATGGATTTTTAGAGGGCAGGTAATAGAAACCGAATGTGTTTCAAAGGAGCTGTTGATACTCAGAGATGGTAAATTTCCAATTATAAGAGATGAGCAGACCCGTACTTCCACCTCTTCCAGTCAAACGGGGGGTGTGGGAAAAGGAGAAATTATTTGAGAGTGCTGCAGGTGTAGCATTGTCCTCTGGTTTGATCCAGGTCTCTGTCAGGGCCATGAGGTTTAGTCTTGAATGACTAGTAATAGATGTAATGAAATCTGTTTTGTTTACTGCAGACTGATAATTCCAGAGACCAATAGAAAAAGAAAGTAATGTATTAGCAGACATAGGCAAAGTTCACAGGTTGTTAGGATTGCACTGCCTACAGTGTGTGATGTGTGGTTTGCGAGTGGTAGTGATAGTAGTGATCTGAAAACACATAGTAAGAATTGGTTATAAAAACTGAAACAGAAGTGAAACAAGTAGTAGGAAAGAGGATAAATAAAAAGCGATACTTATATTCCTTGCCGGTGTCCCTGCCCGGTGGAGTCGCACGGTAGAGTCGATTGTCTTTACACTCTTCGGTCTTCACACAACGAGGGCTTCACACGATGGCTGCCGCGGTATACTAAGCTTTTTATACCATCTAACAAATCACTAATTGAATTCAGCTGGACACACTTTCCTGTTTATCACAACAAATGGCCAAGCATGCGTAGACACTGACAAGATACGCGATACAGTACGAGACCAAACGCGATATCAGCACGTCTCTACACAAAACAAGCGTTTCCTACCAACGGCAACTGCGCTAAACACTAATGAGACAAGTAAATACGCTTACAAGCTGCTTTTAACTTCCGCTGATAAGACTGCTTCTCTCAAAGAGTATTTCTTTACACTGTCTTCTGCTGGCGCTTGAACACACTTTCCTGTTTATCACAACAAATGGCCAAGCAAGCGCAGACACTGACAAGACACCTGATACAGTACGAGACCAAACGTGATTAGAGAGTCAGTGCGATTCACTACCAAAGATTAAAAGATTGAACATTATGAAGAATTTAAACACATTTACACAGCAAGATGAAACGATCTATCCAGGAAAGAAGAAAACTTAAAGAAAACATCTTACCATATAAGTGCAAGTAAAAGTTGTAAAGTTAGTTTATAGAGCTCATAATATTTATAGGTCTAAAAACACTTAAAAATCTAAACTCATGTAATCATGTGTCACGGTGCACACAGCAGGGAGAAACGAGGAACACGCAGAGGAGGATTAAACTCAAAATAATAGTCTTTAATGTAGACATCAGGGCAAGACAAGGCAGGGCTGACACACAGAAACACCGGGAGTAACGAGTAGACCAGACCTAACAGTAAGCGGCGCCCCTTCACCTCGTTTTGTTTTTTCATTTTTGAAAGTTTTTTGTTTCTGTCTGTTTGTCCCGCGGCATGGAAGTCGCCGCTCGTCATTCCCGCCATAGCCCACTGCAAGTCGGCGTGGGAGTTCGGCAGGATCGCCGCGAGTCCGCTGGATTGCAAGTCCTTCAAGTCCGCCGTTCGCGGGAGATCGACGCCGCCGTCCGCGGCTCACCCAGGCCCGCCGGACCGCCGCTGACTCAAGCCCGCCGTTTATTGTCAAGCCCCTGACCAGAGTCATTTTAAAGTCTAGCCCATGGATGGCTACTGTTCCCGGATATAAACCCCGGAGGGCTCCTGATACCCCCTAGCTGCCCCATGGATTTTTTTGGGGGGGTACAAAGGTCCCGGCTGTAGTGGCCGGGCCGAGGGACGAGGCCATGGCCAAGGACCACCTGCCATGGCCTCCTGAGCTCCCTGCTCCACCTTGCCCTCCTTCTGTCTGTTCCGCTCTGGAGGCCCCGTCCTGTTAATGTATCTGTGTCTGTCCTGAGGGGCCTCCACAGTGCCCACCCCCCCTCCCTGGTAGTACTGTTACGGCGTGGGATGCGCCTTCCGGGAGGGGGGAGTTATGTCATCCTCTGTCGTGTGTGTCTTGTGTTCCCGCCTCTTGTGTACATATTTGGTTTGTTTCCAGTCCTCGTCTGATGTCATTATTAGTTCATTCATGTCCAGCTGTGTTTTTGTGATTGTGTTAATTACTGTCTGTTGAGTTCCTTGTCGTCTGGTCTACTCGTTACTCCCGGTGTTCCTGTGTGTCTGCCCTGCCTTGTCTTGCCCTGATGTCTACATTCAAGACTATTATTTTGAGTTTAATCCTCGTCTGCGTGTCCCTCGTTTCTCCCTGCTGTGTGCACCATGACATCATGTTTACAGCTTTTGATTGTAAAACTTATATCGCATATTATATGTTTATATTACTTTAAAATAAAAGTTTAATAATTACAATTAAACTAAGCAGGCCTTTGTAATGGATTAAGGGAATAATAATTATATAAATAATATTAAAAAAAAAATCTCTCTAAAATTAAAATGATTTTATCTTTAAAAATGTTTTACTATGTAGCGTCCTTTAATTTGGAGTTAGAAAAACTGGAGGAGTGGCTTTATTGCATCAGAGATGTGTCACTTTGCTTGAAGCTGATTGGTTAAATTTCAGATTGAGATCTCTAAACCAGAACAAAACCTGCCCCGGAGCAGGTTAGCTTTGGAGTGTTAGTTACTATGGTGATGAACACTGCTAAAAGCCAAACCGCTTTCATGGTACCTAAAACCCAGAGTTGGCAAAAACTAAACTGAAACTTACCTGGCTAGCCAGCTAAACCGGCTTCAGGGGGCCTGTTTCAATAAGGACTTTCAACCAACTCTGAGTTAACTTACGCTGAGATGGGAAACTCTGAGTCTTCAGGTTCAGAACACCTGATTTTTAGTTAGTTCAATCAACTCTGAGTATGCTGACTCTTGAGACAAGCACGTACACTACAACTATGAAAAGCCATGATCAATGGAGCTCATTTTCATGGTATCCCACAGGCAAAAAACAAAACAAAAGATATGTCAACAGCGAAAAATGAAGTATAAAAACATAATTTAATTAAATCAGGAAAAGCTTTGAGCATAAAAGGTTCATGGGTGTAGGCTACATGGCTTTGCAAACATTTGACATATTAAATAAATATAATTCACTCGGTTTCAATGTGCAGCAGGTTTTCCAACTAAGTCTAATGCTCTATTTACACAATTAAATGTTCTCTAATCCAAACTATTAAATTTCTTAGAGTAAATCAATTAACATTAGACATCTACTCGCCCAGTGGCAAGATGGCAGAGGCTCACAAAATAATGAAGAACAGATGAAGAGGAGATGCCACAAAACCAAGTATTGGAAGAATATTAAAATCCAACAGAAAAAAAAAAAGTTTGTCTTTTGTATTTGTATATAAAGATAACCAAATAAACTGTCAATAATTTGTGTTTATTTAACAGCTGTGGTGGAGGTTATGGCATCTCGTACTACCCTTCCATCTGGTATCCTTCCACTCCATCCAGTAATCAGGTTCATTTTCAGAAGGTGTGTGTCATCAGTGCATCCAACCACACTGGAAATCCTAAAGAAAATTTTAATTATTAGGTTACTTCCAGAGGTCACAGCAAGATGTTATCAAGTGAACATAATTCATCAGATTAGTCTCATTTAAACCGATTTTTACACCACTGACCTGCAGTCATGTGAAACTCCTCTTTGATGATTTTTTCCCCCAGAAAACAACAAAAAATATCAGAAAGGATGAGAGTGAGGCACACTTTCCTTACTGCTCTGCATACAGCTGCCTTACTAATGTGCTCTGCATCTCTGATGTTATGTAGAAAACTACCATTTAAAAATGGTACTGTTCAAATAATTATGGCCATAATTGTTTTTTATATATATTTATATATATATATATATTTATTTATGTAAAATATTATATATATATTATAAATGTATAAATAAATAAATGTAAATAAATAAATACAAATATACTGTATATAAATAAATACAAATATATATAAATAAATGTAAATAAATGAATGTATAAATAAATGAATATATATTATAAATATATAAATAAATAAATATAAATTATATATATATATATATATATATATATATATATATATATATATATATATATATATTTCTATATACATTTATGTAAGATATTATATATATATATATATATATATATATATATATACATATAAAAATAAATAAATGTAAATAAATACATAAATGTAAATATATAAATAAATAAATATAAATATCAGCGATGGTTCTGGTGCCGGAGAGCTCTTCAGGTGGTCTCGAAGCAGCATCTGATTTCATCATTGCACTTCAGTCTCTTATAGACAGCAGGTGGATCCCAATGTCTTGTGATGTCATACTGGAAATCCCCTCAGAAGTTGTTTAAGTTCAAGATTTCAAGTTCAAGTTCAAGTTCAAGTTCAAGAAGTTGTTTAAGTTCAAGTTCAAGTTCAAGTTCAAGATTTATTTGTCACATACACGATTATACAGAGAGTATTAACCAGCAGTGAAATGTGAGTCAAGTCCGCTCCATGGACAGTGCAATATTATAGAAAACAACACAAAGCAGCATACATAAAATGAAATGAATAAAAAAAATATATATAAAGAACAAAATATAAAATATAAAATCAGCGTTTATAAAAGACCTTCATTCTCAATAAATGCTTAAAACAATAACATGTGTGGTGTCTTCCTTAATAAACTATTCTCAATAAAACAAATACAATATCATGTGTGGTGTATTTCTTAATAAACTACTTTTTCAATAAAACAGTTACAACAACATGTGTGGTGTCTTTAATAAACCACTTTCTTATTACAATGAATACAATAACATGTAGCAGTTACATAATTGCCCATATGAGGCTTTTCCAGGAAATAAACAAAATAATACACTATTAGACATATTATATTAACTAAATACATAAAACAATGAGGCAGGGTAATTGTATTCTTATACATATTACACAACAATATATACATATATATATATATATATATATATATATATATGGAAATATAAATGAAAATACAAATAAATATATATATATATATATATTTTATTTATTTATATATTTTCATTTATATATATATATATATATATTTATTTATTTATATTTTCATTTATATTTATTTATATTTCCAGTTACTGTTTAATTATGATTACATATCAGTCAAATTACCTATCAAGCAACACAATCAATTTGTTGATTGCACTGCTACGTGAGAGGCTCGGGATATTTGGTAGACATTGTGTAATTTCTTGAGATGGAAGGGAACACAATTCCTGTTACTCACTATATGTGAAGCCCTTTTTTTGTCCCTAAGGGATATCATATTATATTACAGCTGCTCCTAAGAGGATTATGTTTTAAAGGTAGATGTGTGATTACATTAAATATTTGACTATTATAATTACTTTCCTGTAATGTGTCTCCATAGGAGTTATTTTTCAGAAATAAACACTAATTTGGGGAGGTGGGGCATGTTTCTCACTAATGCTGTATAAATATGAAAGTGAATTCCGATTCTCAGTCACTTGATTTATTCACACAGAATTTTGTTTTTCTACTATTGACCATGTACCTCCACTGGCTGATGTTTGCTCTTGCCTCAGTTGGTAAGTAAAGTTGGTTGACAACTTTTTCCATTCTCATTTAAATTAATTTCTAAACTCTAAAAAATAATTCAGTGGCTTTGTAAATATCACACTAAATAATAACTATGATACCATAATGCAATCTCTGAGTCAATGTAAATAGGTAAATGAACATGAACTGAAATGAACTGTTTTGGTTTTCAGTACCAAAACATGAATTTTGGTACTGAAAACTTCATCTTATACTTTCATAAAGTTATTCCAAATAAACTTTACAATAATTAAATAACTGAATTTGTCACATTGAACATACTTAATATTCTAAGTGAATTTTGAGGTGTCTTTTTCCACTGATGCAGTTGGGTGGCCAAAAAAAAAAAAAGTAACCCATTAGGACTTTAAAAACAATGAAGTAAAAATGAATAAATAAATAAAAATTGATTCTCTTTCATGTTTACTTTGTGTGCTTTGTAAAGGGTTGGTGTCTGATGCTGAAAACTGCAACCATACAGAATATGCTGCAGCTTATGAGAAACTTTTTATACATCTTGGCTTGGACAAGAATAACAATCAGAAACTGCCCTTTTATAACGGGGATGCTACCTCAGTTTATATGGAACTATATGTGTCCTCCATCATAGATGTGGTGAGTCCAATGATTTACCTTCTTATTCAGGTCATTATGGAATGTCAATTTTTTGATTGATTGATTGATTTTATTTTATTTTATACAGAATGAAAAAGCCCAAAGCCTCATGACACAGGTCAGATTGATAACTGTAAGTCTTTTAAAATCCTATTTCACGCTTATTTCACAAAGTTTTACTCAATTTACAAAACTCTGTCATGTAATATCAGAGGTCATATTTGATTTTCCTATAATCGTTGTGACTTCAAACTTTGCAGGCTTGGAGTAATATAAAGATGAGATGGAACAGCGATGGGTTTTGTGAAATGCATACATTTTCAGGCCGGAAAGACATGCTTTGGACTCCGGACATTGTCATAGTAGAAAGGTATAAAAAAAGACTTCTTGTTTTATTTTAGGTATTTTCACCTTTTTTATTACAATTACTGGGGCTCACAGTGTTTCCCACAGGATTTTGTGAGATTGTGGTGGGTGGACCTCGGTCCCTCTAGGGGGGTACGCCCCCCCGTAATATTTTTTTTTACATTTTAAAGTTAAATTGATCTACGTGGTGCAATTTGAGAGTTCAAAATTAAGATCTCCAACACAGGTTCAATGTGCAAGCTTAAATAAAAAAGCTGGTGAATTGACTTTCACTTGAGGTTTAAAGGGGGATTCAATGCTGTTTTTAGTTGTGATATAGTGTCTCAGTCTAAATTACACTCACACCGGTGAATTTGGAAGCCAAACAAATTAGAATATAATGATGATAATAATAATAATGTTATATTATTATTCCTATGACAGTAATTGCCATTTATTGGAAAACAATTACACTGTAAAATAAATGAAAATTTATATTTCACAGGTATATTATTTTACCTTATTCTACAGTAGGGAAATTACAATACTTTAATCCTAATTTCTACACGTGCAAGCAGGGCCTAAAACTAACTTTTTGCCACACCTGCCATTTTAATCACGATACAAACAACATTTTCTGGTGACTTGAGAAAATCTACCAGCCACAAATATTTTTCCTGGCCATTAAACTGTTTTGCAGTTGCTGCTACTACAGCTATTAATATTTAATAATAAAAAAAGCCATTTGAAATTAAAACCAACCACTACATTTTAATCACAATACAAACAATGATGCTACATGTAGTATCATGAGAAGTTTTTTATTATTATTATTTAAATTTGATTGTATCATGTCAACATTTGAAGCAAAAACAGAATTGACTGACTTCAACTTTGTGAAATTATGATAAAACCTGCATAAAACAAAAGCAGCAGAAGGCTGAATTTCACCCTCTGTCAGCAGGTGGCGCTTATGAAAGAGCAGTGATAAGAGGGGAAAAATGCCTCAACTTCTCTCAAGCCAGTTCTCTTCAGAAATATATTCATATAAACCCCCACCGCAATATTTATATTTTTTATCCAATAAACAGTGAGCTTGCTCTGCCTGTACAATATTTTCTTTGTTCGCGTCTGTTAATTTTAATCTTTGCTTGCAAGAGATAAACCTATGAACTTTTATTTTGGCGGAAAACTCCAGCTTCTGTGAAAAGAGGTTTACAAACGGCTCATTTCAAATCTAACAAAATACTGTCAACATTTGACCATTAAAATGTTGAAAATTATGCTAATGTGAAAACAAAGTGTAACTGGTGCCCGTTGCGGTCTCAGATGCGCGCTAAACTCACAGCACATTCAAAAACAGACTTCACTGTGAACGGAGCCGCTCTGAGACGCAGAAAACACCGGATCACGAGCTGCGAGTACGCGCTTGGCTTTGAAACACAGCACAAACAGGCTTGATGAAGAGAGAGCCATATTACGCTTAGTCCGTTTGATGCTTTGCGAAAGCAATGCCACGAAGCAACGTTGAAGACATTTTATGTTATAATGAAGAGTATAAATATATTTTCGGGTTATTATGAAACTGTGGTGGGACAGATTGACTGTGGCGGGCCGCCACAGACTATAATGAATGGGAAACACTGGGCTCATTTCTCAATAAATTTCCATTGCTTTGAAACAAAATACATTCAATCACTACATCTTCTACACAAATTATTATTATTATTATTATTTCTTATTCAGATACAACTTTACATACTTTTTACATACATATTTACATACTTTTTCCAGAACTGTTAATCTTAGGTTAAAACCCTATAATGAAACCCTACAAAACCGAATCAGACAGCAATTCTGAATAAGATACAGTTCTGCAGTAATACCATATTGCAATATATTCCAAATCTAAAAGATTAAATACTATAAAAACAACTCGATGTAGCTGAACACCTACACAGCTGTTAGTCTCTCGAATTCATTACCATCAGTACAAAAGGGAACAATTTAGTAAGAATGTACTGTAATGTAAACATGGACCATGTATGCAACATATACTGTAGTGAATTCTAATACTCCAGAGATTAAATTATATAGAATGTTACATGTTGTTAGTGTATTGCTACCTTTTTCTTTTAGGTCACGGGTTAATGAGTGACAGTATGTTTGTTGGGTAAAAACTTTTGCTTATTTTATAGATTAGATACATGTATGCAGTAATTTGTTAGGTTTAGGGTATTTTAAATGTGAAAATTTCTGCTGTGCCTAGCTGAAAGTCAGTAAGGAGAACTGTGTGAAGATTTTTTTTTTTTTTTTTTTATAATTCAAATTTTTATTGTTATCATCCGGTACACGACAATATCATACAAAACACTGATTACAGGTTTATACAAATACTGCATGTAAGGCCAGAATATACAGAATATACAGTGGCTGAAATTAACAGAGATAGACAGAGTACTAACTAAGAAAAATAAATAAATAATAATAATAATAATGAAAAAGGTCAAAATTATTGTGTCACATGGGAAGACAGCGTCACATAAGACCAAAAATCTTCCCAAACCGGTATACACAAAGGGATCTCTGCTTTGTTCATATTATGTCGTTTATAAAGCAAACGTTCGTACGAAGCTGTCTTAGTCATTATGTTGACCCATTCTTTTAGCTCTGGGGTTTTGGGAGTTTTCCAGTGTTTCAAGATGACTCTAGCCGTCACAGAGACCCCCACCATGATCACTGCAAACTCTCCCTTCGTGATATGTTGCATCTGCTCCCTGTCTCCCAATAGACATAACCTTGGTGATAATGGTATTGTTGTTCCAAGCCATTTGCTCAAAATATTTAAAGTTTGTTGCCATAAAGGCTGAATAATTGGACAATCCCAGATACAATGAATAAAAGTACCTCTGTCCTTTTGACATTTCCAACAAACATTATTATTTGTCAAACCCATTCTATTAAGTCTAAGAGGTGTCAAATAAAACCTATGTATGATTTTATACTGTGTAAATTGTCCTCTAGCTTCTCTTACATATTTACCTGTATTTGACAAAATTCTTTTCCACTCTTCGTCCCCGATTACAATCCCAATGTCCCTTTCCCATATTGTCTTTAAATGAATGCAGTCATTGCTGAGAACATGGTTGGTCGTCCTGTAGAACACAGAGGCTTTTTGTTGTGGATAAGGCAGTGTTAGGAAGTCCAAGATATGGTTTCCGTCCGTATGCTGGATTTTTGTGGAAACACAATTTCTAATTTGAAGATATTTCCAGAAATGATCTTTCCCTTTTAAATTATACTTCTGTACAAGATTATTATAAGACATGAATACACCCTGTTCAAACAAATCTGTCACAGTACACAAACCATTTGTATGCCATTTTTTCCAATATATGGGTGATTTCCCGATACAAATAACAGAATTATACCATAGGGAAGAATATGGTTGTTTGCATTGTGATAATTTATGCATCTTGTGAATCTTCGCCCATACCTCTCTTGAGTGCTTCATGATAGGATTTGTGGTTGTGTCTAAACACTGAGACAAATGCTCAATAGGGCTGTAGGGCCAAGACAAGGTTTTCTCAATAGTAACCCAATCTAATTGAGCATTATTATTATTCCAGTGCTTGGCCAATTTGGCCATTTCAAAGGATATCTGATAGAGCCGAGGGTCTGGTAATCCCAATCCTCCCTTATCCCGAGGTGCACATAATTTGTTAAACTTTATCCTGGGCCTTTTCCCATTCCATAGGAAATGTTTAACCATTATATCGTATTGACTAAAGATTGACTGTGGTATTGTAAATGGTAGCATCATAAGCACGTAATTAAGCTGAGACGAGACCACCATCTTAATTATATTCACTTTCCCCCATAAAGTTAACTGAATTTTTCCCCATTTATCCAAGTTATTTCTTATGTTTTGTAGAAGTGGTGCCAGGTTTAGCATTGGAATCTTTTCTAACTCCCTGCTTATCTTGATACCCAAATATTTTATCCCTTTTGGGATCCATCTAAAGCCAAAATGAGTTACCATATTTGCATTACGTTCCGGATATAGGCGTAGCTTCCGACTTTGTCCAGTTAATTTTATATCCAGACACTTTAGAATAGGATTGAACTGTCTCCATTAAGTGAGATAAGGACTTATCTGGATTTTTTATCAAGGCCAGAATGTCGTCGGCATATAAAAACAATTTGTGCTCTTTGTCGCCTCCCTGTACGCCTGGGATGTTTGTATTAGCCCTAATAGCAATGGCCAGTGGTTCCAATGTGATATTGAACAATAATGGCGACAGCGGGCACCCCTGTCGTGTCCCCCTGGTGAGGTCAAAAGACTGTGAAACTTTACCGTTGGTAATCACGCATGCCTTAGGTGTCTTATATAATGTTTGAACCCACTTGATGAAACAAGGTCCAAACCCAAAGTTTGACAACGTTGCAAATAGAAATTCCCAGTGAACCCGATCGAACGCCTTCTCTGCATCAAGTGAGAGGGCAACGGTTGGGTCTGTTTTTCCTCTGTTTAACCAAATTAGATGTAGTAACCTTCTCATATTATCTGTTGATGACCTATTCATCATAAATCCAACTTGATCAGGATTTATAATGTTGGATAACACCTTCTCTAACCGCAACGCAATAATTTTACTAAGGATCTTACAGTCTGCATTGATCAAACTTATTGGGCGGTAGTTTGAGGGTTCAGTGGGATCCCTATCTTTCTTAGGAATCACCGATATTAGAGCGTCGTTAAAAGAAGAGGGAAGAGATCCACTCGCATATGCCTCATTATATACTTCTGTCAAAATGGGTGCAAGTAATTCTATATACTGTTTATAATATTCAACCGGGAGCCCATCTAACCCTGCTGACTTTCCATTCTGCATAGTAGATACAGCTTTTCTGACTTCAAGTTCTGTTATTGGGCCTTCTAACATATTCATCTCCTCTGGGGACAATTTAGGCATTTTGAGCTTGGAGAAAAAACTAAGCAATTCTTCTTGTTTAGGACTAATATCAGCAGTGTATAAATCTTTGTAAAACTTCTGTAATACATCATTTATCTCCTTTGTTGATGTTACTATTGTGTTTCCTTTCTTAATAGCTGTTATTAAATTACATGTATTCTTTTGCTTCAACTGTCTACCAAGCAGTTTACCAGTTTTCTCCCCTTCCTCATAGAAAGTAGTTCCCAATCTAAATAAAGCATATTCCACCTTTTTATTATAGATTTCCTGGAGTTCAAATTTGAGTTTACAAATATCTTGATACAATTGATTTGAAAAATATTGGGATAATTCTTTCATTATTCTTAATTTTGTTGTCTAATTCCTGTATTCTGTCCCGATCCTCCCTTTTCCTTTTAGATGCATAACCTATTATCTTCCCTCTGACGTATGCCTTAGATGCTTCCCATTCAGTTGATCTTCTATCAGTACTACCAGTATTAATTTCAAAGAAAGACTGCAAATCTTCTTTTAACGATAAACTAAAAGCGTCATGGGACAGCAGTGAGGTGTTTAATCTCCATCTACCCTTTCTCTCTTTGTCGCAATTAATATCAATGCCTAACTTCACGGCTGCGTGATCTGATAAAGCAATAGCATTTATTTTGCAGTGTGTAACATGCTTTGTCATGGTGTTTGAGATCAGAAACATATCGATTCTGGAATGGGATTTATGACAATGTGAGTAGAAGGTGTATTCCCTCTCGCGTGGATTCACCAGACGCCAAATATCCACTAGTCCATTATCTTTACTCATCATATGTATTGCTGCTCTGTCTTTAGGATATGTTTGATCATTAGATTTACTTTTATCTATAAAAGCATCCCAAACTTGGTTAAAATCTCCAGCCAGTATAATTTGGCCATCCATTTCCCCTAAGGTCTTATTTAATTCATAATAAAAATTAGGATCCCCTATATTTGGAGCGTAAATGTTACATAACACCACTGTGGTACCATTTATCATGGCCTGTAAACAGACCATTCTTCCCTCATCATCTTTGACCTCACCAGTTGGAATAAAATTTAGATTCTTGTTCACTAGTATAGCGACACCATTCCGCTTACTGGAAAAGGAGCTATGGAATACATGTCCAACCCACCCGTACTTCAATTTTAGAGCCTCTTCCCCTTTAAAGTGTGTTTCCTGAATAAATGCGATATCCACTTTATTATGTTTCAAATAGGTCATAACTTTGCCTCTTTTTATAGGACTTCCACAGCCTTTTATGTTCCAAGACATGCATATTATATGATTCCCCACCATAGTGCACTATGTAATATCGACATCAGGAGAAAGGGTGAGAAAAAAAAACCCCCACTGTTGTACATTTATACCTATATATACATTGTTGCCTAACAGATGTAATAACAAATAATGAATTCTTATTAGTAAACTTTATGACCGAACCTTTTTTAATAAAAGATTTACAAAAAACAAAACAAACATAGTTAAGTAACTTAAAACTCTCCCTAAAAACAGAAACTGGGAGCTCTGACCTGTCTCTGGTCTTTAAGCCAAAACCTGAAAACAACAAAAGTGTTGCAAATATAACACGCAACAACAGAAAAAAAACCCTATTGGTCCGTGGGGTACCCCCCATGCAGCTGGTTATGTCACTGTCCAGCTGCACGCTGCTCGGGCAGCATACCATCTAAAGCTCAAAGCCCACTTGCATTTAATTTTCACCCATGGTTGACTTTTATATATTCATCGACGTCCATAAGCATCACTGTCTTATAAGGACATACCTGTTTATGTCTCATCATTGCGCAATGTATTGATGAAGCGTTCTGCTTCCTCGGTATTAGTGAAACTACGGTTTCTACCTTTCCAAGTAAATCTCAGGGTAGCGGGGAAAGCAAGCGTGAATCTCACATTTAACTGATGAAGCACTTTCTTGGCAGGCAGGAACATCTTTCTTTTTTCAGCCAGCTCCCTCGTCATATCGGGAAACACGGACAGTTTAAGGTCCTCCCACTCAATTCCACGACGCTCCCGCGCAGCTCGCAGTACTTTCTCCCGTGCTGATTGCCTCAGAAACCTGATCAGCACCGGTCTCGGCGGTTGATCCTCACTTGGCATGGGGGCCAATACTCGATGAGCCCTCTCGATTTCGAACTCCCCCTCCATGTCGATCCCCAGACCTTCACTCAGAACTTTCTTTACGCATCTCTCCAGTGTACCATTCGTCCCGTACGTCTCTTTCAGCCCCACAAGCCTTACATTGTTCCTTTTGCTATGGTTTTCAAGCATTTGAACACGATCCCACAAAGCTTTTATTTTATTTTCTTTAGCGTCTTTGTCTGTCGTCAGCCCCTCTGTCACATCTTCCAATTGTGAGATACGGCCCTCCGCCTCCTCCATTCTAACCTGCAGCCCGTTCACAGAATCTTTTAACTCCGTCATTGTCTCTTTAATGGCGACCGTGTCCGCTGCCACTACCTGAAGGGTCTTACTCATTTTAGAAATTTCGGTGAGAACTTTCTCCAAGCTCACTTTTGCATCAGCCTGTTTCTCGGGCGAACTCGAGGCTGCCTTAGCCTCAGTGGGAGGTGGGTTCTGTCTGGTTGCCATGCGGTTTGCTTCCTTGAAGTATTTAGACGTTGTCGCCATCATAATGCCGTCGAAAGCGTGATTAAGTCTCTAGAATTCAGGTCATCGACGTTTTCAAAGTATTCTTTCCAACAAAATGTCAACTATTATATCATATTTTATATAGTAATTAGCAAGTGGGTAGGAGCTTATCTATGGAGCCGCCATCTTGCTTGAGGTGCTCACGTGACTCCCTGTGTGAAGATTTTTGAAAAAAATTAAAAGTATTGCGGGGTCCTAATGATTAAAATAAATAAATTAATAAATAAATACTATAATAAAACTAATATAAACAATAATTTATGTATAAAACTTTATAAACATTTATCTGTCTTTTTTAACTCTGATAATAATGTTTCAATTTATTTAAATGCTTGTAATGAATGCAATTATTAAAGGGTTACCCTTCCATAGACAGCAATGTAATTAACATGATCAAGATCCAGAAACGTAGCAAGGACATCGGTAAAATAATCCATGTGACATCAGGGGTTCAACCGTAATTTTACGAAGCTACGAGATTATTTTTTGTGCGCAAAGAAAATAAAAACAACGTCTTTATTCAACAATTCATCTCCTCCGCGTCACCCTGGTGCCATTTTGGAGAGTATCCACTGAACGTAAACAGCGCATGTTGTTCTGGGTCAGCTGCGCCACGCGGATACGTTTTCTACATTGTTTACGTTTGATTTGAACGAAAACAATGGTTGTTTCTCAATACCAAGTTCCCAAAGTTCGGACTTGCATCCTTGGTAGTTCGGACTTCGCAAATTCGAGTCCGAGGACGGGAAGACACAAGTCCGGTAATTCTGCAAATGGCACAGCAGCATACCTGATAATGTCAGTCAGCTTGCCTTGGCTACTCTACACTGTATCTATATTTACAATACGACAACAATACGATATCTGTTAGCCTTGTGTCGTGTGTGTCATGTTTTTCCCTCTTGTGTCCTTATTTGGTTTGTTTCCTGTCCTTGTTATGTGTGATTATTAGTTAATTCTTGTCCAGCTGTGTTTGATTAATTATCAATGATTATCCTGTGTATTTATAGTCCTGTCTGTTCAGTTGTGTGTGTGTGGGTGTGGGGGTGTGTGTGTGTGGGTGTGGGTGTGGGTGTGGGTGTGGGTGTGGGTGTGGGTGTGGGTGGGGGTGGGTGTCTTGCCTTGCCTTGCCTTGCCTTGCCCTGTCTTTATTAAAGACTGTTATTTTGAGTTATATCCTCGTCTCGTGTTCCTCCCCGCTGTGTGCACCGTGACAATATCAAACACCATTGCCTCTTTTAGTTTTCATTTAAACATATTAATAGCCACAAAAATGTGGTTCATGCAACGCGTACACATTACAATAAAACGAAATGATATCAAACACCACTGCCTTTTCATTTTCTTCAAAATATAAAACACAACCCTCTTTTTGTTTTTATTTTAAAAATATAAAACATTAATATGTGGTTTAGGTAATATGTGCACATATACTCAGATTATCTTCACTGTATGTATAATACAATGAAATATGACAAGCACAACTCTGCCTTTTTTGTTAAATGTCAGTTTTAATGAACAATAATAGCCATTATATAAGTATGAAGTATAAGAAACTTATGTAATAGGAAATAAAGACAAAAGCAAACAATTCAGTCAAATGTATGTAATGTTAAAGTCAGCGCTGCATTACGATTAATAAATAAATAATTTATTAAACATAACTTTGTGCTCAGCCAAAACGATTTGACCTGGAACAGTGGCGGAGCCAGATGGGTGTCCAGGGTGGCACTGGACACCCCTGACATCTGATCGGCCACCCTGGGTGCCACCCCAATAATTAATATGCTTCTATTTCATTTTCTTTGTTTAATCGTACTAAAATAAGCATTTGGTGTTCTGCATTGCACTTTATCTCGTCCATTTCCAGGCTCTCATGTACAGGTGCATCTCAATGAATTAGAATGTCGTGAAAAAGTATTTTTTTTCTTGTAAGTTATTTCAAAAAGTGTAGCTTTCATATATTTTAGATTCATTGCATGTAAAGTAAAACATTTCAAAAGGTTTTTGTTTTAATTTTGATGATTAGAGCTTACAGCTCATTAAAGTCAAAAATCAGTATCTCAAAATATTAGAATATTTACATTTGAGTTTCAATTAATGACCATCCATACAGTATAAAATCTGGGCATCTCTTGATCTTTGAAACCACAATAATGGAGAAGACTGCTGACTTGGCAATGATCCAGAAGATGAACATTGAGGGTAAGTCACAGAGGGTCATTACTGAAAGGTGTGGCTGTTTACAGAGTGCTGTATCAAAGCATATTGAATGCAAAGTTGACTGGAAGGAAGAATTTGGGTAGGAAAAGGTGCACAAGCAACAGGGATGACTGCAAGCTTGAGAATACAGTCAAGCAAAGCTGATTCAAACACTCGTGAGAGCTTCACAAGGAGTGGACTGAAGCTGGAGTCAGTGCATCAAGAGTCACCACACTCAGACGTCTTCAGGAAAAGGGCTACCAAGCCACTTCTGAACCAGAGACAACATCAGAAGCGTCTTACCTGGGCTGTGGAGAAAAAGAACTGGACTGTTGCTCAGTGGTCCAAAGTCTTCTTTTCAGATGAAAGTAAATTTTGCATTTCATTTGGAAATCAAGGTTCTAGAGTCTGGAGGAAGAGTGGAGAGGCACAGAATCCATGTTGCTTGAAGTCCAGTGTGAAGTTTCCACAGTCAGTGATGATTTGGGCTGCCATGTCATCTGCTGGTGTTGGTCCACTGTGTTTTCTGAGTCCACAGTCAACACAGCCATCTACCAGGAAATTTTAGAGCACTTCATGCTTCCTTCTGCTGACAAGCTTTCTGGAGATGCTGATTTCATTTTCCAGCAGGACTTGGCACCTGCCCACACTGCCAAAGTTACCAAAAGCTGGTTCAATGACCATGGTGTTACTGTGCTTGATTGGCCAGCAAACTCACCAGACCTGAACCCCATAGAGAATCTATGGGGTATTGTCAAGAGGAAGATGAGAGACACCAGACCCAACAATGCAGATGACCTGAAGGCCGCTATCAAAGCAACCTGGGCTTCCATACCACCTCAGCAGTGCCATAAACTGATCACCTCCATGCCACGCCAAATTGAGGCAGTAATTAAAGCAAAAGGAGCCCCTACCAAGTATTGAGTACATATACAGTAAACGAACATACTTTCCAGAAGGCCAACAATTCACTAAAAATGTTTTTTTTATTGGTCTTATGAAGTATTCTAATTTGTTGAGATAGTGAATTGGTGGGTTTTTGTTAAATGTGAGCCTAAATCATCACAATTAAAAGAACCAAAGACTTAAACTACTTCAGTCTGTGTGCACTGAATTTATTTAATACACGAGTTTCACAATTTGAGTTGAATTACTGAAATAAATGAACTTTTCCATGACATTCTAATTTATTGAGATGCACCTGTATACCAAGTGTAGAGGAACAAGCCGAAACTGATCAACGGACTAATCGATGGCACAAACAGGGAGCGAGACCCAAAGGCTCTCGAGACATCAGATTGTCACGAGTATCTCATATTGCTGCCGTAGCATCCTCTACCCCAGATACGGCTATGACAAGACTTGTAAGCACTGGTATTCTACAACCCCCCAAGCACTGGTATTCTACAACCCCCTATACATCTTGAGAACAGATTTGAAGCATTGATGAATATGGATGAGGAATCCCAAAATGTGACAAAACTCGGATCGAATCAGCCAGCAGCTAACATTGCTACTAACAGGCACTCAAGGTCGAGCAGACAGCGGCATTCAGCTCAGAGCGCAGCCGAGTCCAGGACTCTGATAGTGGGCGACTCTATTATTAGAAACGTCAGTACCAGGACTACTACTACCTGCTGCTTTCCTCAAGCAACCGTCTCTGATGTGAACAAGGAACTTCGGAGCATTGTGATGAAGCACAAGACTGCAAATCGAGTCATCATCCATGTGGGGAAGAATGATATTCGGAAAGGGCAGTCAGAAATGCTTAAGCAAGATTTCAGTGAACTCTTTGAAACACTTCAAAGACTTGAAGTTCAGTCGTTCATCAGTGGACCACTCCCAGCAAGGGGAACTAACATGTTTTCACGGTTGCTTGGGCTGAATACATGGCTACAAAGAACCTGCAGTACAAAAGGAGTCAACTTCATCGACAACTTCAATATTTTCTGGGGCCACAGACAACTGTTTAAACTAGATGGCCTCCACCCAAACAAACTTGGTGCAAGAGTGCTAAAGGACAATTTCTATTTCTCCCTCCGTCATCCTTCAGTGGTGTGTGCCAATCCACTCACACACTCACCTGGACAGAATATGAGTGACCACAGGACTTCATATCAGCTTCCGAGTCATCATGTGGTTGAAGAATCCCACAAGGACACTGATAACGCCACACAGCCAAAACAAGCACTGCTCATGGACATCCCGGCTGAGCCTTGCCCACAGAGCTCATCACATGCAGACTGTGACGTATTACAACAGCTCCAAGACTCAGCACCCAAGGACGACTTTCTGGAAAACAGCCTGGGAAGCCAGGACAACACATCACAGTCACCGGAAACACCAGAGCTAGAGCCCCGCTCACCAGACACACTATCCCTCTCTCCAGCATCTCCACTTCTAAGCTTTTCACAGAAAATGGAGGAATTGGTGTATGCTGGGACCAAACTCTCTGCAAGCCCCCAGATATCAACTAAAAAACGGCGGGCCCCCCCAACCACCAAAGACTGCAGGCTCAGCTCTCCCGCCTCCTCCTGTGAGAGCTCTCCGACCGCTGCCACAACGGCAGGGCCCAAACCCTCCTCCATCGGCTGTAGGTGAACCAAAAACAACTGATAACAGCTCTCAGTGATATGTGTCGGGTCCCCGCTATATTAGCAGCAACATTCGCAAATGTTTACAAAACAAGCGGGAACCCAGTATGCCTGTAGCCTTCTCTATTTCTGTTTTATCACGTGATAGAAAGTCTAAGGCCTACTCAAGCCGTACGGCTGACCCATCTAATCTGCGGCCTGTAATGCATCAGTCTAAGATTGCTGTAGAGACAAAATGTAATTCCATCAAGTTAGCATTTTTAAACATTCGCTCACTAAAAAATAAATCATTTGTGATCAATGATTTAATAACCTCAAACAACCTGGATTGTATGTTTCTAATTGAAACATGGCTAGAAGACAACTGCAGTGCAACAGTCCTCACTGAAACTGCCCCTCCTAACTTTAATTTTATAAGTGTCTGCAGGACTGTTAGGAGAGGTGGAGGTGTAGCTGCTCTGTTTAAAGATGTTTATCAATGCAAGCAAGTGTCATTTGGTCAGTACTTGTCTTTTGAATATCTAGGGATTGTGCTGAAAGGTGCCCCACGCATTCTGTTTATCATCATTTACAGGCCTCCAAAATACTCTCCAGCCTTTGTTGAAGAGTTCACAGAACTGTTATCAATGATTTCCTCAGAGTTTGACTGTTTTGCTATTGCAGGGGATTTTAATATTCACAGATAATGCTGAAATCAAAACTACAAAAAAATAATTAAATTAAAAAATTATAACTGTTTTAAACACTTTTGACCTGATTCAGCATGTGCATGGACCCACACACAATCGTGGACACACTCTAGATTTACTCATCAGTAGAGGTCTAAACATTTCATCCATTGTTTTTAAGGATGTAGCACTGTCTGATCACTTCTGTATTTTCTTTGATATATTGATCTCTGTCACCACTGAATCTAGATCTGTCTCTGTCAGAAAGAGATGCATTAATGAGAACACTAGTGTGCTATTTATGAAGGCAATATCTTTAACACCAAGCATTTCTGCAGACTCTTGTTGATCTTCTCCTGGATTCATTTAACTCAAAAGTTAAGAATGTTATTGATGATATTGCTCCGATAAAGGTCAGCAAGAAGACTGGCAGACAAAAATCATTTTGGAGAAAATCAACAGCAGTTCAGAGTATGAAATGACAATGCAGAAAAGCTGAGCGGATGTGGCGGAAGACGAAACTTGAAATACACTATAGCATCTATAAAGACAGCCTTCATGCTTTCAATGTGGAACTAGCCACAGCTAGACAGACCTTCTTCTCAAACCTTATAAACAGTAACTTAAACAACACTCACACTCTTTTTGCTACTGTTGAGAGACTGACAAACCCCCCAAGTCAGATTCCCAGTGAAATGCTCTCTGACAGCAAATGCAATGAGTTTGCTTCCTTCTTTTCTGAGAAGATCAGTAATATCAGAAAGGAGATTGGCACATCTTCCTGTAATACAGAGGTCACACAGATTCGACCGCAATCTCAAAAAGAAGTGACTATGTCTGTTTTTGAAACAATTGATAGCAAAATTTTGGAAGAAATAGTACAGCATCTTAAAACGTCAACCTGCTATCTTGACACACTTCCCACATCTTTTTTCAAAAGTGTGCTTAACTGTTTAGAAGCAGATCTCTTAGAAGTGGTTAACACCTCACTTCTTTCAGGGACTCTTCCAAACTCCCTGAAAACTGCAGTTGTTAAGCCCCTTCTGAAAAAGCGCAATCTTGATAACACCATGTTGAGCAAATATAGACCAATATCAAATCTTCCTTTCATAGGTAAGATTATTTAAAAGGTCGTTTTTAATCAGCTGAACAACTACTTAAACTCAAATGGATACCTGGATAATTTTCAATCTGGTTTCCGTGTGCATCACAGCACAGAGACAGCACTCATTAAGATAATAAATGATATTCGCTTTAATTCTGATTCTGGCAAAATATCAGTGCTGGTACTACTAGATCTTAGTGCTGCGTTTGACACTGTCGATCATAACATACTTCTAAAGAGACTGGAAAACTGGGTCGGGCTTTCTGGGATGGCACTCAAATTGTTCAGGTCATACAACCCCAAATCAGAAAAAGTTGGGACAGTATGGAAAACGCAAATAAAAAAAGAAAGTAGTGATTTCTAAATTTACTTTGACTAGTATTTCATTGCAGACAATATGAACACAAAATATTTCATGTTTTGTCTGGTCAACTTCATGTCATTTGTAAATATACATCCTTTCCTGTCATTCAGACCTGCAAAAAGTTGGGACAGTAAAGCATTTACCACTTTGTAATGTTGCCATTCCTTTTCACAACACTTAAGACGTTTAGGGACTGAAGACACCAAGTGATGAAGTGTTTCAGGTGTAATTTTGTCCCATTCTTCCTGCAAACAAGTCTTAAGGTGGGCAACAGTACGGGGTCTTCGTTGTCGCATTTTGCGCTTCAAAATGCGCCACACATTCTCTATTGGAGACAGGTCGGGACTGCAGGCAAGCCAGTCAAGTACCCGCACCCTCTTCCTCCGCAGCCAGGACTTTGTAATGTGTGTAGAATGTGGTTTTGCATTGTCTTGTTGAAATATGCATGGACGTCCCTGGAAAAGATGTCTTCTTGAAGGCAGCATATTGTGCTCCAAAATCTCTATGTACTTTTCAGCATTAATGGTGCCATCACAGAAGTGCAAGTTACCTTTGCCAAGGGCACTGACACAAACCCATACCATGACAGACCCTGGCTTTTGGACTTGTTGCTGGTAACAGTCTGGATGATCCTTTTCTTCTTTGGTCCGGAGCACACGGCGTCCATTCCTCCCAAAAAATACCTGAAATACTGATTCATCTGACCACAGTACACGTTTCCACTGTGTGATGGTCCATCCCAGATGCCTCCGAGCCCAGAGAAGTCGACGGCGCTTCTGGACACTGTTAACATAGGGCTTCCTTTTGGCACAGTACAGTTTTAACTGGCATTTGTGGATGTAACTACGTATTGTGGTACTTGACAAAGGTTTGCCAAAGTAGTCCTGAGCCCATGTGGTGATATCGCTTATAGATGAATGACGATTCTTGATGCAGTGAGGGATCGGAGATCACGGTTGTTCAGCTTAGGCTTGCGCCCTTGTCCTTTACGCACTGAAATTCCTCCAGATTCCTTGAATCTTTTAATTATGTTATGCACTGTTGAAGGTGAAATATCCAAATCTCTTCCTATCTTTCTTTGAGGAACATTGTTTTTAAACATTTCAATAATTTTCTCACGTATTTGTTGGCAAACTGGCGATCCTCGGCCCATCTTTGCTCCTAAAGGACTAGACCTTTCTTGGATGCTGCTTTTGTACCAAATCATAATTACAATCACCTGTTGACATCAACTGTTTCAAATCACATCATTATTTAACCAATTTACCTCATTACTAGCCCTAAATTGCTCCTGTCCCAACTTTTTTTGGAATGTGTTGCAGGTCTGAATGACAGGAAAGGATGTATATTTACAAATGACATGAAGTTGACCAGAGAAAACATGAAATATTTTGTGTTCATATTGTCTGCAATGAAATACAAGTCAAAGTAAATTTAGAAATCACTACTTTCTTTTTTTATTTGCGTTTTCCATACTGTCCCAACTTTTTCTGATTTGGGGTTGTACTTAGAAGGGAGAGGTTATTATGTGAGTATAGGAGAGCAAAAGTCTAAGTGGACGTCCATGACATGCGGAGTCCCACAAGGCTCAATTCTTGCACTGCTCTTGTTTAGCCTGTATATGCTCCCACTAAGTCAGATAATGAGGAAGAACCAAATTCCCTATCACAGCTATGCTGATGATACCCAGATCTACCTAGCCTTATCTCCAAATGATTATAGCCCCATTGACTCCCTCTGCCAATGCATTGATGAAATTAACAGTTGGATGTGCCAAAACTTTCTTCAGTTAAAAGGAGAAAACTGAAGTCATTGCATTTGGAAACAAAGATGAAGTTCTCAAGGTGAATGCATACCTTGACTCTAGGGGTCAAACAACTAAAAATCAAGTCAGAAATCTTGGGGTGATTCTGGAGACAGACCTTAGTTTTAGTAGTCATGTCAAAGCAGTAACTAAATCAGCATACTATCATCTCAAAAACATTGCAAGAATTAGATGTTTTGTTTCCAGTCAAGACTTGGAGAAACTTGTTCATGCCTTTATCACCAGCAGGGTGGATTATTGTAATGGTCTCCTCACCGGCCTTCCAAAGAAGACCATTAGACAGCTGCAGCTCATCCAGAACGCTGCTGCCAGGATTCTGACTAGAACCAGAAAATCTGAGCATATCACACCAGTCCTCAGGTCCTTACACCGGCTTCCAGTTACATTTAGGATTGATTTTAAAGTACTTTTACTCGTTTATAAGTCACTCAATGGCCTAGGACCTAAATATATTGCAGATATGCTCACTGAATATAAACCTAACAGACCACTCAGATCATTAGGATCGAGTCAGTTAGAAATACCAAGGGTTCACACAAAACAAGGGGAGTCCGCTTGGAACCAGCTTCCAGAAGAGATCAGATGTGCTAAAACATTAGCCACATTTAAATCCAGACTCAAAACTCAACTGTTTAGCTGTGCATTTGTTGAATGAGCGCTGTGCTACGTCCAAACTGACTGCATTGTATTTTATGTATAATCCTTTTCTATTTAACTGTTTTAAATTTGATTTTAAATCAATTTCTATATCATTTTAAAATTCCTTGTTTTATTATTTTTAATTCCTTGTTTTTATTGCTGTGAATGATTATTTCACTTTCTTTTATGTAAAGCACTTTGAATTACCACTGTGTATGAAATGTGCTATATAAATAAACTTGCCTTGCCTTGCTCTAGCTCCCTCCCTCTCTGTACAATAAATTCATGTGAATATCTGTCTCTGCTAATTTTTTTTATGTAACTTTATAATTAATATTGATGTCCTTTAGCACAGCATTCTGAATGACGATAATAATAGAGTGCTTTTCAGTACCTCCGCTCCCTATACGCAGAGTACGCCATTTGCGTAGGGCACCAACTCCCAGGGGGGCACCATCCCAGTTGCTCAAAAAAAACAAAAACATGATGCGCCATTCCCGCATCCGCACCCGCTCACACCTCATGTTTGCGGCTGAATGCAGATGATCATAATTGATGGACAACTATGCCCGTGAAAAGACATCAGCAATCCGGCGCCGAGAAAAGAGGAAGAAAAAAAGATGAAAAAGAAGCCCTCACGTCATTTTCAGGTAGGCTACATTCATAGCAGGGGCGGAGCCAGGGGTGGCCGTGGCCAGCACTGACCTAAGCTTGGCCACCCCTTTGGCCACCCCACTCAAAACTGACATTTTTGTCCCTTTTTTTTCTTGACAAGAAATACATTTATTAAGACGTGGAACCGGCGTATCTCTTTATGACCACATAAAACGGGAGACTTTTCAGACGCGCGCACTTCAGCTTCGCCTCAGCGCCAGGCGCAGGTCAAACGAGCGTGTAAAAGAACAGGAACCAAATGAGCTTCAGTAGAACAACAGTGAACTGCGGTCTGATGAGATGCTGTTAGGCTTTATAGCAGCAAAAACAAACTTTCCTGTCCTGTCAGCCGTCACTGTGCTCACGGTGCACACTCTTCAACTTTACGCGAATATAAGGCGCATGCTCTATATCTTCATCATAAATAATGCGTGCAAGAAACTATGAGCATACAAAGTTCTGTCGTCAGTTAAGTCATGAAACTATCAAAAAGGCATCACATTAAAGAACGTCTCTCAAATGCACGTAGCCTATTAAAATATTGTGCAATTCGAGATCACAATATACTGTAAGGTGCAAGCTGATGTTTTTTGTTTTTTGTTTTTTTGTATGCACAAGTAAATATGAACACAGTGCACGTATACTAGAAAATATGCGCTGTTTTTTTTTAATTTGTAAAGTACAAACGGAAATGAAACCATTTAAATGCATAAAATAACTAATTTTACTGGCATTTATGTGCTGTTGACTTCCGGCCTTTTTTTTATTAACCAATTCTTATCACTATCTGCATGTCTCATCAATGAGTTTGCAATGATGGAGAACAAGCTTTTAGGGGTTTTGAGAACCAGAATCAAGCTGACTGAGAAATAAAGCTATAGTGATCCCCTTTATTAAAATACCTGGAGGTGAGGAATAATACACAAGTTGTCATGTTCACTCAGCATTACTTGATCTAAATCACAAATATCTCAATTACAATTTAGTAGAAATTAATTGTATTCCGTTTTGTTTTAGGCACTCAAACAGTCCAATACTTTATAGTCAATCACATTTTTATATTGAAATACTGAATATTTCTGTTCCACCCCAGACTGGTTGCTGGCCCCTCCCTGGCCACCTCTATGAAAACATCCTGGCTCCGCCACTGATTCATAGCCTAATCAAAGAAGTATTAAGATAATACATATATTTTTTTTGTGGTATTAAAAATAGACCTAAGCCAACAACAGCCTTTAAAATGACTTAAAATGCATTCTATAAAAACAATGAGGCAACCCTGCTGAAAAAAAAACAATAGAACCATCACAGAAAATTCTAACACCATCACAAATTAATCACACATTAATCACAAATGCCATTACAAACCATCAACTTTTAACCATTAACACCATTAAAAAAAATGGTTTTCTGTAGTGTGTTTTGGGACATATTCCATTAGGATTTATTGGTTTTAATAAGCCACCAATAGAAGGTGACCAATTACCAGTAGAGACCCACAGGGTCCATTACGGTTTCCATTAAAACCAATACAAGTCCCATTATAATCAGTAAAACCATTACAAATCAATCAGACAACTGTATTACTGCCATAGGTAACTGTCTAGAGCTACAATTGTAATTTGTAAATAATACAATTTAATTACAATTTATTTACTTTTATATTTTATTAAAGTTCTATTTTGACCCCTATGGTAGGTGGTTTGTAAAACTTCCATAATATTTGAGGGAGGGGGCACAACAATAAAATCCTGCTTAGTGCATCCATTTGGCCAGCAGCGGCCCTGGTGCTATTGATAGCCTAACAGATAAAGACAAAACTACAGTAGCGTATTTACAGATGAAACTGACCTGCACATGAAGCCCTGAACAGGTCAGTGATGTTGCTACATTTCACTGCTTCTTCTGGCCGCTTCCTCTCCTTCCTCGAGTCCCACGCATCGGTTCTGTTCGGAACCGTTTGACTGAAGAGCGTGAACAGACGTGAAGAGCGGCGCTGCCAGTCAAGACTAACCGATTTATGATTTATTATCGATTTATTATCAAATGAAAAAATTGGAAATGATCACTTTGTTACATTGAGAAGGCATAAATATAAAATATTAATAATAATAATAATAATAACTAAAAAAAAAAAAAAAAAAAAAAACAGGGCAGCGGGCCAAATCAGCCGCCAGGCCACCGGGAATTCTCCTGGTGCTCCTGATGGTCAGTCTGGGCCTGGATGAAGCGACTTGTGCTGTTTATCACTTTACATGGTGGCGCAAGCGCAGTGCTGTGCGGGAGACTCCGCTCTGCTTTTGTGCGCGGCTGGCGGGTGCATTGCGTTGCAGTGCATAGGGGCACCACACATGGGGGGGTTGCCATTTTGCCGAAATCATTCTGTGAAAATCTTTAATAAAACGTTATAAATAATCAAACCTTAGTTGTTGAAAATAATGTAATGAAACATTTTTATTTAACAGTTTTTAGCATTTTAAATTAGTTCAAAAATGTATTCTAAACTTACTAAGACGCGGAACCGCCTTATCTCTTTATGACCACAACAAACAGAATAGGCTACTGAAATATTCTGCAATTTGAGATCACAATAGGGAGCAAGATGATATGTAATTTTTTTAATTTGTAATTTAATGCACAAGTAAATGTGAGCACAGTGCATTTGCACTAAAAAAATATGCGCTCATTTTTCGTTAATTTGTAAAGTACGAAAATGAGAACATATTTAAATGCATAAAATAACTCATTTTACAATCTGGCATTTATGTGCTGTTGACTTCCGCCCTTTTTCACATTATTGCAGATGGGAATTTAAAAGAGAATTTGTACAGAGCTTGATTTAGGTATGACAAAACTGTTGCAATTAATTCATTTTGACAAATAATGTTAAACATTTACTGTTTACTTTTTCAGAGTTCATTGATTTTTCAGAGTTCATTGACATCCATGAGTAGGCCTGTACAATGATAGAAAACAAGATTTTGGGGGTGGTGAGACCCAGAACTGACTGAGCAATAAAGCTATAGCGAGCCCTTTTATTAAAATACCTGGAGGTAATACAAAAATAATACAAAAATTGTCATATTCACTCAGTATTACTTGATCTAATTCACAACTATGTCAATTACAATAAAGTACAAACTAATTGTATTCTATTGTGTTTTAGGCACTAACACAGTTCAGTACTTTATAGTGAAATAAGTTTTTATATTGAAATAATGAAGATTTCTGTGCCACCCCAGACTGGTTGCTGGGCCCTTCCTGGCCACCGCTATGAAAACATCCTGGCGCCGCCACTGCCTAAAGCCCCGTTCACACTACAAGTGACATGCAGCGACAAAGCGACACGATCCCATTAATTTCAATGGAGAGCTGGCGATTTCCGGCGACACGAGCGACAGCGACCATTGGCGACCGGATGGGGTGTGTCCAGCGACGCGACAAAGTTCAGAATCCTTCAACTTTATGCAAACGAAGAGCGACTTTCGGGAGCGACAGCCAATAGGAAAGAAGACGGTTGAGCTCATGTGATTGTTCTCCTCTCAGCCATAGATAAACATACGCAATGGAAGAAAGTAGGCTCAGTTTCTCATTCATTTTTGTTTGTATGTACGGATTTAATTTAGATTTAGATTATATTTAGTCTTTTGCCTCCAAAATGTTTGTACTTAGCGGTAAGAAACCTGATTCACTGTCAAGGCAACCAGTAGTGGGAACGCCCACTAGCGACCTCATCGCCAGCCCCTGGTGACATGCAGCGACAAAAGTCGCTGCTAGTGTGAACGGGGCTTAAGAGGGCAAAGTGATTAATATCAGTTTATATCTGAGTATCTCTATTGCTCAAAAAAAAAAACACGTGTGTGAATGGGCGTTTGATTTACATTTGAGAGAAACTGAGAAGATTGTAAACAAGGATACAAACTAGCCACCTTTTGCTGAAAATTGCCATTTTGAATTCAGAATAGGTCATCTGTGTGATTCAAGTAGATCCGATGAGTTGCTCCTGCTACCTCATACTTCAATACAAAACAATGCTGAACTTTGACAATAAATAGATTTTTAAATCCTATAATAGTGATTTTATAATGTCTAAATGCAAAACATGTGAAAAAACTATATTCCAGAGTGGAAATGGTAAATGAGACAATAAATGATCCTCTGCTGCCATTTAGTGGTCATAGTGGGAATCATGACATTCATTTTATTTGTTTTTCTACCAGGTGAAGTCTTGGCAGAGGCCAAGAGGCAACTTAGCATGGCAAATTTTCCATGAATTGTCTCTATAAGTAAAAATGAAAAAATGCAGATGTTCTTTAAAGTAAATTTTACTTACAGAGTTCTCATTTTATATAAAAATTTGCAAAAATATGAATAACTTTGAGGCAAATTAATGGGGGAAGGGGGCTCAAATCTTTGTCACTTTTTTCACTCCTGATGAGTTTGTATCCTTCCATGCACAAGCTAGTTAATGTGCATTTGGTCATTGACTTGCAGAAAGTTTTCTGCGGGAGTTAGTGTTAGAGGCTACTAGAATACAGGGGGGCGCCAACACTGATCTTGCATACCCCTCGGCAAATGTGCAGTTGCACCACTTCACACTTTTTGGAGTATTTGCTTTTTGCAGCTCGCTGTAATTTAAAAACAGTGCCGAATTTGGGGGATGTCTCCCTCGCCTCGGCGATCAGCTTACTACTCGACCGGTCCGGATGGCATTTTAGTGGAGTTCTCTCACTGCAGCGGACACGCACACTCAGTCGATGAGGGGCGGGAAAAGGTAGAATGACAGAAGTAATAATGCACCAATTACAACAAAGAATCACAAGTTTCACACAACTGTCCTAGGTGTCCTATTTCTGTGGGACACCATTAAAGGGGAAGCTACATGATAGTAGATTATGGACTTGCGAAGCAACAAAACAAGTGGGTATACCGAGGGTATACACAAATATTTATCCTTAGAAGTCGTAATATGCAAACAGCCCGGGGAAAAAAAGTAAGCATATGGCGTATTCTTGCATATGGCCCCGAGATTGAGTTAAGGACCTATCAGCTTAAAGTTTCATGACATAACTTTTTGTATTTCAGTTGTCTGTACAGGTTACTTTGATTAGTTTTGTGTACCTGTTGTCTCCAATCATCAATGCTTTGTTTTGTCCATTTAGCATCAAGACAGAGTTTGGAACGAAGGAGTCTCCATATGCGCAGTTCTACGATTATGGTTATACAGTCTTGTCTGACATTTTAGCTCTGACTTCAGCCTGTAAGATGGACCTGCACAAGTTTCCATTTGACATACACAGCTGCAATCTGACACTTCAATCTTCAGCATATTCAAGTACATTAGAAACCTATGAATCAGGGTTGACAAACAAACATGATTACTTCTAATATTTTTTTTCAGTTAATATAAATTAATACAATTCTTGTGTCTGTTTCTACAGTCGAGGAGCTTGAAGTTCTAACATTCACGGATCCAAAATGGGTAACCCATGAGTCAAAGCAGAGCTTTCAGGCCCAGGGAGAGTGGGAGCTCCTCAATATAAATATGGTTAAGTCTACTATTTCTGTGGGATATGAATGGGATATAAAGGATCAGCTCATATATCAGGTACAGTGCACAAGTTATGGAGTGTAAGACAATTTTAAATATATGACAATGATAAAAACTCAACCAAAAATCAATGACTAAAAGGCTGGGTTGACAGTATTGATTTCTTATTTTTAATTGATCTTCATTTTGATATCTTGAGATCTCTTAGTCTGTGCTATTTTCATTTGATGCATGGACAAAACTTCACTAAATATTATCTCTGTCATGAAAACATTCAGAGGGTTTAGCATGGTAATGTACATGTAAATGTTAATGTGTTTGGTCTTGGAGGACTAGCTAAGGAAGCTGCTACACTGCTGCAAGTACTGAGACTTGCTAGCTGCCAATACATCCACAACATGCTGCTGTGAGCATGTAAGAAATACTGCTGCTGCACATATAACCCCCATATAGCAAACATGAATTACCCCCTAGCAGATCTATAAAGGTGGAGCTGGGGAAGGTGGAGGATTTCTAAAGCATGCTGCAACTGCTATGGCAAGCACTAGCAAAGTGAGCAGTAAGCTTATAGGCTGCTGATACAAAAGAGAACCAATCAGCCGCACCATGTGATAATGAACCATGTGATAGTGCGTGGCTTCTTTTTTCCCCGATGCAAACCAGCATACAGACAACTAGTATTGCAAGCTTCTTGCAGGCTTCAATTTCTAACAAGAAGAAATCAAGTCTCATGTGAAACATCCTGTCTTACACATGATCTTACATTATTTCCTGCATTACTTCTCGCAGGTGTCTGGTTGTGAAATGTAGTTTGTAGACCTGACAAAATTGTTGGCGATTCTTCCTATTGAAAAGTTGTGTTCCAACGACTTGGAAAATTGTACAGTGTGTGCTTGGCATTAGATGAAACATGCTTCAGTGTTACTTTTAAAACTCTGTATTGTGGATTATATAAACACACAGTAGTGTTCATGTTTTAACCCATCTCGTCTAACCTGTGTGGGACCTCCATGAAAGCTGAGGACAAATCTGGCTGGATCCCAGTTGAGTAACAGTAACATTGGCATCACATGGTTGTTCTGGTTGGGAAGTGGGTATTTATTTATTTTTTTGGATTTGTCAGTGAGGAGGGCACTACTCAAGACACTTTATACTACAAAATGGCATAGAATTGTAATGTATCTTTCATTTAAGCCCGGTTTCCAAGTTGAGAGCGTGTCAGTCAGAAAATATGTTGGCTGCAATGGATGCAGTGTCTGTATTGACAGAAAAGTATATATGCACCTCACGTGTTGGTGTTTGGGCTCCAGTAACATGTCTGAGAACCACTGGTTTAGATGTTTTCTGTTTCTATATGGCAGATCACCATAAAGAGGAGACCTCTGCTGTATGTCATCAACATTATACATCCAACATTATATTTTTTTTCCTTGTGTTGGATGTGATGTCCTTCTTCATTGATGCAAGTGGAGCAGACAAGCTGAGCTTTAAAGTGACTTTACTGCTGTCTATTTCCGTGTTGCTGTTGATTCTTAATGACACGCTGCCCTCTACAGCTGATAAAATCCCACTGATTGGTGAGTCTAACATCAACTGCTGATGCCACTGTAACAATATTTACACAGTGCACATTTTATGTAAATACTGTTTACACTTTATGCAAAGAAAATACAAAATATGCAACAGCATATCTCAGTGGTTCTCAATTACAGTCCTAGGGAACCACTGCTCTGCACATTTTGTATGTCTTCCTTATTTAAAACACCTGACTCAGATCATCAGCTTGTTAGAATTCAGAACCACTAGCACATTGGTCTCAAACTCAATTCCTGGAGGGCCACAGCTCTGCACAGTTTAGCTCCAATTCAAATTTGACTGGGTGGTTAATAACACATTTTTCTGTGGTGTGACAAACACATATTTAATATTGCTTTACACAGACTTTAAGGTTGGAGTTAAACCCTGCAGAAAACTGGACATCGAGGGCCAGAGTTGAGAACCCCTGGAATAGTTATAATCCACCAAGGTGTTATTTCAGAGACATTTACCTGTTGCAGTCATGCTGCTGTCTTCACAGGGATTTACTGCAGTGTGATTTTCAGTCTAATTGGCATCAGCATTCTGGAGACCATTCTTGTGAATTTTTTGATGGCCAGAGGAGTTGAGAAGAGATCAGCAGCATCACTAGAAACCACAACTGCTGGTAGGGTTACACAGAAGAAATATAGTAGAAAGAAATATAGTGAAGAAATATAGTGTTAATCCAGAGCCATGTTTTATCTCACAGATGCTATAAGATCCCCGCAGAGCTCTCCCGATTCAGTCAGAGATCAGAATGAAGAACAGTCTTGTACTCTGGACCTTCTGAAGCAGATCCTCAGCGAGTGTCTGGCTGCAACTCAACAAAACCAACAAGAAAAGGCATTTCTGTGCTGGACCAGAGTGGCAAGAATCATAGATGTGACCTTTTTGGTTCTTTACATTATAACCATTATTGTGTTTCTGTCTGTGCTTGGGAAGATTTGGTTTCATAGTGATGTCTTATGAGATGGTACACAGTAATAACTATTATTCATGGTGTTTTATTAGAATGCAGGTTGATTTTAGTTCTATATTAATGGATATGGTTTTTATTTCAAGTTTCTTCTTATCTTTGGAGGTGTACAATTCCATGAAAAAGCCATACAATCATGCTAGTTATTTAACTGATTATGTGTTACTGAAAAAAAATACAAATAAATAAATCCTTACAATAAAGGCAATTGTCATGAATTTATTGTGCAAAAACATAATTTTAACATGAGATGTCCATTAATTTTTTTTTAAAAATCTGATTTTTTTTTTTTTTTTTTTTTTTTTTTTACAGAGTTGGTCTTTTTACGGAGAAAATGCAGTGAAATTTAATGATTTCACTTATTTTTATAAAACTGCTAAATTTCCTTAAAAATGCAGACATATGCAGACATTCTTCCTTAAATAAAGGTAATTGTCATGAAGTTTAATCTGAGAAATATACATAAATTTAACTGAGTGATGATTGAGCAACATTGAAGACAGCTGATGTCAACAAACAGAATCACTGAAGAAAAGACTTTTCCCATGGCACATCTCGTAAAGACTAGGGGTGTAACCCCAGTGTCCTGGCCAAATTCCCTCCTCTGGCCCTTGTCAATCAAGGCCTCCTAATAATCCCCACCCACTGAATTGGCTCTATCTCTCTGTAGCTGGTGTGTGGTGAGCACACTGGCGCCGTTGTACTGTGGCTGCTGTTTGTACTGGTGCTGGTGTTTGAGGAGAGACACCTCATGATTGTAAAGCACTTTGGGTGTACAGCAATAAAACAATGAAAGCGCTATATAAATGCCTCATTCAAAAGAGAAACAAGAACAGACAAAAGAGAAACACCAACTACAACATACAACCACAGCCCTAGATGAAATCAACTGAAATAAAAGAAGACATTAAATTTCTCAAGATCTCAGCAGAGGATGATTAAAAACTCCACAAAGAGCATTACCAAAAAAAAATAATAATAATAATTAAAAACTGTGAAGTGCATGGCAGCACAGGGTGCCAAACATTTACCATTAGCCTCTTTTCCACTGTCGGGCCAGTGCTTTCAACGGCCCGGCGGGGCTAATAGCCTCCTGTCCATGAGTTTGCCCCAGAGGCCTCTCCTGTCCACGAATCTGTTCCAGAGGCCTCTCCTGTCCACGAGTCTGCCCCAGAGGCCTCTCCTGTCCACGAGTCTGCCCCAGAGGCCTCTCCTGTCCACGAATCTGCCCCAGAGGCCTCTCCTGTCCACGAGTCTGCCCCAGAGGCCTCTCCTGTCCACGAGTCTGCCCCAGAGGCCTCTCATGTCCACGAATCTGCCCCAGAGGCCTCTCCTGTCCACGAATCTGTTCCAGAGGCCTCTCCTGTCCACGAGTCTGCCCCAGAGGCCTCTCCTGTCCACGAGTCTGCCCCAGAGGCCTCTCATGTCCACGAATCAGAGGCCTCTCCTGTCCACGAGTCTGCCCCAGAGGCCTCTCCTGTCCACGAGTCTGCCCCAGAGGCCTCTCCTGTCCACGAATCTGCCCCAGAGGCCTCTCCTGTCCACGAATCTGTTCCAGAGGCCTCTCCTGTCCACGAGTCTGCCCCAGAGGCCTCTCCTGTCCACAAGTCTGCCCCAGAGGCCTCTCCTGTCCACGAATCTGTTCCAGAGGCCTCTCCTGTCCACGAGTCTGCCCCAGAGGCCTCTCCTGTCCACGAGTCTGCCCCAGAGGCCTCTCCTGTCCACGAATCTGCCCCAGAGGCCTCTCCTGTCCACGAATCTGCCCCAGAGGCCTCTCCTGTCCACGAGTCTGCCCCAGAGGCCTCTCCTGTCCACGAGTCTGCCCCAGAGGCCTCTCCTGTCCACAAATCTGTTCCAGAGGCCTCTCCTGTCCACAAGTCTGCCCCAAAGGCCTCTCCTGTCCACGAGTCTGCCCCAGAGGCCTCTCCTGTCCACGAATCTGTTCCAGAGGCCTCTCCTGTCCATGAGTTTGCCCCAGAGGCCTCTCCTGTCCACGAATCTGTTCCAGAGGCCTCTCCTGTCCACTCTGTTCCAGAGGCCTCTCCTGTCCACGAATCTGTTCCAGAGGCCTCTCCTGTCCACGAGTCTGCTCCCGAGGTGGCGGCTTCCACTGCAGAACCTCCCAAGGCAGCAGTGTCAGCTTCTGTACTCTTTGCCTGTCCTGTCACAGCCAAGCAGTCCGTTCATGAACTTACAGTCTGCCCTGTCACGGCTGCAGAGGCCGCTGTTAACCTCTCTGTTCTCTCTGTTCCAGTCCCACCTGATCCACCTTGGTAGTCACCTGTCTCGTTAGTTCTATGTGGATATCTGCTCTGCTGTTGTAGTCATCTTCTCCGCTGTGGGGATCTTTGCTCCTGTCTGCTCTGCTGTGGTACTCATCTGCTCCACTGTGGGGATCTTTGCTCCTGTCTGCTCTGCTGTGGTGGTCAGCTGCTCCACCTCAGGGATCTTTGGTCCCACCTGCTCCACCCTGGTGCTATTCAACTCCACCTGGCTTCCTGCTCTACCGGCTCTGACCTGGTAGTCACCTGCTCCACTGCTCCACGGTCTGCTACTGCTCCATGGCCTAGGCCCACCATTGCTTCTTTGTCCAGGTCCACCTCTGCTCCACGGTCTAGACCTGCCCTTGCTCCATGATCCAGTTCCTGTTCCCCTTCATGGGCCTGGCCCTCCATCCCTCCCCACTGTTGCGCCTCTGCTCCACCACCCTCCTGGAATGTTTGTTTTTTGTTTTGGGTGGTTTGATAGGACGTCCTGAGCCGCCCGTGGATATGTCACGCTGGTTTTTGGTTTTGTTTCTTCATTGTTTTCATGTCTTTTATTTTGATATTTTGCCTTGTCATGGTTCCTGTCTAGTCATGTGATCTTGCCATGTGGTCCTCTTGTTTTTAGGTGCGTTCGACTTTAAGTGGCGCTGCACAGAATGGTCAGTGTATGACATCAAAGTGCCGCGAGAGCCATTCGAAAGCATAGGATCCGTCTGCTCTCTTATCACTCTTGCGGTACTTTGATGTCATACACTGACCATTCTGTGCAGCGCCACTTAAAGTCGAATGCACCTATTGTCTTGTTCCGATTGATTCCTTAGTTACATGTATCATGTTCTGATTGGTTGGTTCTTGTCATATGACCCTATTGTTTCATACAAGTAGCCCTCTTGTTGCCCTAGTTGTGGTGGGGCCTATTTGGGTGAAAATCCAGGGCTGTTTTTTACTTTTTAAGTCCGTCCATGATTGGCAAGGCATATTAACATAATTTTTCATATCGGCTGATGATGTTCTAGAAATAATATGCATTCCTAGTAAAGAAAACAAATTATGCATGACACATGAGCAAAGCTTATTGAATAATGCCTGGGAGAATGAGGTGAATGGCTGCTTCAATCAATCAATCAATAAATAAATAAATAACAATAATAATAATTTAGCTAAATACGTAGTGCTCTTCCTCCCAATATAACTATCACTGATGAAGAATATTCAAAATCAAAAACAGTCTTTAATAATATCCACAAGCATATTCAAACACAGGAGGCAAGCAAACACAACCATTACACAGACTAATTAATGAAAATGAAATAGACTAGGTCAAACAGTAATCTAGAAAGACTGAACCAAAACACAATGATGACGACCAAAACTGAACATAAGTATGGCAGTAATACTCCTTATATTTGGTGGTTTCATTGAACTTGTATGGTCATTAAAAGCAAATGTTGTGCGAATATCCCCTCTGGATATCATTTTTGACCAATACTGTACTGAAGGCTCACCACAATGATAAACAGAGCAAAATATTTGCCATTGTTCATTGCAATATTTCCCTCTAGCTGTTAGGGATTATGTTTTACATTTTAATTGTATATTTACACAAAATTTGTAAGTCATTATAATATTAAAGGCTTTATAATCCCTCTCTTGTGATGTGTGTCTCCAGGTGTTATTTGTCATTCGTATTGACTCTCTAGCGTAAATATATAATAAATATGGGGGAGGTTTGGCATCACAATAAACATGACCTTATACCAATATCTGTTCAAGAGAGAAGTGGCATCCTACAGTCAGGGTTTAAATTGGGCCGGGGCCATCCGTGGTTTGAGCCCCGGCACATAGACTCTGGGGGCCTGTACCATGATGGTAGATGAACAAATTCAGAGTTATAGGATAAGTTTTGAGTTGACAAAACCAAACCACTCCAATCTGGCTTTGTTGGTACCATGAAGCTGATCATCAACTTTCTCTGTCAACTCAGGCTTGATCCTGAGTTAATGGAGCGCGTGCACATGAACGTGTGACATCAGCGGCGAACAGCCAATCACAACACAGAGCAAGTGTGATTCACTTCTCGTGAGAGAGCCAGCGAGATTCAAAACTCTTTTGTTAAAGGTTGAGAGATTAAAGAATATGAGGAATTTAAACACATTTCCACTGAAGTACTTGTCCATGAAAGAGGACAAATAAAGGAAATTATCTTGCTCTATCAGTTCAGTCACAAGTGAAACTTGTGAAGTTAGTGTACAGTATATAGTTGATAATATAGTGATAGAGACTCAAACATGTAAGGTCACATGTAGCCATTTTTAAAATGGTATCTATTGATTCTACCACTTATTTATATTACATATGATCTGTATATATTAATATTCCTTTAAAATAAATGTTTTATAATAATTGTTAAACTAAAAGTGCTTGTGTGTAATGGGAGTAATAATAATATAAATCATATTATAATTATATAAATCATATGTAAATTGTAATTATCATTAAAGCCAGACAATTTTGTTGTATATATATTTTTAAGGTACTTCATAGTGAGCTTTAATTTGTAGGAAGAGAGACTGGGGGAGTGACTTTTTTTGTGTCACTTTACTCAAATCTGATTGGTCCAATTTCAGTTTGAGATCTCTAACTCAGAACATAACCTGCCCCGGAGCAGGTTAGCTGTGCAGTGTAAGTTACTATGGCAATGAATGCAGCTAAAAGCCAAGCCACATTCATGGTACCTAAAACCCCGGATCGGTGCAAATTAAACTGAAACTTACATGGCTAGCCAGCTAAACCGGCTTCATAGTACAGGCCCCAGGGCTCGACATTAAACAACATAAGTCTTTCATGGGTTTTCGACTACATATTTCAGTAAGAGACATCATTTACAATATATTAAGCCATATGAGTCTTAATACCCAGGGATCCCTTTAATATCTCATCTCAACAGCCCATTTAGGTTTATGTATATTGGAATGTGCACTAGAGATCATTTTTCATTCAAGGTGGTTATGACCATCCTGAGCTGAGATGTTGATGCCCCCTATAAATGGGGTAAAAATAAAATCTACTAACCAAAAGTTTGTTAAATTATGTGGAATAAATTTTTATAAATTATAAAAAATGGATAACCATAGAGCCCTGAGAGCAGGTTTTGAAAGAATGACGAGCTTTGTTAATCAGTTTGGAGTTTTGTTAAAGGGATAGTTCACCCAAAAATGCAAATTCTGTCATTAATTACTCATCCTTATGTCATTCCAAACCCGTAAAACCTTTGTTCATCAGCAGCACCATGCGGATACGTTGTTTACGCTTGAGTCTGAACGAAAGCAATGTATCCGCCTGGTGCTGCTGACACAGAACAGCATACGTTGTTTACGTATGTGATACTCTCCAAAATGGCGCTATAGGGTGACGCAGAGGAGATAAATTGTTGAATAAAGTCGGTATTTTTGTTTTCTTTGTGCACAAAAAGTATTCTCGTAGCTTTGTAAAATTACGGTTGAACCCCTGATGTCACATGGTTTATTTTAACGATGTTCTTGCTACGTTTCTGAGTCTTGATCATGTTAGGATCCTTGCTGTCTATGGGAGGGTCAGAGAGCTCTCAGAATTCATCAAAAATATCTTAATTTGTGTTCCGAAGATGAACGAAGGTCTTATGGGTTTGGAACGACATGAGGGTGAGTAATTAATGATAGAATTTTCATTTTTGGGTGAACTATCCCTTTAAACATATTGGGTCATTATGTTGGGTTATTTTGAACTTTTATTGGGTTGTTTGTATAACAATGCAGCCAGCCAGTTGGGTTAAAATTTACATTTTAACGGTCAACCGGTGCAACTGTCACAGAAGAAAAACGTCAAAAAATGCTCCCCTCCACCCCTTAAATTAAAAAAAATCTCCTCTCACAAGAGTCACCTATAAGAGGGAAATTCCCCAATTTTCAAAAATGAAATTCAGGCCCTGAACAAATGTCTAAAATTCCTGATTGTAGTATTACTATAAATAATTCTACATGATAAAATAAGGCTTTAAAAAGATCGGTATCGGTGATCGTATCGGCAGATACTGCTTTCTGTGATCGGCGATCGGCCTCAAAAATCCTGATCGGAGCACCTCTATTTTCATAGACATTTTAAAAAGTAAATAAAACAGAGAATTTATAGAATGTACTGTATATTATTAAAAATGTATATACAATCACATAATTGTTAGATAAGTGTCAGGATGTCTCTGTCACCAGCTCTGGACTCCATGTCCCAGAATCCTCCCTGCTCACACCTGTTCTCAATCACGACACTCACCTTATCACAATCACCTTATTACTGAGCACCTGCACCTGCAGCCAACATTCAGCACACCTTCAAGAACATGCTCCTCACAGTCAATCATCGTCCGGTCTACCGTTTACTACCTTGAACTGTTTCCAGACCTTACTTACCTGTATACGCTCCGTGTGTTACTTATCTCCAGAGTTTTCCGTGTTCCTGTGATCCCGATCTCCACCAGGATTCCTGCAACAAGGACAAAGAGACTTACAGGTGCATCTCAATAAATTAGAATGTCGTGGAAAAGTTCATTTATTTCAGTAATTCAACTCAAATTGTAAAACTCGTGTTTTAAATAAATTCAATGCACACAGACTGATGTAGTTTAAGTCTTTGGTTCTTTTAATTGTGATGATTTAGGCTCACATTTAACAAAAACCCACCAATTCACTATCTCAACAAATTAGAATACTTCATAAGACCAATAAAAAAAACATTTTTAGTGAATTGTTGGCCTCTGGAAAGTATGTTCATTTACTGTATATGTACTCAATATTTGGTAGGGGCTCCTTTTGCTTTAATTACTGCCTCAATTCGGCGTGGCATGGAGGTGATCAGTTTGTGGCACTGCTGAGGTGGTATGGAAGCCCAGGTTTCTTTGACCGTGGCCTTCAGGTCACCTGCATTATTGGGTCTGGTGTCTCTTATCTTCCTCTTGACAATACCCCATAGATTCTCTATGGGGTTCAGGTCAGGCGAGTTTGCTGGCCAATCAAGCACAGTAACACCATGGTCATTGAACCAGCTTTTGGTACCTTTGGCAGTGGTGCCAAGTCCTGCTGGAAAATGAAATCAGCATCTCCATAAAGCTTGTCAGCAGAAGGAAGCATGAAGTGCTCTAAAATTTCCTGGTAGATGGCTGCGTTGACTGTGGACTTTAGAAAACACAGTGGACCAACACCAGCAGATGACATGGCAGCCCAAATCATCACTGACTGTGGAAACTTCACACTGGACTTCAAGCAACATTCTGTGCCTCTCCACTCTTCCTCCAGACTCTGGGACCTTGTTTCCAAATGAAATGCAAAATTTACTTTCATCTGAAAAGAGGACTTTGGACCACTGAGTTATTTTTCTCCACAGCCCAGGTAAGACGTTTCTGACGTTGTCTCTGGTTCAGAAGTGTCTTGGTAGCCCTTTTCTTGAAGACGTCTGAGCGTGGTGACTCTTGATGCACGGACTCCAGCTTCAGTCCACTCCTTGTGAAGCTCTCCCAAGTGTTTGAATCAGCTTTGCTTGACAGTATTCTCAAGCTTGCAGTCATCCCTGTTGCTTGTGCACCTTTTCCTACCCAAATTCTTCCTTCCAGTCAACTTTGCATTTAATATGCTTTGATACAGCACTCTGTAAACAGCCACACCTTTCAGTAATGACCCTCTGTGACTTACCCTCTTTGTGGAGGGCGTCAATGTTCGTCTTCTGGATCATTGCCAAGTCAGCAGTCTTCTCCATTATTGTGGTTTCAAAGAACAAGAGATACCTGGAATTTATACTGTAGGGATGGTCATTAATTGAAACTCAAATGTAAATATTCTAATATTTTGAGATACTGATTTTTGACTTTCATGAGCTGTAAGCTCTAATCATCAAAATTAAAACAAAAAAACTTTTGAAATGTTTTACTTTACATGCAATGAATCTAAAATATATGAAAGTTTCACTTTGAAATAACTTACAAGAAAAAATGAACTTTTTCACGACATTCTAATTTATTGAGATGCACCTGTACTTTCAGCTAAGCATACAAGAACTCTCATACTGCCATTGACTCACCTGCCTTCTGCTCCCCTCACTCTTCAGTCATTGTCAATAAACCAGCTTGTTTGAATTTACCCCTCTTGTCTCTGCCTTGAATCGTGACAATAAGACCTGAAACCATTAAATTTTTTTGTTGAACTATCTGTTTAGTTTTCATTGTGTGCATAATTTATGGTTAACAAATGCTACAATGTGGCTAATGTGGAGGTGGATGAGGCTTCAACAGTGGATGTGGACGATGGGAGTTTGGAGGAGGTGTGGTGCACTTGGAATGTACTGGCCCAAGTGTATTTGAAAGTCTCACACGGAGTGAAACTCATGCTGAAAATGAGATGAGAGCTTCAGAGGAATCTCCTTGTGATAAGCAGTGAATAGTTCTGACACTCTGAACTCAATTTGGAGCAGTTTGAATGAATGTACCATGTTTTTTGGCACTCTCATATTGTCATATCAAGATCCAGAAAAACATAATGAAAGAGTCTTTCTTTTCTGCTACCTACTTTTCCCAGCCTCTCCTTATACAATCTGTCTGTCTTTCTCCCCGTCTCTCTCTGTTAGACCTACTGCTGTCTGTCCCTGTCAGCCTCCTCTGGTACATTCAGAGCAAATATCTGTAGGTCCCAGCATGCTGAAACCTCAGTCTGGAGCACACAGAGAACTGATTCATCACCTCTCTCTCTCGCTCTCGTACTGCTCAGAAGCTCATCTGAAGCCCACACTGTCTCCAGCTCTCTCAGTGCTACCTTTTTATTCTTCAATTATCCCATCTGTGCACAAATTGTAAATCAGCTAGTGCATGTATTGGTGGAAAACACATTTGTGAAGTGCATTATAGTGCCCCAAAACTTGCACAAGTAATAGGTGGCAGGAATGCACCTATTACTTGTTTTCCAACCACCATAAAAATCTAAAAGAACACTGTAAAGCTAAACTACTTGTAACTGTTGCTGGGCAGACTCTCTGTATGACTGTTTCATATGTAACCTCTTCAGGTAATGGTTACAACAAAACTGTGATATCTGAATGTTCATATGGAGTATTGAACTATCATAGCTGATCTGAACACCTGCAAATACACAGTGGTGAAATGACTTTTTGTTATATTTGAGTTACCTTAATAAATGTTTACAAAATTTGAAAACGTAAAGTTCCATCTATAATTAAGAAAAATGATTCAGTTGGTGCACTTGGTGTTTATTCTTTACATATTCTTTCTGATCTTTGCTATCCTGTCTTCATTTGTTGATATGGGGGTCATGCGAATAGGCTCTCTTAATACAAATGGAGCGAGAGGTCAAACTAGAAGAGCAGTATTGGAAGAGTATTGGCTTAGTCCTGGTTCAAATGGATGTGCTGGAGTTGCTACTCTTTTCAGACAAGTTGATTGTTGATATAAAAGGGTTAGAGATTTAGAGGTATTTACTACAGTGTGTTAAAGATGTGTGTATAGCGATGGCTGGAGATTGGATTGCACTGAAGATGTTTTTTTTTTTTTTTTTACTTTTATTTTTATATACAAGATTAACAATGCACATAAAAAAGGTAATATTAACAACAACAAAAAAGGAGAGATATTAAACATATACATATCAGATTTATGCTACTTAGCATATACAGCTATCCTATACATGCATACATCTCTGTGCTTAGAATAAAATAAACCAAACAAACTTATATTTATATACATACATATGTATATGAACCAACTCCCCAATTAAGGAAAGGGAGAAAAAAAACAAAGCCAAACAGATGAGGTTACCATTTCTATAATGTTCACAGTTTACTTAGCTGAGGATGTCTTTATATTCTTTATATATCAACCACTTTTCCCAGTCCATTCTGAAAGCACTTTTTTCATCTTTAGCGTATACGTAACTTCTTCCATCACGAGGATTTCTTCAATGATCTCAAACCACTGTTTACAATTCAAAGTGCTGTCTTTAAGCCAATTCCTAGTTATAGTCTTTTTACATGCCACAAGAAGAATACATAAACATAAATACATATACATAAATATAGGTCGCTTTTAGGTACTATGCCTTTAATATTTCCCATAAGCAAAAATAAAGAGGTTCTGGGTATTCTATATCCAAGCACTTCAGACATGACTACCTGCACATCATCCCAGAAAGATTGGATTTTCTCACAACTCCAAAAGATATGTGCGTGATCTGCTTCTAACTGTCCACACTGTCTCCAGCAAACCTGTTGTCTGGAGACTTGTTTGCTTTTGATCTTAGGTGTTATAAAGAAGCGAATAAGGCAAAATTCCCTCCATATTTGTGAGTTTGTGGTAGTTTGGTGTATTATCCACATATCGTACCAATCCGTTTCTGGTATTTCTGTCTTTAATTCTTTATCCCATTTCAATTTTATATACAGGTACATCTCAGAAAATTAGAGTATGGTGAAAAAGTTATTTTTTTCTTGTAACTTATTTCAAAAAGTGAAACTTTAATATATTTGAGATTCATTACATGTAAAGTAAAACACTTCAAAAGTTTTTTTTGTTTTAAAGGGGTGGTTGATTGCGATTTCACTTTTTTAACATTAGTTAGTGTGTAATGTTGCTGTTTGAGCATAAACAATATCTGCAGACTTGCGGCGGTGAAAGTTCAATGCAAATGGAGCAGGGGCGGCACCAGAGAATGTTGAACGCAGGTGCTGAGGGGGTGCTAGATCAATGACAGGGGGAGCTGGGCAATTAATAGTAAATATGACCAAAACAGGTTGTTATTGTTATTATTTTTATATGAATAATAAAATCACTATATAGGCGCATTTCAAATGTTTATGAGGAATGTGGGAGTATCGCGCTTAGCCTACTGCATGGGGGCGCGCACGCAATTTTTATTTATTTATTTTTTCCTCCGGAAAGAGCTTATACTCCCGTCATTTTTGGATGTGCTTTCTGTCGTATCATGCAGTCTCCGTGAATGGAGCGCGTCACAACAATGAACCAGCTCACAGACATAAGAAATAAATCTGCAGAAAGCTTGAAAACCAATTAAAATAAAAAAAACAAATCTTCTCTGATTATGTAGTCCCTATAGGTGCATTTCTCTATTAAAGGCACGTCCACTGTGGAGATGTTGAGTCTGAGAAAGCACTAGTTTATTAATAAATAATTAAAATGTATTTTTCCCCGATGCATTCATTACTTTAGCCGGTGCTTTGCGGCAAGCGTTATGCGTGCGTTTGAGCGCGGAATAATACGCCTAAATGCCTAAATAATAGGCATAAATAATAACCTAAATGGTTATTATACTATCAATTTAATATAAACGTGCGAATAGTTGACTAGAAAAATCTTTAGTCGGGGCAGGCCAAGGCTACTACTTGGCACAAGGAACCAATCCATTTTTTAAATAAAATGCTGACATTACGTGCGACTGCAGATCACGTTATTGCATTGCAGTATTTATGCATGTGTTTAATGAGTCAAATGTTTTTATTTTATTTCATTTTTTATGGGGGTGCTATGGGGGTGCTTTGGTTTTTCTTGGGGGTGCTGGAGCACCTGCTAGCCCCTCCCTAGCGCCGCCCATGCAATGGAGATATCGTCTTTTAAAATTCTGGCAGTTTAATGCCTACAAAAACGACAGGTAAGGGACTACAACGAGTTACTTCCCGGGTCTGATACTTCACAGACCCAGATAAACCCTGCCCCCGGGAACACGCAGCAAAGGGGGCGAGGCCATGCTGCGCTGCTTTAGAGAAGAGGAAGAGAAAACTAGGGGTGCACGTAAAAATCTATTCATATGAATCGCGATTCTGTCTTCTAACGATTCTAATGGATTCTCAAGTTTCAAAATCATTATAGGTTCTTAATACTGTTACTCGTGTCGCCCTGCTCTGCCTCTCTCTCTCTCTCTCTCTTTCTCTCTCTCTTTCATTCAGATCGTCAGATAAGCTCCAACAAACTGTTCCAATTATACACTTATTTTCACACAGCAATGAGAAGCATTATAAATGGACACGCGTGCGGTTGCTGTGCTGTATTAAAGCTTTAATCAGGATAAAACCGTATATTAAAAGCTAACAGAAGCAGTAGCACTTACAAATAGCAGCGTATTTAAAAGTATGAGACAACAACAACCAAACATACCATTAAAAGTCGTGCTTGCACAGGTTCTGCACGATCCTCTTCACTAATATCCTCTGGGTCTCAATCGGGCTCAAATTGATAAGCATTATAGACAACGCCACTGTTTACAATTCAACCGGAGCACATGCCACTGAGGTGAGGGGCGGGACGTTCAGACCTGCAGTAGAGGCGGTTTAGCGAATCACAACACACTGAGCCAGCTAACCAATCTCAGCCCATCGCGTATTTCTGAAGGAGGAGCTTTATAAAACCAGGAAATAATTTGAGGCGTTTGTCAGAGAAGGGACAGAGAGGTGTGGAATAAAGGTAAATTATGTGAAAAATAATGCGTTTTTAAAAAAACCAAGCATGAACACATGCTAGACTGCACCCCATAAACACAATCAAGCCTAGAAAAAAACCAGTCAACCACCCGTTTAATTTTGATGATTAGAGCTTACAGCTAATGAAAGTCAAAAATCAGTATCTCAAAATATTAGAATATTTACATTTGAGTTTCAATAAATGATCATCCATACAGTATAAATTCTGGGTATCTCTTGTTCTTTGAAACCACAATAATGGGGAACACTGCTGACTTGGCAATGGTCCAGAAGACGATCATTGACACCCTCCACAAAGAGGGTAAGCCACAGAGGGTCATTACTGAAAGGGGTGGCTGTTCAAGGAGTGCTGTATCAAAGCATATTAAATGCATATTAAATGCATATTAAAAGCATATTAGCACCTACCCACAGTGCCAAAACCACTTCCAAGTGGTTTGCTGACCATGATATTACTGTGCTTGATTGGCCAGCCAACATGCCTGACCTGAACCCCATATGGAATCTATGGGATATTTTCAAGAGAAAGATGAGAAACAGTCAATCCAACAATCCAGACGAGCTGAAGGCTCAATGGTGTCTCAGCAGTGCCACAGACTGATCGCTTCCATGCCACACCTCACTGATGCTGGAGTTTGTGCTAAAGGAGCCTCGACCAAGTATTGAGTGCATAAATTAACATACTTTAAAGAACTTGAACTTTTCAGTTTTGCAAATCCTTTTTTTGATTGATTTTAGGAAATATTCTCACAGAGAGAAAGTCCAAGGCTTATAAAGAGTGTGTGATTGGGTGATAGTGATTGTGTGATAGTTCTCAGGTGTGAGCGTGATTAGTGTAATCAGCTGTGTGTGTGTCGTCAGTGCAGTGGATGATGGGAAATGCAGTCCAATGTGCTGTGTGGTGAGAGAGTCAATATGATGGAGAGGCGACCTCTGGTGGCTATCGGGCAGAAGGCCACAGACCGGATTCGTGACAGAGCCCCCCCACAAGGAGCGGCTTCCAGACGCTCCAATACAATCCAGGAGAGCGGTGGAGCGGAGGCAGAACAGGGGGAGGGACGGAGGGCCAGGTCCATGTGGAAATGGAGAGACTGGGGATTGAGGCAGAGCGGGAAGCCAGGGCAGAGATGATGGAACTGGAGCCCACCAGGGCAGGGCGGAGCGGACGGAACTGGAACCCACCAGGGCGGAGCGGACGGAACTGGAACCCACCAGGGCGGAGCGGACGGAACTGGAGCCCACCAGGGCGGAGCAGACAGAACTGGAGCCCACCAGGGCGGAGCAGAAGGCCTCCCCGGCGGAGCAGACGGAACAGGAGTCCACCAGTGCAGAGGAGACAGAGCAGAAGACCTCCACGGCGGAGTTGAAGACCACCAGACCTGAGCAGAAGGCCACCCCGGCAGAGCAGAAGACCACTAGACAGGCCTGAAGACCATGGCAGGGACTGGGACCTAGGAAACACTGAGACATATGAAAGAGACAGAGCATCCATGGCAGAAAACACTAAAAAGTTATCAAAAGGTTCACTGGCTGACATTGGACAGAATGATAGTTCATAATCGGGTTCATGGGCTGAAACCGGACGTGATGATAGTTCATAAGTAGTCTCTATGGCAGTGACAGAATAAACATGACAGACATGGGATGCATTGATATTTTCGGGGCTCATGACAGGCAAGTTTAAGGGTTCACAGGTGGGTCTTTGGGTTGTGACAGACGAGGCAATAAACTTAGTATTGGCCTTCTTGAGAGTGGTGGGACTGACAGACTGTTCACTAATGGATTCCTTGGCAATGACAGGGTATACTGAAGGTTCATAAAAAGATTCCATGGCAGTGATAGGGCTAGCGGGACAGACATGAGGTGCAACGCAACAGTCAAGACGTTCACCCATAACCCTCTCAGTCGTGAATGACGGGACGGGTAATTCACAACTAGCCTCCTTGGCTGACTCAGGGCAGGACAATAGTACATAACTGGCCATGACATGAGCTAAGGGAGGTTCATTATTGGCTTCCGTGGCCAGTTCAAAGCAAGGCAAGAGTTCACAGATGGCCTCTATAGTCGGGACAGGGCAGGACAAGGATTCATAGACGGCCTCCATAGCCGTGACAGGGCAGGACAAGGATTCATAGACGGCCTCCATGGCCGGGGCAGGACAGGGCGAGAGTTCATAGACGGCCTCCATGGCCGGGGCAGGACAGGGCGAGAGTTCATAGACGGCCTCCTTAGCCGTGATGGGACAGGGCGAGAGCTCATAATTGAGTACCACTGACACCTCTGAAGGTTCTGCAGCAGATGCCGCCACCGTTGGAGGTTCTGCAGTAGTACTATCAGGATACAAGGAGATTTCAGCAACAGTTCCTTCGACCGTGACATGACAGGCTGAGAGTGCATTACTGGGCGCCACCACCATGCAAGGAACTGAAGAGAGTACCGCCGCTTCAGGAGGTTCTGCAGCATTAGCTGCCACCTTTGGAGAAACTGCAGCAGGCACCATCACTTCGGGGAACATGGCAACGAATGCCACTACCTCAGGAGGTTCTGCAGCATCAGCCGCCACCTCTGAAGACATCATAGTGGCCACCGTTACCTCTGGGAGTTCTGTGGTGGTGTACGCAGCCCAAACACACCAAAAAGCGATCACCATTATGGGAAGCACTTCAGACAGGGGAATCAGTTCAGGAACAGGAGGGCTTGAGTGAGTGGGTTTGGGGATACCAGCTGCGCGTGCAGACACCAGCGGTGCATCCCTCACACTGGAAACCAGACTGGGAAATCGAAGCACTGACCTTGAATATCTGGATGTGATGGACAGGACGTCACAAGACTCTGGCAGATCAGCGGAGACGTGGTGAGACTCTGGCAGATCAGCGGAGACGTGGTGAGACTCTGGCAGATCAGCGGAGACGTGGTGAGACTCTGGCAGATCAATGGTGACTTGATTGGACACACGAAGATTATCCATAACTTGACTTGGCTCTTTAACATCAATTGTGACTTTACTTAGCTCTTTAAGATCAGCTGCGACTTGACTTGATTCATGAAGATCAGTGGTGACTTGACATGACTCAGAAACATCAGCTGTGACTTGACCCGATTCATGACAATCAACCGTGACTTTACTTGGCTCACGAAGATCAGCTGAGAAATGACGGTGCGTTGTTGTGTCTGCCATTTTGTGAACGGGATCCGCTGTTGCCGCCATTTTGTGAGCATGCTCTAACGTAGCTGTCATAAATGTCATAAATGCAGTGCCGCGTTCTTCCTCTGCGACACCCACAGTGAGCAAAGAGCCAACAGTCAACAAAGCATAATCCATAAACTGAGCGAGTGATGAACACGGACCCTCACGTCTAAGCTCAGATTGCAGTGGTTGATTAATGCCATCACAAAAAAAACTCTATTAACAAACAGTCCGGTAGATCAGAGTAGTTTGCAATGGCTAAAAATTCACGGATATAGTTCTCCAGCGATCGCGAGCCTTGTTTAAGGGTTAACAAAATTCTTGTCGTATCCATACCTGGCCAATGTTCCTCAGAAAAGCTGCTGGATCCTTGTTTGGCCGAGTATTCTGTAACGGGGCGAACAAGACGTGAGGCAAGTGGATCCATTTGCAAGCTTTTATTTCTAGGCGTGGTCAATAACAGGCAGGGTCGAACAAACAGCAAACAGGTATATAGAGGGCAAGACAGAAGAGTACTTAAGTAAACAGGCTTGGTCGGCGATCGGCATACAATATCCAAGGGGCTTGACAGAAGGGGTAATCCAGGTACGAGAGCAATAATCCTAGCGAGGTTCAAACAGCGTCCGAAGGGCAAGGCAAAAGGGTAAATCCAGAGAACATGGGCAGGAGTCAAAACACAAGAGAACAAACAAGGTAAAGCAAGACTATGACTATGACTTGGGCTCCGTAGAGTAGCTATCGCTATGAGAGAGATAAACGCAATACAATACTCGGCGCTCACAGAGAGAAAGTCCAAGGCTTATAAAGAGTGTGTGATTGGGTGATAGTGATTGTGTGATAGTTCTCAGGTGTGAGCGTGATTAGTGTAATCAGCTGTGTGTGTGTCGTCAGTGAGTGGATGATGGGAAATGCAGTCCAATGTGCTGTGTGGTGAGAGAGTCAATATGATGGAGAGGCGGCCTCTGGTGGCTATCGGGCAGAAGGCCACAGACCGGATTCGTGACATAAGGAGAAGATGAGCATTTAATGGGAGCATGTAATAAAGCTGCCAGTGAAGTAGGCATACATGACGTAGCTTCCATGGTAAGCCATCCAGATGGATCGTGAAAGTGATCTTGATTTAACCAGTATTGCATGACCCTAAAATTTGAAGCCCAACAATAAAACTGTAAATTATTAAATATTTTGGGTCTCTGAAGGAATGTTTTACGAATTTTGGGGCCTTTTTTATTCCAAATGAATCTTAGAATCAGGGTATCGACTTTGCGGAAAAAGTGTTGAGTAATAAAAATGGGGATGCATTGAAAGTAATAAGAAAATTTGGGGAGGATATTCATTTTAACCGAATTGATTCTACCTGCCAGAGACAGGGGAAGCAGTGACCAGCACTCAAAATCTTTTTCTATTTGAAGTAGCAAGTTAGCAAAGTTAAATTTAAAGAGGTCTTTAAATTTATCTCTGATGCAGACTCCAAGGTATGTAAATCTATGCTATGCAATCCTAAATTAAAAGTTTTTAGCAGCAGAGTTTAGTGGAAAAATCTCACTCTTGCTCAGATTTAACTTATAACCAGAGATCAGCCCAAATTACTTTAAAGTATTCAGAGCTATGGGTATTGACCTGCCCAAATCTGAAATGTAAAGGAGAAGATCATCTGCATACAAAGACACCTTTTGTTCTGTGCCCATTCTTTTTATGCCCAATATAGAGGAGTCAGAACGCAATGCAATAGAGAGGGGCTCAATAGCAATGGCAAAGAGAATTGGACTCAGGGGGCATCCATGGCGAGTAGACCGGTGGAGGGAAAAGTATCCTGAGCGAGTGTTATTGGTTCTGACAGAAGCTTGGGGGGCAGAATAAAGTAACTTCACCAATGAAATAAATTTCTCACCAAAACCAAATTTCCCTAATGTATAAAACAAATATTTCCATTCCACCCAGTCAAAAGCTTTCTCTGCATCTAATGAAATTATAGCTTTTGGGACAACAGAAGAAGAGGGATTGTTAAACTGTGTTCTAATATTAAAAAAGGAGTGCCTATTTTTAATAAACCCAGTCTGGTCCGGGGAAATGATGGATGGTAAAATGGATTCCAGACGTAATGCCAGCAGTTTTGATAAAAGTTTAAAGTCCACATTAAGAAGAATGACCGGGCGGTAGGAGGCACAATTTAAGGGGTCTTTATTTTACTTTCAAATTAAAGAAATAGAGGCCTGGTTAAGTGTTTGAGGGAGCCTAAGCGAATCTAATGATTCAAAGTACATGTCAATCATAATGGGGGCCAATTTATCAAAAAATGTTTTATAAACCTCTATTGGTCAGGCAAAATCTTTCTGATAGAGACCCATTTACTCTCACTCTAGCAGTTGGGTTTTGATATATTGACTTTATACACTGGATAGATTTGTCATTAAAACCCAACTTTTCTAGTGATAAGTAAAGAAACTCCCAGTTGACCCTGTCGAATGCCTTCTCAGCATCAAGACTGATTAGGGTTTATTTCGATGAGCCCTATCTATTATATGGCGAGTTCTTCTAATATTTTCATGTTTGTCAACCTTTAACAAAACCCGTTTGGTCCAAACAATTGATTTCTGGATGCTAAAATAGAACTATACATTTTATAATCTGTATTAAGGAGTGATATACAGTAGGTCTATAATTTTGACAGTGTTCCCTGTCTTTTTTTCCCTTCGGGATTATGGAAATTTTAGCCTCTTTCCATGACGGAGGAATTTTTCCTTCTTTTATGACCCAGTTGAAGGTGTCCATTAGCAATGGCATCAGTTCTTTATTAAAAATTCTGTACCACTCTGAAGGGAATCCATCACTCCCTGGTGCTTTGCCTGACTTTAGTTTACCCATGGCTTGTTGTAACTCCTCAGTGGTTATTTCTGCAGCTAAGCTTTTATTTTGTAAATCACCAATAGAGGGCAGATCTAATGTATTAAGGAATCCTAGTACTTTTGTTCTGTCCATTTCAGAGGTCTGTTTGTATAGTTTTTCATAGTAATTCTTAAAGCACTGAAGATTTTATGTTGGATAGAAGTGGAGAAGAGCCTCACTTTAAGTCAGCTCTGGTATTGTTTAACCTGGTTAAAGAGTGAGATTTGAATGATGTATGGAGAAATAGAAATAATGACACAAAACAATATACATGGAAAATGGAAATGAAAATGAAGTTAAAGGAACCAGACTGGACAGGATGAGCAGAAGTTTTAATAATAGAGTGATGGAAGCTGCTGCTAGTGGGTTCTCTGATTACCATATGGTAATTGATGAAAACAAAAAAATAACTTTTAGATCTCACTATTACTGGCATTTTATCAAATAATTATTGAATGATACACTTTTTTGGGAGAGAGTTGTCTCTTAATGGAAGGAGTGGAAGTTACAAAAATATCATTTTGAAAATAAGAGTCAATGGTGGGAGGTTGGAAAAGGTTAAAGATGCTTTTCAGAAATTGCAAAGTGAAATAGAAAAAATGGAGAAGATAAATAAATAAATAAGATAATAAATAATAATAAGATAATAAATAAAAGTGGGTTTATGCAGTTGGAACCAAAGTATTTCTTGTAAACCGGTCCCACATGGGATGTTGACTCTGCATTGTGTATATGGAACAAATGGACACCGAACTTCTATGGCTGATCAATTTATTGGCTTTTTATTTTCTGGACAAATGAGGAATTAATATTAATAAACATGCATCTTTTGGTTTTGTAACGTGTTGGCTGTCCAATCAAGCGCACGACGAAGGTGTTAAATCCAAGAGAGTATTTAATGCAAATTCCAGGAGTAATCCAAATGTAAATCTACAAAACTACAAACCAACATCCCCAAATCAATACCAGACGGAGCACTGAGGGAAACAGAGGGCTTAAATGCAGAGGAGAACACAATCAAGAAGAAACAGAACAGTTGTGGGGCTAATTAACAACCAAAGAGACTAATTAATTATTAAGAAAACATATTATTTATTATTATCACACTTTAGTTTGGGGACCAATTCTCACTAGGAACTATTAACTACGACTTTTGCCTCAATAAACTCCTAATTACTTATTACTAATAATTACTAAGGTAGTTGTGAAGTTTAAGTATGGGTTGTATTAACGATCTAAAATATGTTTATGCAGAACAAGGCATTAATATGTGCTTTATAAGTACTAATAAACCAAAGAAGTTATACTGAGAAGAAGTAAAAGCCAATAGAACGTTCCATTGCAACAGCAGCGCCCAGCAGCAGCCCTGCGCTTCCGCCATTCTGGAGTGAAAGCGACTCGGCATTCCACTAGATTCTAGCTGTCACTATGGCAAATATCATCTGCTTTGTTTAAAAAATCGTACATTAAAGCTGAAATACAACCTGAATGATGACAACAATAACGTACAATCACTAGACTAGTGATCATCAAATCCTGTTAACAGTTAATTTTACAGTGTTTAAGTCTTCCCCTTTTTTCACAAACCTTTGTTCTCTAGAAACCATGTCAGTTTCGGTTGAAATTATTTTAAGTTCACGTATTAGCATTATAAACACTGAATTAATTACCAACATATGAAATTAAATTTATGACCGAAAAATTAGGAATGTTGGACAATAAAACAGGAATATAACAGCTTGACAGTAAACAGTTTTTGCAGTATTGTCTTATATTAATGTCCGTTAAAGGAAGACTGTAAATAAAAAACTTATGTAAAAAAAACAAAACAAAAAACACACACGTACAGCCACTGTCTCCAAAATTATTTATTTATTTATTTATGACAGACACAGCAATGCATCATGTTCTAGATCATGTTTGTAGTGTGCTCCAGGGGATTAAAACATACATTATATATTTCAGACCTAGTGGAGTAATAGCTAATAACTTAGTAGTAAATGTGTAAACTTGCATAAGCGCATTCTAACTTAGTGTCATATCCATATAAATCATTATTATGGTTTCTATGGCTAGGACCTGCAGTTCCTAAAAGGAATTAAGTTTACTACTAGACTAAAAACAGTAAAAGTTAGCAGGTGCATAATATAGCGCTACGTCCCACTTCAAAGCACACAATATTTTTACACTTTTGTGAATAATTATCTGTCAGGGTCTTTGAGAAAACAATGAAAGGCAAGATTTTTACTGTCACACTGATAGTTTTTGCAGTGGATTGCCCAAGATTGCATTCTTTTATTCCACTTTGACCTCTCTTTCGTTGTTATTCTGTCTATTTCTGTGTATCTGTGCTGTTGTCCGGCGGCCGGCCATGCTACCGAAGCGCCACCTAGTGGCTGTTACCAAAAAAGCATCAGAGTTTCATCTCTTGGGCTTCTATACATTTACATTACATTTACATTTAGTCATTTAGCAGACACTTTTATCCAAAGTGACTTACAAATGAGGACAATGGAAGAAATCAAAATCAACAAAAGAGCAATGATATGCAAGTGCTATAACAAGTCTCAGTTAGCTTAACACAGTAGACGTAGCAAGTTTTTTTATTATATAATAAATAAAAAGAAAACTGATAGAACAGAAAAAGAATAGAGCAAGCTAGTGTTATAGGCCTTTTTGCTTTTGATGATTGTATAATAAATAAAAAGAAAACAAACAGATAGAATACAAAAAGATTAGAAAAGCTAGTGTTTTTAAACAATAGAATTAGAATAGAGAGTGCTAGAGTTAGAGGGTCAAATAAAAATGGAAGAGATGTATTTTTAGCTGATTCTTGAAGATGGGTAAGGACTCAGCTGCTCGGATTGAGTTGGGCAGGTCATTCCACCAGGAGGGAACATTTAATTTGAAAGTCTGTGAAAGTCTTTTTGTGCCTCTTTGGGATGGCACAGTAAAGCGACATTCACTTGCAGAATGCAAGCTTCTAGAGGGCACGTAAGTCTGAAGTAATGAATTTAGGTAAAGGGGTGCAGAGCCAGAGGTGGTTTTGTAGGCAAACATTAATGCCTTGAATTTTATGCGAGCAGCTATTGGTAGCCAGTGCAAAGTGATAAACAGAGGTGTGACGTGCATTCTTTTTAGCTCATTAAAAATTAATATTGCTGCTGCGTTCTGGATTAATTGTAAAGGTTTGATCAAACTGGCTGGAAGACCTGCCAAGAGAGCATTGCAATAGTTCAGTCTGGACAGAACAAGAGCTTGGAACAAGGAGTTGTGTTGTTTCTGTTCTGAAAGAAAGGGCCTGATCTTCTTGATGTTGAATAAAGCAAATCTGCAGGACTGGGCAGTTTTAGCAGTATGGTCTTAGAAAGTCAGCTGACTATCAATCATAACTCCAAGGTTTCTGGCTGTTTTTGAAGGAGTTATGGTTGATGTGCCTAACTGGATGGTAGTGTTGCTTTCTTCAACGAAAATTATGACGAAATATCGTCGTCAACGAACCTTTATCACGTGACGAAAACGAGACGAGACGCAACGTAAATGCTGGTCATGTGACGATGACGATAATTAAATGTATAATGCAATATCGTTGACGAATAAAAACGAGACTAAATGTGGTTTACAAAATAAAAACTATGCTAAAATGTCTCTTCATTTTCGTTGACCAAAACGAGACGAAACGAAATGTTATAACGTTATTTCGTCTCGTTTAGTCGCGTTATTATTTTGCAGTATTTCTGTTTCATGTGACTTAAGGTTACTTCAGGGGCTGTCCGGGTTGCCAGGTTTTCGCAACAAAACCCGCCCAATTGCTACTCAAAACTAGCCCAATCGCATTTCGAGGGGGATTCCCCGGTAAAGTTCCAGGGTCTAAATATTTGGGGACTTGGCAACACTCTGCGCAGACGCAGGCGACGTCACTTCCTCAAGCCCCACTCGCGGCATTATTTAGAAGGCGACAACAAACAAAGTTAAGTCTGACACAGAGAAAGGGACCGATGGCTGGCTTCATCTGACTTCAGTTTACAATCAATACAAGTAACAGACACACACATTTTATTTGCAATTTTTAGTATGTTATTGTAGCTCGAGCATTCAAGCACCTCGTTTCTCTTTGTTAAATTTGAATGTAACGTTATATTTTTTTTTCTGGCATTGTCATGTGATGCTATTTTATTTTATTTATTGTTTTTATTTATTTAAATGTATGTGTGTGTACTTCTAATATGTTTGGTTGGTAAAATAAATGTTGTAAATTCAAATCAGAGTGTATTTGGGTGTATTCTTGAGTCTATAAGGTAACAATATAATAAGATAACCTTGTTTGAAATGGGTTTGGCTAAAAGAAAATTTTGGTTTCGTCTGTACTGCTAGGTACTTATACTATATTGACTGGGTTAAATAGAATTGCATTACTAAAAAGAGACTAAAATACAATTTTCATTGACTAAAACTAGACTAAATGTCATCAGTTTTCGTTGACTAAAACTAGACGAAAATAGTCATCAGTTTTCGTCGACTAAAACTAGACGAAAATAGTCATGGATAATTCTGACTAAAACTAGACTAAAATGCTCAGACTTTTAGTTGACTAAAACTTGACTAGACTAAAAAGAGTATGAACGTGACTAAAACTAATAAAAACTAAAATGACAGCTTCACACAAAGACTAGACTAAAACTAAAATTAAAACAGGCCGCCAAAAACAACACTACTGGATGGTGAAATTATGATGAAACGATGGGTTTGCTGGAACCACAAGAAGTTCTGTCTTAGCTAGGTTGAGTTGAAGGTGATGGTCCTTCATCCAGCAAGAAATGTCTGTTAGACAAGCTGAGATGAGAGCAGCTATCGTCGGATCATCAGGATGGAATGAGAGGTAGAGTTGAGTGTCATCAGCATAGCAGTGATATGAAAAGCCATGTTTCTGAATGACAGAACCTAGTGATGCCATTTAGACAGAGAAGAGAAGTGGTTCAAGAACTGAGCCCTGAGGCACCCCAGTAGTTAGATGTTGCGACTTAGATACCTCACCTCTCTGTACTCTTTGAATAAACTGCCAAAATGCTAGTAATATGCATGCTGGTAATAAACAACTAGTTAATAGTGAGAACTGATGCCCAAACTAAAGTGTTACTATTAGTTGTATTGTTATATTATACAAAGGAGAGTCAAAGACTGCCCCAGAATGAGCTACAGAGATAAATTTAATCTGCTGTCCTTGGGTAGGAGAGTACCAAAACACATTACGTAACAAAAACATCAATGTAATAACATGTACAATACCCCCCCCCATTTAAAAGATAAGAAATATAATTCCCCACATAGAAACTACAAACCAAGATACTACAAGACATCCCCTATAAAAACTACAAAACATCACCCAATAATAAGAATTATAAAAATTTTAAGACCCCCAAAGTTAAGCAACCATTTCAAGATGCAAGAATATTCAATGATCACACACCTGACTCATCTTTAACTATATTTTCAAATGTAGCTTACACTGTTCCAAAGTAGGACACTATAGTATTAATGGGTAAATTATTCCAAGAATTAACAGCTCTAACAGAAAAAACTGAATGACCAAAATCAGTAACTCTGTGCTCCACAATCACCTCTCTTGTTTGTCTTATATTTTCAGTATGTGAAGAAACAAATTTTTTCAAGGGTGAAGGTGCAAGGTTATTAATAATTTTGTACATTAAAGAACAATTGTACAACATATCAAAATTGTGAAAAGTAAAAAAAAAAACAATTTTTATTATAAAAACGATATCTGTTGGGTTTCTTATCAGATACTTTTAAAGCATTTTCAGATGTTTAAAAATGTATTTTTGCATATGAATCATTATAGTTATGTTTATCTGAATTTGTTGAGGTGTTGAGGGAATGTCTAGACATGTTCCACATTCAGGTATCATTCTGAATCTGACTAATTGTGTTTTCTTATAGTTGTATCAAGGGTCTGTGTTTAAAAGACATCAACTACAATCAAACACAACATGTCATGACATCGTGTAACCTTAAATGTTTTCATTGGGAGTCTGTGTGTGAGTCATCACAATGCATGTCTAATGTTGGAACTGTAGACTGACTGTCAGATGCAGTGTAATACGAACAGAGAAAATAGCACCTTTACATTAATCACCATAAAGATGACTAAACTGCCAGCACAGCACTGAACCTTTACCTTTAGCCTAGTCTGTGACTCATACACAAACACATACCGTTAATGTGAACATGGTTTACATTTTGGCATTATGCTTATTCCTTGCGAATCAATTTCACAATTGCTAGCTCCATGCTCTGCTATTTGAGCTACAGGAACCAAGCTTCAGCCTAAATGTCACTGACTGAAAGCACACTATCAGTAAAGTGTCAAAAGCAGTAATGTGCTTTGGTCTTCATAAACAGAGAACAGAATAATTAAATATGTGAAATATCACTATTTTCAGTTCAGATTCAGATTTACACCTGTGTGTTTGTGTGTCAGATTATTTCTGACTTTGTGTTTGACCAAATGAGGCTTAGTAGTGAAAAATAGATCTGGGATGCGTTCTGATGCAGTTAAGAAATGCAGATGGTGAATAAGCAGCACATAACTCACTCATATACACTAAAAACAGACATAACAGAATGGAATTAAATAAAATGAAGAAAGTGAGTCTCCCATCCCTGTGTCAGTGTTTTTGTTGTTTGGTTTAATAAAGATACTGTTAGCCACTAGATCCATGCCTCAACTCTTTTCTTGCCTTGAACCACTCGTGACAAGAACAGACAGAAATAATAGATCTATCACTGGCTTTTTGTTTGTGAGCTTGGTTGAGAAGACCTTCTTTGGTTGCAGTATTCAGTGAGGTTTTGTGAGTTGCTGAGGTGCCCAAATTTAGATGGCACCACAGTAAAGACAATATTTTGGGTTGGTGCCAGTTATGATGGGAATGTGGACCTACATCTTGTCCTGCTGTACTGTTCATCCATGAGCCAGCAATGGCAGAACTGATAACTAGTTAGACCACTATTAGACCACTATTAATCTAAACTGTTCATATTGTCACACTAAACAAATAAAATTGACTTAACTTTATAAAGACCAAAGTGTAAGTGTTGCACCCCTGGAAAGGGTGAAATAAGATATTAATAAAAGAAGACACAGACTTGTGTTGCTGTCTGCGCGTCAAGCGTCAAGTTGGCTGTGATACACAGTGTAGTTCATCTCATCTACTACCTGCAGCTTTTGACCTCCCCCTGCTGGACTTGAAATACTCCTTGAAATACACTTTGATCATGTTATTTCCCATTTAATAAACAGAATTCAGAACAATAAACAATAAACTCAACCATACCAATTTCATCATGTTGCATAAATCATATTGATTTTAACCCCTTTTTTTCTTTTATATCCTACTTGAATCAAGTTGATATCTGTAATATTTTGAACTATCATATTGATCTTTTTAACCACTACACAAGCAGGGTTGAGTCTGGTCAGTACCTGGATGGGAGACCTCCTGGGAAAACTAGGTTGCTGTTGGGAGGGGTGCTAGTGAGGCTAGCAGGGGGTGCTCACCCTGTGCTCTGTGTGGGTCCTAACGCCCCAGTGTAGTGATGGGGACACTATATTTTCAAAAAGCACTGTCCTTCGGATGATATGTTAAATCTGAGGTCATAAAAAATCCTAGGATGCCAGGATGTCCTTTGAAAATAATAGGGGTGTAACCCCTGCCAAATTTGCCCACTGGCCTCCTAATCATCCTCATATCTACTGATCAGCTTCAACTCTCTGGCTCCTCTTCTAAATGTAATCAATTATTATTATTATTTGCAATAATATTTCCCTAAAAGTAATAAAGTTTCATTTATATAATAATCTTTGGTCTTTTTCAAACACGTTCTCAGAGGACAGGAGTGTTCAGTCTTAGTGGCCGTTTTTTTCCCCATTCCAATGTGCTACATTTCCGTTGTTTTTCTTAGTACAAGTATTTGACAGACATGTCAATTGTGTCTTTTGCAGGGTTTTTCATTAGCGCCACACTTTTAAGATCCCTGAATTTTAACTTTTACAAGCAGCGCTGCTCGTCAATGTCAGTTCCAAAACAGTGGACCAATCAGAAGACCCCAGAGGTGGGGCAAGTGCTTCTACATTGTTCACAGTAGCAAGTTGGCACAGCAGTTGTGTTTTATTTGATGTAACATGTACCTAAAGTACACTTTAAACCTAGCGCCATGTAGCTTTAGCTCTTGAACAAGCTTGATGATACTAAAGTAGTATAAGATGGTGCCGCAGATGGCAGCTACTGTGCTTTGCTCTTCAGTGTTTGTACTGTTTTTGTTTGTTTTTCCTGTTTTTTGTTTTTCAAACATGATCAGTTTTACCAGGGATGAACTGCTGAACATTCGGCAGAACACACCACAAAATCTTTTACCGGATTTTGATTATTCGGATGCTTTGCTGGACATTATAGTTGGCGGAGCTGCGGTGTTGTTTAGACGCTACAGGACGCGAAAGCGGGGGAAGCGAGCCGGGGCGCTCGTAAAGCTTCGTCAGCGTGGATTAATAACGCCGTTGCCTAGCATCCATCTGGCGAATCTCCGCTCTCTACCCAACAAAACGGACGAACTCCTCCTGCTCTCCCGGACAAACAGGGATTTTTCTAACTCTGCTGCTCTGTGTTTCACGGAAACCTGGCTGAATGACACCATACCGGACAGCACTTTACATCTTCCTAACTTCCAACTGATCAGAGCAGATCGCGATGCAGAATCAACGGGGAAATCGTGCGGTGGCGGGACGTACTTCTACATCAATGAGAGGTGGTGTACAGATATAACTGTGTTAAAGAAGATGTGCTGTTATGATCTACAAACGCTCTTCATTAACTGCAAGCCGTTCTATTCACCGCGGGAGTTCTGTTTGTTCATTCTCGTGAGTGTTTACATTCCACCGCACGCGAACGCGAGATCAGCTTTACAGAAACTCGCTGATCAGATCACAGACACTGAGCAACAACACCCGGATTCTGTTTTAATCATTCTTGGTGACTTTAATAAAGCAAATCCCTCCCGCCAACTGCCAAAATACAGTCAGCACATCACATGTCCCACCAGAGACAGTAATATATTGGATCACTGTTACACAGCGATAAAGGATGCATATCACTCTGTCCCTCGAGCAGCTTTAGGACTCTGATCACTGTTTGGTTCATCTCATACCGACCTACAGGCAGAAATTAAAATCTGTTAAACCTGTATTAAGAACTGTTAAAAGATGGACTAATGAAGCAGAGCAAGATTTAAAAGCTTGTTTTGACCTCACTGATTGGAGTGTTTTTGAAGCTGCTGCCACCGATCTGGACGAGCTCACAGAGACTGTAACATCTTATATCAGTTTCTGTGAAGATATGTGTATTCCTACCAGGACTCGTTTAACCTACAACAACGACAAACCATGGTTCACTGCAAAACTCAGACAGCTCCGTCAGGCCAAAGAAGATGCTTACAGGATGGGGGATAAAGTCTTGTATAAACAGGCCAAATACACACTGGAAAAGGAGATCAGAGTGGCAAAGAGGAATTATTCTGGCAAGCTAAGGAACAAATTCTCTTCCAGTGATTCTGCTTCAGTGTGGAAAGGTATGAAAGACTTTACAAATTACAAGACACCATCCCCCAGCACTGTGGAGAATCAACAACTAGCAGATGATTTGAATAACTTTTGCTGTAGGTTTGAAAAAAACACCCCACACCCGCCCTGAACACCTCTCCACACAACCATTAACACCTCCAGCAACCCCCCTCTCCCCAACACCTGCACTGAAAATAAGTGAAGATGACGTGCGGCAGGTCTTCATTAAGAACAAAAGAAGGAAAGCACCAGGCCCAGACGGTGTGTCACCAGCCTGCCTTAAAACCTGTGCTGACCAGCTGGCCCCCATCTTCACACAGATCTTCAACAGATCACTGGAGCTGTGCGAAGTCCCCTCATGCTTCAAACGCTCCACCATCAACCCCACGTCCCAAAGAAACCCAAAATTACTGGACTTAATGACTACAGACCTGTGGCTCTGACATCTGTGGTCACGAAATCATTTGAAAGTCTGGTTTTGGCTTATCTGAAGGCCTCCACTTGACCCTTACTGGACCCCCAGCAGTTTGCCTACAGAGCAAACAGGTCTGTGGATGATGCAGTCAACATGGGACTGCACTTCATCCTGCAGCATCTGGACAGACCAGGGACTTATGTGAGGATCCTGTTTGTAGACTTCAGCTCCGCTTTTAACACCATCATCCCGGACACCCTTCAGAATAAACTGACACAGCTCTCCGTACCCACCTCCGTCTGTCAGTGGATCACCAGCTTCCTGACAGACAGGCAGCAGCTAGTGAGGCTGGGAAAATTCTCATCCAGCACCCACACCACCAGCACTGGAGCTCCTCAAGGCTACGTTCTCTCCCCACTGCTTTTCTCCCTCTACACGAATGACTGCACATCTAAAGACCCCTCTGTCAAGCTCCTGAAGTTTGCAGACGACACCACACTTATCGGCCTCATTCAGGACGGTGACGAGTCTGCCTACAGACAGGAGGTTAAGGAGCTGGCTGTCTGGTGCAGTCTTAACAACCTGGAGCTGAACACGCTCAAAACAGTGGAAATGATCGTGTACTTCAGGAGAAACCCCCCTGCTCTCCCTCCACTCACCATCATGAACAGCACTGTGACTGCAGTGGAGTCATTCAGGTTCCTGGGCACCACTATCTCCCAGGACCTGAAGTGGGACAATCACATAGACTCCATTGTGAGAAAGGCACAGCAGAGGTTGTACTTCCTTCGCCAGCTGAGGAAGTTTAACCTGCCACAGGAGCTCCTGAAACAGTTCTACTCTGCCATCATTGAATCTGTCCTCTGCACATCAATAACTGGTTCAGCTCAGCTACCAAATCTGACCTCAGAAGACTACGGAGGGTAGTCCGGACTGCTGAGTGAATCATTGGTACAACCCTCCCTACTCTCCAAGAACTGTACTTATCCAGAGTGAGCAAAAGAGCTGGCAAAATCACTCAAGACCCCTCACATCCCTCTTTGAACTGTTACCGTCTGGTTGACGCTACAGAGCTCTGAGCACCAGAACGACCAGACACGGGACCAGTTTCTTTCCCCAAGCAATCCATCTCATGAACACTTGACATTAAACGTGGAACACACAACACTATTATACAATTATTTATTCACCACACATACATATATAATATTTCTTTATTTATTTTCATTTGTATTTTTTTTTTTTTTTTCCATTTCAAATTTGCACGTCAGACCTGTACACACATGATTGTCTGTATTGCATAGTGTTTTTGCTATTTTGTACACTACCTATTTGTATATTGTTCTTTTGTTGTCTGTGTCCTGTCCTGTTGCTGTCATTCTGTTGCACTGTGGAGCTTTGTCACTGTAACAAATTCCTCGTATGTGTAAACATACCTGGCCAATAAAGCTCATTCTGATTCTGATTCTGATTGATGGTATTCCTCATATTTATGTCTGCGTCGGAGGATGGTGTGAACCCAAATGGATCTCTGTCCTGTCATTCTCTGAGCAGCCACACATTTTTTATCAAGGTCAAATGCCATAGCCAGTGCGATTATTTTCTTAATTTCCCATTATTTTTCTGTTTTTTCCATTATTGCATCACGTCTCAAAAACACGTCTCGAGACCCTCGCGTTCTGCGCTGAGTGCTGCGTCTCCCCTTTTAGACGCAAAGATGCGTTCTGGTGTTTCTGCAACTACGGGCACTTTTAAGTCCCAGCAGTGAAATTTTAGACTTATGTTAAAATTTATCATATAATGCTTTATAAATATATTCAGTGTCATTACACACCTTGACAAAAAATATCATTAATGATTAATGTGATTTAATATAAAATTATGAAGCATTTATACAACCCCAAATCAGAAAAAGTTGGGACAGTATGGAAAACGCAAATAAAAAAAGAAAGTAGTGATTTCTAAATTTACTTTGACTTGTATTTCATTGCAGACAATATGAACACAAAATATTTCATGTTTTGTCTGGTCAACTTCATGTCATTTGTAAATATACATCCTTTCCTGTCATTCAGACCTGCAACACATTCCAAAAAAAGTTGGGACAGTAAAGCATTTACCACTTTGTAATGTTGCCATTCCTTTTCACAACACTTAAAAGACGTTTAGGGACTGAAGACACCAAGTGATGAAGTGTTTCAGGTGTAATTTTGTCCCATTCTTCCTGCAAACAAGTCTTAAGGTGGGCAACAGTACGGGGTCTTCGTTGTCGCATTTTGCACTTCAAAATGCGCCACACATTCTCTATTGGAGACAGGTCGGGACTGCAGGCAGGCCAGTTAAGTACCCGTACCCTCTTCCTCCGCAGCCAGGACTTTGTAATGTGTGCAGAATGTGGTTTTGCATTGTCTTGTTGAAATATGCATGGACGTCCCTGGAAAAGATGTCTTCTTGAAGGCAGCATATTGTGCTCCAAAATCTCTATGTACTTTTCAGCATTAATGGTGCATCACAGAAGTGCAAGTTACCTTTGCCAAGGGCACTGACACAACCCCATACCATGACAGACCCTGACTTTTGGACTTGTTGCTGGTAACAGTCTGGATGATCCTTTTCTTCTTTGGTCCGGAGCACACGGCGTCCATTCCTCCCAAAAAATACCTGAAATACTGATTCATCTGACCACAGTACACGTTTCCACTGTGTGATGGTCCATCCCAGATGCCTCCGAGCCCAGAGAAGTCGACGGCGCTTCTGGACACTGTTAACATAGGGCTTCCTTTTGGCACAGTACAGTTTTAACTGGCATTTGTGGATGTAACTATGTATTGTGGTACTTGACAAAGGTTTGCCAAAGTAGTCCTGAGCCCATGTGGTGATATCGCTTATAGATGAATGACGATTCTTGATGCAGTGCCGCCTGAGGGATCGGAGATCACGGTTGTTCAGCTTAGGCTTGCGCCCTTGTCCTTTACGCACTGAAATTCCTCCAGATTCCTTGAATCTTTTAATTATGTTATGCACTGTTGAAGGTGAAATATCCAAATCTCTTCCTATCTTTCTTTGAGGAACATTGTTTTTAAACATTTCAATAATTTTCTCACGTATTTGTTGGCAAACTGGCGATCCTCGGCCCATCTTTGGATGCTGCTTTTGTACCAAATCATAATTACAATCACCTGTTGACATCACCTGTTTCAAATCACATCATTATTTAACCAATTTACCTCATTACTAGCCCTAAATTGCTCCTGTCCCAACTTTTTTTGGAATGTGTTGCAGGTCTGAATGACAGGAAAGGATGTATATTTACAAATGACATGAAGCTGACCAGACAAAACATGAAATATTTTGTGTTCATATTGTCTGCAATGAAATACAAGTCAAAGTAAATTTAGAAATCACTACTTTCTTTTTTTATTTGCGTTTTCCATACTGTCCCAACTTTTTCTGATTTGGGGTTGTAGGTCCAAACACCATTTTTGTTCATGTGTTCAACTCTGAACAGAGTTGTTCAACTCTGGTCACAATGTTGAGATACGTAAAATAAGCTAATTGAATTACAATTTGACATTATTTCAAATAGAATTGTTTAATATACATATTAATTTACAGCATCTTAAATTTTTTTTTTTATTATTTACTGATCATTTTTATGATTTTTTGTGCCTGTCCCACACTTTTGAGTCCTTACCGCAACAATGAAAAAAGGCTTATCACATATTATCAAAGACAAACAAGTCTAGTTTCTATGGAAACAGATAATTAGCACGTGAGCACATTGCTGACACATTGCTGGGCCACCTCACTACCTCACTCACAAGATCCCAAAAATATAAGGTATATATAATCTTTTCTGTGTCAGTATTTATTGCGTGTCCTTACCATACAGCTTAGTAATTCTGTACTTTGAACTACATTTTAAAAATAAATGTATACTACTGTTTAATTCATGTATATTAAGATGCTAAGAGTCCAAACTAATGTTGTAGACCTTGCCAGCTGCCAATTAGCTGCAATATTAGCAAAAATCTCATTTCCGCAACATGTCTTTACCGCAGCAAATTTAGGTGTTGTGGTAAAGACCTTGTGTTGCGGTAGAGAAAATTTGTAAAGAATTACAAATATTCAATCTATATGTTTTCTGTTTCTTTTACTGTTGTTCTCGACAGTAGCCTGTTTTTGATTTCATGGCACTTTAACATTGTGTCCTTACCGACACAAGATGTCATTACCACAGCTCTGCTTTATTTATTTTTTTCATGTTTTTATTTGCAAATAAATATTTTAACACTTAAGTCGAGATGATTTACACATTGAAATTGCAACATCTGTCATAAAAAGCTAAATATGTTATCTTTAGTGTGTAAATTAACAATTGACATCCAAGGTTACTGTCTAAATTTCACATGGCATAGAGAAAACCATGAAATCCCCTATTTTGTATATTATTTTTTAATATCAGTATTTACAAAACTGCACAAAATTTGAAAAAGCTATTGAAAGATATATACAATTTTTATAGAAATTAAAAAAGAAAAAAATGTATATAATGAATGTTATTTTAACATTGCGGTAAGAACATTTTGTAAGAAGAAGAGTTGAAAAACATAAAAAAATTCCAGATTAAAATCTTAATGACTCCATACAATTTTGTTGACCTTTTTATATGTATTACAGACTCTGATGGCTAAAATTAAAATTCACAGGGGTTGATTTTTTTTTCAGTTTTGGAGAGTCAAAAGTGCCGTAGTTGCAGAAACAGAATGTCCCCTTGCTCCTCTGGGGCCAACTGAGTTTGGAGGGAATCTTCTATCATGCTTGAAGAAAAATAGCAGCATTTACTTTAAGAATGACAGAAGGATAATAACAGAATTTACAGTAATCCAGGTAACCATGTTCCTTAAATTTATTTACAATATGCACACCTTCACGCTTAATCATCTACCTAATATGCTGAAACAGCTCTGTTAATGTGTTCCCATCAGTGTCTTGCCTTTACACTTGCTCTGCTGCTCTGTAAGCATATCTAGTCTACCAAAACCAAATGCAATAACCTGCCATGTCCAATACAAAAAATGTGCTTTGTTAAACTGGACTGTGGGTGGATAGTGAATAAGACAGTCAAAATATTGATCTACTGTGGCATAACTCTTAAGTAAATTTGACTCACAGTGTAGCATTCTTATACAGTTCAGCACTGTTATGCGCCTTTCCTCTCTCTCTCTCTGTGTGTGTCTGTGCTATCGTTCCGTGACTAACCATCATTAATCTACTCTCTAGGGGCAGGATCTTGACAGCATGCCAGTGAGAACTCTGGGAAAGCCAAAAGAAGTGTCCAAAAACAGAGCAGCTTTTCTTGTTTGGGAGCTGCACGACACACAAACACACATGAATGGATGTGGACGGGTGGTGTGGTATCACTATTACTATTCAATAGGGATATTATGAACATATAGAATGACTTACAGTTGCTACAATACCTTCCTGTAAAGCTGCTTGGAAACATACTATACTACAGTATGTACTGGGAAACAAACTATACCAACATACTATACAAATATGACATGACTATGTATAACACAATTCACAAGTCGCATTTCCTTTACAAAATGCAAATACCTAGTATGAGCTCATGTTTTTAGTGTATGTGTACAAACACTGCACAAATGATGAAATCATGACTTTTCTGGGTCTGCAAGTTCAAATTACACTGCAATTTGTAGAACGAACATCTGTGGCTAAATACTTTGGTTCATCTGTATAGAACCTGGGGTCAAATAGCTGAAATTCTCTGTTTTATGGGCCGTATGGTTGAGTCTCTCAGGATCCCTCACACCTGGAAGGTTTTATAGAGGAGTTTTTATAAAGGTTTTCTTGTACTCCAGTTTCAGGTTTTAATGGTCTTCCAAATAGGGTTTATTGCAAAATATCAAAATATGACAGCTTTTTCTTTAACACAAATGTAACTATGTTCTTTATTTTGTTTGAATTTAAATGGAATGTTCTGTAAGTTGCTTGGGAAGTGTCTGACAAATGTGTAAATGTAAACTTACATGTATGAAACATAATTTGTCAAATCTTTTATGATATTCTTCCATAACAGATTTGTGAGGTCACAAATGTATCTTGTCCTGTTGTCTGCCCATGTCACCTCTCTCTTGTTGGCAGTAGACTCTGGACTCTGGGTCCAACTTGACACCGAGGAGCTCTCAGGAACAATGGGGCCTCATAAACTCCTCTATCCTCCGTGCTCATAAAAGTTCACTGTGAGCTTTAGTAGCAGCTGTAAATCAGTCTCTGCTGTCAAAGCCTATGCTACACAGTTTATCATCTTAAATTCTAGACACAGCTGATGGAAACGTTCACACTTTGATCACTGTGCTGCTTTTTTATTGTTGTTCTAACTCAATGACCTCATGTTTGAAGCGAATGTGTGTGTGTGTCTTTTGTCAACTGAGTTGATGGGCATCTATACTCTTATCAAGGCTCTGAACTTGTGTTCTTCTGGTCTCACTTTCTCCTGTTTGTTCTGATTTTTCAGCCCTCTTATTTTTTCTGCCTCTGGACTGTGTATGTGGAGATCAGCCAACTGTTCTGATGAAGAAAATAGCGTTGAACAGACTTACGGAAAACAAAAACGGATGTATACTTTGGATTTAGGGGTTTGTGTGATGACTTTGGGCTTCAGCAATGCTGAGGGAAGCGCTATACAACATCTAATGCAAATTAGAAAAATACTGTATATACTGACAATCCACAAGGAATAATCGAAAATGGTTCATTGAATTTTTAGAAAATAATGCACACCCAATGTGGTGATTCACATCGTGGTCGTTACACCTCATAAGTGCATTATTTTCTAAAAATTCACTGGACCGGAGTCAGTTATTTTGCTTAAACCATAGTTACCACACCTCAAGACAATGTTCAGAAGATGTATAGCAAGACATTTGTCAGGTTTTTCCTTAAAATGGTGTGTGTGGGAGAGAGCGCGCGAGAGAAAGAGAGTATTGCTTTGCATACATAATAAAATGTAATTTTGTGGCAAAACATTAAAAAAAAATGATCCTATTGTTTATTAAAATTATTTGCTTGTTCAGTGTATTTGTGTATGTTGTAAGCTGTTAGGACCTTGGAAATAACTGAAATCATTTGACAACGTGATATGGACATGGATATCAAGACCTGCCTGGAACTACTTTTGCCTTGGGTTCGTCAACCAATCAGTTTCAAGCATTCAGCAGACCCCTAGTAAAAATTGTGTTGCAACAGGATAAAGAGTTGTATTCCTTTTTTTTACAGCACTGAGAAGGTCCTTGCCATCTGAAACATGCAGTTTGAGGAGCCTTGAAGAAATGTATCTGAAGTTTGTGCAGAAGTTCAACCTAGAGCACACAAATGCGAGAGCTATGAACGTTTATGTTGTCTACAGAAGCCCATCACAATTAAGTGAATCTTTTCCATGCCATTGTTTAGAAGGTTGCCACCCTCTCTATTGACCTGAATCCAGGAATGAGTGGTATTTCAGATATATGTATTTTTGAAATAAAAAATACTATGTTGTATTTGAATTTCATTAAGGTTTTCATTTTTTTTTTTTTAAATACAAGTTTATTGTCCTTCAAATTAACTCAGGCAGTCTGCCATTCACTGGCCATATTAGGCGAACGCAGATCTGGAGGTAAACTCAGGGAAAACTGGAACTTAGGAATTGAGGATGAACTTGAATAGAGGAAAAGGGAGTGTAGTCCCGGGTGGCAGGGCGAGGAGCGACTACCCCAGCAGACAGTGCAGACCAGAGGACAGCGTCCGGAGGAGAGAGAACAGCAGGCAGCGGGGCAACTGGGAGACTGGGCCGAACACTGGTAAGTCACTAGACAGGACATAGCTAGACAGAACAGGGCAGGACATGACTAGACTGCAAATAGTGAGAAAGCATTCACAAAAGACAGGTAGCAAAGCACAATAATTTGGCAAAACGCCTAGGAACACGCAGAGAGAAATAGAGAGGTTAATCAGCGAAAGAGGGAGCAGGTGCCGTCCCAGCAAACAGCTGAGTCTAGGGCCCTGTCCAAACGAACGCGGGTATTTTCAAAACCGCAGGTTTTTCTATGCAGTTTGGCCATTCGTCCACACACAAACGCAGCACCAGGTCACTGAAACTAACCTTTTTGAAAACTCTTGCCAGGGTGAAGATTTTCAAAAACTCTGGTTGCAGTGTTATCGTGTAGATAACGAAACCAGAGATTTTGGCTTGTGATGTCGGAGCATGTGCTGTTACTGTATCTCCACCTACTGGAAACTTTTTCAGGCTTCTTATTGGCCAACATGGCTTTACGGTTGAGATTATATTGCCACCTGTTGGGTTGGCATGCTCTTGACAGTGCTTCAAAGCATGCATTTTCGTGTGGACGGAGATTTTTTTAGAAATGGAAGGAAAAAAATCTGTTTATAATAATACGTGTGTACGTGTGGACATGGCCTAGGATAGAAGCCCGGCTCATAACAACATTTAGGATTAGTATTTCTGTATTTTAAAAATACATAAAATACTTTGTTTGGTAGCAGGTTTCCTGTATTAGCTAGTTCAGGGCCACCTACCTCAACTTTCTTCTGAGAAAATACCTCAATCTTGTATTAGTCCAAGTGATATGTGAAAATAATGTTCACTTTTTCATAAAAGCATGAAACTTGGTACACTTGTATAGTTTGCGGCCCTAAACATTTTCAGAAATGGAGCCACTGCAAAAACACCTCGTTGTTGCCATGGCGACCATTTTACTTTCCTCCATTTTTTGTGTCATATCTCCTGAACCAAACATGAGAACACAGAAAAGGTGATGTCTACACCTATGTTTACAATGATACCATATACAGCAACATAAACTGTTCAGGTGAAGAGTTAATGGTGAAATCAGCAATGTGAGAAGGAAATAACATATCTGAGCATCACAGTATCACAGCATTTACAAAAGTCAATTTTATGGCTATTATTTTTTTCTTTCTTTGATATTTAACTAATATTTTATTCAATACATTAAAAGATTGTTTTCAAGAATATGACAATATATTTCAGAGATATAAAAAAAAAATCTCAGGTAAGTGTCGAAGTCGTCGTCGGATTGGTTGAATTATACAGGATTTCCGGGAGACGCGTGTGTCGTGTTCTTTAACGTTCCACCTGGAAACAAAGATGCCGTGGCGCCAAACCCCCTCACGAAAGAAGAAAGCCGCCGTGTTTACAACTGTGACGACAAACGCTTATCAGGATCAAATAAATGCTGGATTTTCAAAAGTATGTGAAATATTTAAAGTTCGCGGCATAGAATCTTTAAAATACGTCTGAGAGTATTACACACCGGTCTGTTATTGTGGCGATGTTTCCACACACCGAAACGTGACGCTGAATGAAACGAACTGAGATTGGTTGTTGGACATGTCAAACAGCCTCATGGGCGGGCCTTGGCCAATAAAACCAACCATAGATTCCAGACCGTCTGGCTACGTGAGACTAGGTAGGCGGTAGTGTGTTTCCAATACATTCTTGTTCTCTCTCAACAACGCTCTAACATCACACGCAGACGGCAATGCAATCAGGTGAACAGTTAATGGTTAACTCAGTGACTTTATGAGAAGGATTACAATGAACTCTCAGAAGATGCAGAATGAAATTTCAAACATATTTAATGTAAACCTAATTTACAATCACTCTCTGGGGCCAGAGTTGTCTATTATGTTGTCCACAAGGGGGAAGCCAGAGTATATTTGATGTAACCGGTGGAATAATATTTATGTGTAGGGTGTGGTGTGGGTGCGGGCCGGACGGTGACAAGCACAGGCAGGTTGCGGGTCCAATAACCAAGACTATTTCGACTCGGTCCAGTACACGCTGAGCAATGTAGCCACTGATTGACAGCTGTAGTGATTATATTAAAGGGAGTGCTCTTTGCTTGCTTTCTATATTTAATCTATTCACAATTTGAATAAAAGTAAAAAAAAAGGAGTTTTGTCTACCTCGTGTAAGAGATTTAATGCAAGTGCGGTTCGGGTCCCAGTTTTTATGTCAAATGGGTCAGGTATAGGATTAGGTTAGTGTTTCTGTCAGATAACGTGTCGGGTGTTCTGTTAATTACTGCGATTGTGGGACATCATTTCACCAGCCAGGAAAGGTGAATGAAAATGCCTCTCTGTGATGTTACCATGAAGCATAGTGGATGTAGAAGTGGGCCCTTTTGGGCTCATTGAAGACCAGTCATGCTGCTGCATTCTGAAACATTTGTCGAGGTTTGATTGCCCATGATGGATGTTCAGCCCAAGAGAGCAATAGTCCAGCCAGAAATGACAAGGGCCTAGGCAAGAAGTTGTGCTGCATGCTCTGTTTGGAAGCGCCTGATTCTCCTGATGTTGTGCAATGCAAACCTGCAAGATCGAGCTGTCTTTACAATATGGTCCTTGAAGGTCAGCTGGTCACCAAAGAATAATTTTTGATGACCCTAGCAGGATGATGAAATCATGCTGTAGAGTCGGAGTGGCAGGGAAAACGAGAAGCTCAGTCTTTGCCAGGTTGAGCTGCAGGTGATGTTCCTTCATCCATGCCGAGATGTTTGCCAGGCAGCCTGAGATCCATGCAGCTACTATTGGATTGTCTGGTTGAAATAAATGATAGAGCTGTGTGTCATCAGCATAGCAATGGTAGGAGAAACCATGTGCTTGTATATTGGGTCCCAGTGATGGAGTGTACATGGTGAAGAGGATGGGTCCAAGAACTGATCCCTGAGGAAACCCTGTGACCAATTGGTGTTCTTTGGATACCTCTCCTCCCCAGGAAACCCTGAAAGACCTACCTGTGAGATAATATTCAAACCAGTGGAGTGCAGATCCTGTGATGGTAGACAGGAGAATCTGATGATTCACAGAGTCAAAAGTGGCAGATAGATCCAGCAGAATAAGAACTGATGATTTGGAATCAGCTTTCTCTTATCTGCAGGGCTACAGTGACCGACAGCAAAGCAGTCTCAGTTGAACGGCCGCTGCTGAAACCTGATTGGTTAAATTTCAGTTGGTCAATCTGTGAAAGAAATAATGTAACTGTGTCTATAAAGGTGTGAACCAAATGGTCCATTCCATTAGAATAACAAAGGAACAGCATTCCTCAGGAACGTCTTGAAGATTCCAGGATCTCCAGCGGGAAGGTCCTAACAATATTGCTTCTAGCCCTTTTGTCTTCAGGTATAAAATTCTATCCCACAGACAGAACTTTGGGAGAAGCTAGGATTCATACAAGGGTTAAGATTGTTTGAAGGAAGACGTGCTATCATCGCTATTGAAGAACTGCTACATTACCATCTTCAAAAAAATCTTCTCCCCACAAAAATGTATTCAGATTATAAATCATTAGTTAGCCATGACCCGCTGGAATTGCTGGTTTGAATACTGCATGTTGCTGAGACTGAAGTTTAGGCCATCCCTGAGAGCCTTTATCGTTGATGCTCCCATAGGCCGCGAACACGTTGAAGGCATTGCTGTACTGCAGAGGACTGAGGCTGAGCGGGTTTTCGCTCGGGAACGTCACGCCTCCGGAATTAATTTTTTTGTATTAGAGAAATCTAGTACATTGGTGAGACACCCAAAATTCTGCTCAGCAAAATACAGTAAAGATGATGATAAATGGGGCAACTGTTTAGGTTAGAAGGGGTAGTATGCACTGGCCTATCTACAACCCCAAATCAGAAAAAGTTGGGACTGTATGGAAAACGCAAATAAAAAAAGAAAGTAGTGATTTCTAAATTTACTTTGACTTGTATTTCATTGCAGACAATATGAACACAAAATATTTCATGTTTTGTCTGGTCAACTTCATGTCATTTGTAAATATACATCCTTTCCTGTCATTCAGACCTGCAACACATTCCAAAAAAAGTTGGGACAGGAGCAATTTAGGGCTAGTAATGAGGTAAATTGGTTAAATAATGATGTGATTTGAAACAGTTGATGTCAACAGGTGATTGTAATTATGATTTGGTACAAAATCAGCATCCAAGAAAGGTCTAGACCTTTAGGAGCAAAGATGGGCCGAGGATCGCCAGTTTGCCAACAAATACGTGAGAAAATTATTGAAATGTTTAAAAACAATGTTCCTCAAAGAAAGATAGGAAGAGATTTGGATATTTCACCTTCAACAGTGCATAACATAATTAAAAGATTCAAGGAATCTGGAGGAATTTCAGTGCGTAAAGGACAAGGGCGCAAGCCTAAGCTGAACAACCGTGATCTCCGATCCCTCAGGTGGCACTGCATCAAGAATCGTCATTCATCTATAAGCGATATCACCACATGGGCTCAGGACTACTTTGGCAAACCTTTGCAAGTACCACAATACGTAGTTACATCCACAAATGCCAGTTAAAACTGTACTGTGCCAAAAGGAAGCCCTATGTTAACAGTGTCCAGAAGCACCATCGACTTCTCTGGGCTCGGAGGCATCTGGGATGGACCATCACACAGTGGAAACGTGTACTGTGGTCAGATGAATCAGTATTTCAGGTATTTTTTGGGAGGAATGGACGCCGTGTGCTCCGGACCAAAGAAGAAAAGGATCATCCAGACTGTTACCAGCAACAAGTCCAAAAGCCAGGGTCTGTCATGGTATGGGGTTGTGTCAGTGCCCTTGGCAAAGGTAACTTGCACTTCTGTGATGGCACCATTAATGCTGAAAAGTACATAGAGATTTTGGAGCACAATATGCTGCCTTCAAGAAGACATCTTTTCCAGGGACGTCCATGCATATTTCAACAAGACAATGCAAAACCACATTCTGCACACATTACAAAGTCCTGGCTGCGGAGGAAGAGGATACGGGTACTTGCCTGCAGTCCCGACCTGTCTCCAATAGAGAATGTGTGGCGCATTTTGAAGTGCAAAATGCGACAACGAAGACCCCGTACTGTTGCCCACCTTAAGACTTGTTTGCAGGAAGAATGGGACAAAATTACACCTGAAACACTTCATCACTTGGTGTCTTCAGTCCCTAAACGTCTTTTAAGTGTTGTGAAAAGGAATGGCAACATTACAAAGTGGTAAATGCTTTACTGTCCCAACTTTTTTTGGAATGTGTTGCAAGTCTGAATGACAGGAAAGGATGTATATTTACAAATGACATGAAGTTGACCAGACAAAACATGAAATATTTTGTGTTCATATTGTCTGCAATGAAATACAAGTCAAAGTAAATTTAGAAATCACTACTTTCTTTTTTTATTTGCGTTTTCCATACTGTCCCAACTTTTTCTGATTTGGGGTTGTAGACAGATATTGTCTTGACAAGAAGTTAAAGTGGATCATGAAGTGTCAGTTGCTGTATTTAAATCCAGAGATGAGAAATGGGTTTGTGAGGGAAGAGAGGATGACACTACAGAGGAAAGATGGAAGGGTGAAAGGGAGCGTAGGTTTTGCTTAAAAGTAACTAGTAGAGGAATTGGTGGCACACAGGTAGTAATATTTAGGTTAAATGTAATAAAGAAATGAGCAGAGATGTCTAGAGGTCTGTGATACAATTTCATGTGTAAATTAAGTCAAGCTGGTTTAGGGTTGAGTATCGTTTGAATTTTATCGATTCCGATTCCGATTCTTCTTATCGATTCCGATTCTTTTCGATTCCCAGTTTCGATTCCAATGTGATTAAATAATGACATCAAACATTTATCCTGTGTCTCTTTTTTGCAAACCATTTATTGGAGCTGAATACCATGAACAAAAATCAACAGGCTACATAAAAATTGGACTCTTTAAGAGCTGTTTGTGTGCAAAATAGAACTGTATGATTCTGGATATATTAAAAAAAAAACAAATTAAGTTTTTCTTTTTTCCTTTTTCTTTTTTTCCCCAATGGAAGTTGTGCTTCTCTCATGATTCTGAAGAAAAAAAACATTAGACAACTAAACAAAATCACATGTAATTTATGAATGAATGATTCAGTGACTCACTCAAGATGTACTTGGTTCATTACTGGATGAATCAGTGTTCTTGAACGAATCTCTTGTGTGATTCAAAGACAAATACATTTTAACAGCCCATTTTCGCCACCTACAGGCGTAACAATGTAATCGATAAATCTACATTTGAAGTGTCAAATTACTTTCAAAAGGTGATTTACTCTATTTTAATCGCTACCGTACACATCAGAGTTTATATCTGAACTATAAACTTTTATCCCAGTACTTCTGTGTTTTGAATGTTTGTAACACAGAAATAATGATCTGTGTGGTTGAAAAGACTGTGAAGCTGTTTCATTCCAGACAGATGACAGCTGCTCTCTTCAGGTCAGTTGCAGCGTGAACGCAGATTTAAATGTTCAAATCACACTGATGTGATCGTACGCTGTACGTCAAAGGTTGAGGAATGAAACAGACGAATCTTTGTAATTTAGGAATAGAATCACGTTGGTGTTTGAATCGTGTTCGCGATCTTTAACGATCTATTAAATTAAAGTGCTTTGTCATGTTGGTGGTGACACCTCTCTTGCAACATGTGTAGCTATCACAGATATATACTTAACTTTTTTGGCTTCTGATCGCAACTATAGCCAAACTTTGAAGCGCTTACTAGCGAGCAATGTCCTGGCAGATCACTGTAGGTCCGGTCCTCACAGATGAAGAAAAAAAAAAAGCACATAGGAATCGATAGGCGGAATCGAAATTTTAATTTGACAACAAGTATCCGATTCCTGACCTTAAGTATCCGATTCTGGAATCGGAATCGATTTTCGATTCCCAACCCTAAGCTGGTTGCCTGATTTGTTAGTGCTTGTGGTGGTATGCCATTTGAGATCGAATGAAGCTAGGAGTGGAAGTGGAAGTCTGCAGTGTAAGGCTTCTCCAGATGGATTTTGAAGTCACCAAAGACTACAAGTAGACTGCCATCCGCAGAGAATGAGCACAGCAGCCCATACAGCTCCTCTATAAAGGTGCTCAGTTGACCAGGAAGGCGATAAACTATTACAATATGGAGTTTAACAGGAGCTGTTACCATAATAGCATGAAACTCAAAAACGCAACCACGAGGTGTTTTTGCGATGGCTCCATTTCTGAAAATGTTCAGGGACCCAACCTGTACAACTGTACCAAGTTTCATGCTTTTATGAAAAAGTGAACATTTCACCTCAAATTTTGCGCACATCACCTGGACTATATTGGGTTAACGGGTATACATTTAGGGATTAGATAGATAGATGGATAGATAGATAGATAGATGTTTTTAAATTCCAAAGCTTTCAGAATTGACAATGGATTCTAAAGTTTGGAATCATTTCCACCCTCAGAAACTGAGTCTTTCAAACAGCCTCATTGTCACAACACACAGGCGGGAGACAAAAGGTAAGTGATAATACAGAGGATTTATTGAATGAATGCGAATAGAGATGATCGTGGAGCAGGTGAGTGACTGAAGTAATGTCCAATACTGAACAGAGTCTCTTTCACAGGATACCAGGAGATCGTGAGCACGGGAGAACAGGAATCAACGCCGGAGGAATGCTGGAGAAATTCTGGGAACAACAGGGTAAGTTAAACACAGGTAAGTGCGAGTGGAGTCGGGTACTGTTCAGGGTAGTGAACCGTAGACCGGGCGATGAGTGTCTGAGTGAAGCGTGTATTTGAAGGAGTGATGATTAGTGGCTGCAGTGACAGTGATCAGTAGACAGGTGATAGGGATCTGGTGTGTGTCGGAGCTGGTGACTGTGATGACGGAGGTGGCTGTGACAGTAGCTGCGTTTCCATCCACCTATTTTTATGCGCATTTTGGATTATCGCATAAAAAAAACGCTGGATGGAAACGCCAAGATGCGCATAAATTCTAAAAATGCGCATTAAAAACTTATGCGCACATTTGAGTAGGATACATTTTTTATCCGGTAAGAAAAAATGAATAAATTATTCACATTTACCGAATAAATTCCTCCATGCGCAAAAGTCATGTGACTTTGCGCTATGAGACGGGATAACTTGACTAACCAGCTGACTGATCTCATTCACAGCATCCATATGTTGTTATGGTCATTCTGAAAAGCCTGAGCAAAGTCTGTCGTCAGCGTATTTCTGTATAATTGTCTTGCATGACTGCTTTCTCAAATAGCTGGCATCCACCTCCGAAAGTAATAACCGCATTTATTGTATCTCGTCTGCTCGCTCTGAGGTGCAAGTAATTTATGTCATATATGAAAATTATTATATTCAGTAGCTTCTCCTGTATTCTTAGTGATATTTAGTGCCACAGTTTACCAGGAAGTGACGATTTTGTTCTCTTTGACTCGTTGGATGGAAACGGTGCTTTATTCGCAAATGTTTTATGCGATATTCCAGTTTTGCGCATAAATTTAATTTGAATCTTTGGATGGAAACATAGCTACTGATGGATCCCTGACACTCATTCACATAATATTTTTTTCACAATTCAGCTTTTCATTGTCCGTTCAAGTTTCCGTATTTGTAGTGATTCTACTGGCCAACACTGCTGAAAACAGTCTCTTTTAATCACATATGATCCCTGTCTCACAAGTCAATTAGCAATAACAGTTGGGAATATTATTTTAATGATGTCAAATGTCAAAACTGATTTATGGAATCCAACCTAGAATTGAGTTGATTAAAAAAATTCTGTAAGTAAGCAGAGGATGTAACAGTTTATTCTAGTGGTTGCAAAAAACATTTTGTATATTTTCAAATAAAAAAGACCGTATTTATATTCTGATAATAATGTAATATTAATGAAATATCCTCACTAATTTCATCACATCTACTCGCCATCTTTGCAAAGATGAAAGAAAGAATGCATCCAGGGTTCTGACTAAAAAGACACTGTGTTCTGACTAACACACTAACGTATCCTCGCTCAACCCATTTCATGATGTCCTTGCAATCAGACCAGGAAAATACCCCCTCATGTTTTAAATATGTATATATATACAGTACGTTAGTATGATTACCTGCATCTGATACAGCATTTATTCTTCAGCTCAATCTCATATTCACAATAAAATATTAGTTTGAATGTCCACTGAGGAAAGTGATATCTTTGTCATACCAAATGTAACAAATAAATATAAGGTTATTGCACATATTTTTATTGCACAATGGGGGAACATTTAACTGTTCATGAGGTAGATTGCCTGGGGGAAGACACTGTTCTTATGCCTGGCTGTCCTGGTATTTGATGCTCTGTAGCGCCGACCAGATGGCAAATGTTCAAAAAGGAGATGGCTTGGATGTAAGGAATCCAGAGTGATTTTCTGAGCCCTTTTCCTTACTCTGGATAAATACAGTTCTCTTCAAGGGAGCAACAATAATCCTTTCCAATCCTGAGAGATGGTGATGCCCAGGAACTTGGATGACTCTACTGCAGCCACAGTGCTGTTCGTGATGGTGAGTGGGGGGGAGAGCAGGGTGGTTTCTCCTGAAGTCCACAATCATCTCCACTGTTTTGAGCGTGTTTAGCTGCAGGTTGTTAAAACAGCACCAGATAGCCAGCTGCTCAACCTCCAGTCTGTAAGCACTGACTCACAGTCCTGGATGAGGCCGATGACTGTAGTTTCACCTGCAAGCTTCAGGAGCTTGAAAGTAGACTTACAGTCGTTGGTGTAGAGGGAGAAAAGCAGTGGGGAGAGTACGCAACCCTGAGGGGTGCCAGTGCTGATGGTGTGGCTGTTTAATTAAAAACCCATCTCTTTAATCTGGCTTACACATAACACTCTAACACATCTCTATAATTCAAATCCATTAAAGGATTGTTAGGCTGCATTAATTAGGTCAACCGGAACCGGGAACACTTCCCATAACACCCGATGTACTTGTTACATCGTTAGAAGAATGGCATCTATGCTAAAATTAGTCTGTTTCATTCTTATTCCGAGGTCACCGTAGCCACCAGATCCAGACTGTATCCAGATCAGATGGTCACTGCAGCCACCTGGACCCAGTCCGTATCCAGACCAGATGGTGAAACAGCACCTAGAGATGACCTCAACAGCCCTGAACGAGTCCTCTGCACAACCTAACTTTGTTGCAGCCTAGAATTAAACTGCTGGTTTCGTCTGGCTAGAAGAGAACGGCACACCATTTTGACACACTATTGCCCTGTTTAATACTGTAAAGCTGCTTTGACACAATCTGCATTGTAAAAAGCACTATATACATAATAGTGACTTGACTTCAAGATCTGTGAAAAGTGTGGGCTTGGTACTTTCCGCATCTCCTGTTTCTTCATCTTCACTGATCTGAAGTGCATGAGGGGGGAGAAGGGAGTTGCTGGAGGTGTTAATGGTTGTCTAGATAGATGGTCGGAGAGAGTGTGGGGTATTAGAGCGGAATTTTTTTAAATCTACAGTAAAACTCATTCAGGTCTTCAGCAAGTTGTTGATTCACCTCAGTGCTGGGGTATGGTGTCTTGTAGTTTGTAATGTCTTTCAGGCCTTTCCACACTGAAGCAGGGTTGTTTACTGAAAACTGCTCCTCTTAGCCAGTGCAATCTCCTTAGTCAGTGTGTTCCTGGCCTGACTGTACAAGATTCTGTCCCCAGTCCTGTAGGCACCCTCTTTGGCCTGACGATGATGTCTGAGTTTAGCTGTGAACCATGGCTTATCATTGTTGAATGTTAAATAAGTCCTGGTAGGGATGCATATATCCTCACAGAAACTGATACAGTATATGATGTTACAGAATCTGTGAGCTCATCCAGATCAGTGGCAGCAGCTTCAAAAATACTCCAATCAATGCAGTCGAAATAGGCTTGTAATTTCATTGGTCCATCTCTTTACAGTCCTTACTACAGGCTTAGTAGTTTTAAGTTTTTGCCTGTATTTTTGGAGAAGATGAACCAGACAGTGGTCAGAGAGTCCTAAAGCTGCTCTAGGGACAGAGCGATATGCATCCTTTATTGTGGTGTAGCAGTGGTCCAAAATATTTTTGTGCCCCTGTTCAGCACAAAAGCTCGAGAAGTTAATCAAAAAGTAGTGGAGTTTATGGCACTTGATGATCAACCATTCTCGGTAGTGGATGACATGGGATTTCAGTGACTGGTAGCATAGGCAGATTAACTATACGGGCAAATGGGTGAGTGCCCAGGGGCACTAACATACTGTAACCACAGATAAAGAAAAATCCAATTCTAAAAATGTACATGATCACTAGGACTTTAAGATGCATCTGTGGCGAGTGGGCATGACACGCAATGGTTATAGTGTGAAAACCTGGACAATGGACAAACATCAGCAGCTAATTGGCAGTGCTAAATGAAAATAAAAAAAAGATAAAGAAAGAATACATTTAGCTACTTTACAAAAAATTCAAATATGTGTTTTTTTTTCATGCCACTGCCAGCTGCCAGGGGGTCCACTGAAATCAAGATCACTAGCATTGCTAAAGACTAGACTTAAGCTGCACCCAGTCTCAGTCAAAGATTGACACCAAGCATTAGTACATCATACCTGTTGATCCGGAATGATCCGGACGCCTTACAATGCGGGCCTGCAGTTTATCAGAACCAGGCTGCCAAATATCCGGTATCTATACGAGTCGGTGGAATCAGGGGAATAACACAATCTCTTATGAACAATTTATTACATTTTACTTTACTTTACTTTACTTTGCTGGCTGATAGTGGCGAAACAAAACTATTGGAAGGTGGTGTTGAGGCATGTAGTATTCCGGGGCCATGATGAAAACTGGGATCATCACACAATGGGAATTACCTCGGTTTGCTTAACTTGATTGCTGAGTTTGACCCATTTTTACAAGAACATTTAAAAAACAAAGACAGAAGGGTAAAGGTAAGCCTTCCTACTTGTCCTCTAGAATCTGCAAATAATTTATCTCATTAATGGGCGAGAAAACTAAGAAAATCATAGCAGCTGAAATCCAACAGGCCAAACACTTCTCAGTAAGTGTAGATTCAACCCCAGATCTTTCTCACATAGACCAGTTGACTTTTATTTTTAGATTTGTAAGTGCTGCAGGCAAAGTAGTTAAATCATTTCTTGGATTTGAACCCCTCTATAGAATGTGTAATAAAAATGGTGCAAGACTTGGGGTTGGACTTGGCAAATTGCTGTAGGCAAAGCTATGATAATGCAAGAAATATGGCCGGTAAATATAACAATATTTATTTGTTATAATATAACAAATAACCAGAGAGATTAGCAAAGAGGATGTCTCTGCCCTAAAAAGGTTACTCAGCAAAGAAGCCAACAGTGAACACAGAGTTATGAATGCAATTCTTGATCAATATAAATACAAGTTGTTTTTGATGCTGAAAAGCAAATGCACAAAAATGCTAGGTTAGGAGATTAAGAAATTCGGCCCCCCTGGTGACACAGACAACGTGCAGAATGTAGAAGGTACGTTGATTCAAGCCTGATCTCATGACGAAAACATACCTGTGGGAACTTTTTTGCAAGATGCGAAAAATGTAGCACCATGTACGTTTTGTGACATAAATGTGAAATGTCCACCGAGTGGCGCTAAAATATTGTTTGTTTTTTTCCCCCGGAACAGATTAATCTACATAGGGTACGTTTTATGTGATGTTGTTTTTTCACGTCACCAAAGTTCTGATTTGGAATGTCCATTGAGTGGCGCTATAACTAATGCTACGTAAAATTTCAAAATAACGTACCATCTGCACTACACCTAAACCTACCCGATAGTATGAACAAAAGTGAATGTGATAACGTTGCGTAAAAACGCAATCGCAAGCATGCCGTTTTAGCTTGTTTTTCTAACTCTTTGCGCTCTTTCATCGTGAATCATGTTTTTCATGGGATTCGTGCCCAAGGATTCCGCATCCTAAGTCCAATTCGGTGCTGGCTGAGCTACCAAGCAAGCTTGTTACATCCGGAAAGTGAAACATATGGAGCTGTAATTATAACTGTATAAGAAAACGATTACAAGTGCTTGCTGTTCTTTTCTGTTGGAAACTGCCGTGATATATACTTATTGGTACGTATATCGCGTTTTGTGAAAAAGCTCCCACATGTACGTTTTCGTCATGATATCAGGTTGGTTGATACCTTTAGTTAGAAAATGTACTATATCTGAATAGATAAAATATTCAATATAATATTGAATAATTCAATAGTCTGCCTTGAGTCGTTATAAAAATGCATAATAGTTTTTACGATGTGATTATTTTTAGATATCATACAACAACAAAAAAAGGCTTGCATAGACACAAGTGAATCAACAACCATGTTGCCATGTTGCATGAAATTGTTGAAGAAAACGAGGGAGTGCGACTGTGTCAATGCAAGTTACAAGTTATCTAACAAAGCCTGTGATTCCCAGACACGAGAGTGCAATTATGTACTGGGCCGCTAATCAAAGCCATCTGCCTGTGCTTGTGCAAGTGGCGGGAATATAGGCTACTATATAGATAGTGAAAGGACTTTCAGCACTGTAGATATCAGTGTTTCTTTTCAGCAAGCAAATTCAAAGCAAATATTTGAACATTAAACAGACTATTGGTTGTCTGAGGCCAGTGGCAGATCATGGTATAGATATGATATACTAGAGTATGATAGCAGCATATGTAAACATGATGCGTTTATGAATTTGAATATGTCACTTGTTTATTTGAGCACTGGTGTGGGTCAGTAAGATTTATTGTTGTCTTAAATCAAACAGTTCCTCTTACAACAAAGTGACGCCCATGATATACTTCATGGCTTCAACAGCCTCATTCTTGAGTAAACATGGAGCAGGAGTCACGGTTTGGATCTCTACTGGTGTGCTCTTCATTTCAGCTCTCAAAAAGGTATCAAACCCAAACCAACCTTATAAAGCAGGACAATTTGGTCTACGTAGGCTTGTGCCACTAACTGATACATTTCAAATGGCCATTGGCAGCCTGGACAATGCCCATTGTTCTTGGTCGTCTTTGATTTAACAAAATAGGAAAGAGAGAGAGAGAAATAAAGAGGGCTACTATTCATATTATAGAGCAATATTGTTTGCTGCTGAACAAATACAGCAGGGGAAGAACTATTCCTTTATTCTCTGCCTTCAATCACTTCATATTCTTAATTAAATGGGCCCATTGTCTCAGGCCCTGGTCAGAGCGCGAGGAACACTACGGTGCATTGACAAGCCGCAGACAGATTATCTGGTTTGAATGGCTTTTCCAGACCAGCGAGAGGCTAACCAAACAATAGTGAACTTGTTGTAAGTGAAACAAATCCAATATTCATTGTGCACAGCTTCACAGCAAAGAATTCATGAGGGAACTCGTGTTTGTAATTGTAGAAATAGGTATGTGTTGTCTACTAGCCTCTATAGCAACTGTTCTCTGGCGGTTGTGTTGTCGAAATCCCATTTTATTTATGACAGGACCGGATAAGCACCTAGAATGGAATATTAATGGGGAAATTTATGTGAAATATATATTAATAAAAGTATCAATTTCTTTCATAAAAAGAAAGGGAAAAAATGTACTGACTCCAAACTTTTGAATGGCACTGCATAATTTTACAAAAGATTTCTATTTTGAATAAATGCTGCTCTTTTTCACTTTTTATTAATCAAAGCATCCTTAAAAAAAAAAGTAATCCGCACAACTGTTTCCAATATTGAGAATAAATCAGCATATTAGAATGATTTCTGAAGGATCATGTGACACTTAAGACTGGAGTAATGATGCTGAAAATTAAGCTTTGATCACAGAAATAAATTACAATTTAACATAGATTCACAAAGAAAACAGCTATTTAAAATTGTAATAATATTTCACATAATTTTAGATAGTTTTTTTCAGTATTTCTGATCAAATAAATTTATCCTTGATGAACAGAAGAGACTTTGGTAACACTTAACTTTATCAGTGAGATTAATTCACACTGTTATATAGTTGCTTATTAGCATGCACTAGTTGAAATTACAACTAGTTGAAATTATAGTATATTGGCTATTTATTAGTACTTATAAAGCACATATTAATGCCTTATTCTGAATGACCATATTTTAGATCCCTTAATCCGACCCAATACCCAAACTTCACAACTACCTTATTAATTATTAAAAAGCAGCAAATTAAAAGTTTATTGAGGCAAAAGTTGTGGTTAATGGTTTGTTAATAGTGAGAATTAGTCCTTAAAATAAAATATGACCGAAACTTCTTTAAAAACATAAAAAATCTCGCAAATCCCAAACTTTTGAATGACAGTACACACACGCATATATGGTGTCTAAAACTTTTATTAGGTTGTTTTATTATGTTTAGTGTAAAAATTTATTTTGTAAATTTTGACAGACTGACTTGGATGAAATAATGAATCGAGATGTTAAAATGATGACTGCTTTACAATTCTTCATAATATCATCATCACTATGGAAATGGAAATATATAAATTTTCCTTTCCATTTTAGGTGTTACAGATAGCGAATTTACATAATAAAAATGATCGATCTTATTCCAGTTTTGGAGAGATTTCAAACATTTATTTCTGTGTGAGGATCTTGAAAGGATGTTTTGTCAATGTGTAATTTCAACTTTTCACTTCTGAGGTTCCTCCTCTGAGGTTCCTCCCCTATTGTACCATGTTTAATTTTTAGGTTAGATTTAAGGGTAGTGGTTTGGAGTTGGGTTTCTGTTGAACTTCTGTTACAATTCACACATACAAACACACAATACAATTACGGCCTATATCAGGGGCCACCATCCTGCAGAGTTTCACTCCAACACCAATCAAGCAAACCTGAACCAGCTAATCGCTCCAATATCCTGCAAAGTTCAACCAGAGATTGTCTTAAAATAGGGAGATGAGAGGGTCTGTATTACTTAATATTGGAGAAAGTGCAACAGCTAGCTTGGATCACATGTGCCGTAATAACCAATCACATTACAGCCTTGACATCATTGAATTTCAGCCAGAGCTGTGCAACACTCAATCTTCGTTTACAGATCCCATAGGAATGAATGAGAAGTGGCGTAAGATGAATCCCACCTGTCGCAAAAAGTCAGTGACTTCTCTTATAAAACAGCATTTTATCGTGGTAAACTCTAAAAATAGTTAAATCCAAAAGTATTGCTTAGTGTAAAACATGTTGAAGATTAGCTGATTGGCTGTCGATTCATTAAATAATGAACTGTTTCCTCTAAAAAGCTGTTTATTCAGCGTAGTAAAGCCTCTCTTCCATTAGGGTGACCATACGTTTTCCCCGAACATGTCCTCTTTTTGGACCTAAAAAAATGCGTCCGGTCGGGATTTCTAAATTGTCCAAAATGTCCGGGATTCGGCTTTTGCTCCATTCATTGTGTGTGTTTTTGTATTAAAGCCCTGCATATTAAAGACCCTGTATTAAAGACTGTTTTCTTAATCCCGTTCCTGCTGAATTTCTGAACATTACTGCCAGTATGGAAATTACATATTTTGAGTTTTGATATTTGGGATATGGTCATTGTGCTACTTTGGGGGCTACTTTAACCCCCCTCAAACCCAACCCCGCATTCTGCCCCCACTGTCCTCTTTTTTGAAAACTAAAATATGGTCACCCTATCTTCCATTGACATCCATTCAAATAAAACGGTCTCTGGTCTCCTTTGTGTTAGCATTAGCCCTTACGCTTCTTTGGCTAATGGTTGCGGGCTTGCCTTCTAGTGGCTTTGGTTCAGTTCCACTTGTCTGGAAGTTTCTAGAGCCCCTTTCACACTGCACGTTGGTCCCGGAAAATTGCCGGAGTGCCTTCTGTGTGAACGCAAACACGTCCCGGGATTAATTCCGGGATTGATCCCGGGTTGGGGACCTAGTAACATTGTCGGGTTCAGTCCTGGAACGAGCGCTGTGTGAACAAAAGCCGGATCAATGCTGTAAAGGGTGTGTCGCAGTGATGACGCACTTTATCGTTCGACTGTTTTACCGGTTGTTTTGAAGGCAGATCAACGTTCACACGACAAAAAATGTGTAAACTGGAATGAAGCAGTGATCAGGGAGCTCCTCACTATCCGCGCTGAAGCTGAAATCGTTCGGCAGTTTAGTGAAATGGTGCGTGGCGCATTATACACATCACATGAAATGTCCCGTGTCTTTACGGGATATTTACGGGTTGTGTGTGAACGCACGCACAGATTCCGGAAAATCACTGGCAGTGTGAATGAACCAAAATCAGACCATCCCGGGACAAATTACGGGACACATTTTCCGTGTATTTTCCGGAATGGCTGTGTGAAAGAGGCTTAGCAAAGTCACTGGAAGGCAAGCCTGCAACCTTGAGCCAAAAAAGCTAATGGCTAATGCTAATGCTGTGGCTTTTTGTTGGTATGCAGGGAAGGAGACCAGAGGCCATTTTTCTGAATGGATGTCAATGGAGGAGAGTCTTCACTACGCTAAATAAACCACTTTTGTGAAGAAATAGCTTATCATTTAATGAATCAAAAACCTATCAGCTAATCTTCAACATGTTTTATGCTAAACAATACTTTCGTTGGGAACTATATGTAGATTTTACCTTGATAAAAATTGTATTTTTAAGAGAAGGCAGAGTAGGGAATGTTGCGACCGATAGGACTCATTTACGGCATTATTAGTGGCAAATATGTGTCGCATTACTATTTAATATAAGATATGTAATATTGTGTATCATCTAAAAATATTGATGTTTTCTTTCTTTGGTTTTCAGGTTAGACTTGAATTATATATTGTACATTTACATTTACATTTACATTTAGTCATTTGGCAGACGCTTTTATCCAAAGCGACTTACAATTGGGGAATACATAAAGCGATTCATCTTGAAGAGGCAATCAGACAGAGGAAGTGCTCGTAACACCAAGTCTCAGTCATTGTTCAAATAAGTACAAGCTAGCAAGGGAAGGAGAGAGATAAAGGGAAAGTTTTTTTTTTTTTTTTAAGAACAAGTTTAGGATGAAGTCAAGTAGTGCTGAAAGAGATGAGTTTTCAGTTGTTGCTTGAAGATTGACAGGGATCCAGCATTCCGGATAGGGGTGGGAAGATTATTCCACCAGCCAGGAATGGTGAATGAGAATGTTCTGGAGAGTGATTTTGAGCCTCTCTGTGATGGTACCACAAGACGTCGCTCACTAGCAGATCTCAGACTTCTGGAGGGGATGTAGATTCGTAATAGTGAGTGGAAGTAGGAGGGTGCTGAGCCTTTGGTCGTTCTGTATGCAAGCATCAGTGTCTTGAACTTGATGCGAGCTGCCACTGGTAGCCAGTGCAGTGAGATGAAGAGAGGTGTAACATGGGTTCTTTTGGGCTCATTGAAGACCAGTCGTGCCGCTGCATTCTGAATCATTTGTAGAGGTTTGATTGTGTTTGATGGAAGACCAGCCAGAAGAGCATTGCAGTAGTCCAGCCTAGAAACGACAAGGGCCTGGACAAGAAGTTGCGCAGCATGCTCTGTCAGGAAGGGCCTGATTTTTCTGATGTTGTGTAGCGCAAACCTGCAAGATCGAGCAGTCTTTGCAATGTGCTCTTTGAAGGTCAGCTGGTCATCAAAGATTACACCAAGATTTCTGACCGAAGTTGATGGGGTAATTATTGATGTGCCTAACTGAATCGAGAAGTCATGCTGTAGAGTCGGAGTGGCAGGGACGACAAGAAGCTCAGTCTTTGCCAGGTTGAGCTGTAGGTGATGTTCTTTCATCCATGCCGAGATGTCCGCCAGGCAGCCTGAGATCCGTGCAGCTACCGTTGGATCATCAGGTTGAAAAGAGAGATAGAGCTGTGTGTCATCTGCGTAGCAATGGTAGGAGAAGCCATGTGCCTGTATGATGGGTCCCAGTGATGTAGTGTATGTGGAGAAGAGGAGGGGTCCAAGAACTGATCCCTGAGGAACCCCAGTGACCAGTTGATGTGCTTTGGATACCTCCCCTCCCCAGGCCACCCTGAAAGACCTACCGGTGAGATAGGATTCAAACCAGCGAAGTGGAATCCCAGTGATGCCCAGCGATGAGAGGGTGGACAGGAGGATCTGATGATTGACAGTGTCAAAAGCTGTCAATGTAATATAGTCAATGTAATGACTATATTGTACTATATAGCCATTACATATAGATAAAATCTTTATATCAACATAAGGCATATGGTCACATAATATATTATGTTGATATAATGCATTTTAATGAATAAATGACATAAATTATTGTACTATATTGCATGTTGTTTAATGAAAATAAAATGTTCTTTCCTAGTTTCAATAAATAGACTTGAAATGTGACTGCTGCGTATGATGATGACATAATGCTTTTTAATGAATAAAGGTAATAGTAATAATAAAAATACATATTTTAATAAATAAAAAGGTACTTCCAGATTTCAACAAATACATTACATTTTTAGTGACTAGTATCAGTGTTATGTATGGCCAATCATGCTGTTATTTTAAATGAACAGAATAAAATCTCATCTTAAATTGCAGTAACCAGTATGTGACCAACAATTTGTGCTCTTTTTTCCTGTGCTGCGTTAACTGCAACTGGCTGTTGTAGACGTCACTGCCATTGTATGATTGGCTGAGGTGCCTCACGTGATCCAAGTTAGCCGTTACACTTTTTCCAAGGAAGATAGTTCTCCAGAAGTATGGTTGGCATATATTGTATGTTAGTATTTAAATTAGGTAGCAAACACAATTGGCCACAGTTTGCACCAGGATTGGCGTTTGGACCAAACAGCATCTGCCTTAAAGGGGTTGACACTTGATTACTCTGATTGTGAGTGTCGCGTCAAAAACAAATAGAAATTATGATCACTGCCTCTATCTTGTATACACTGGATACAGTATACAGATGTGTGTTCACTTTGACACAGTCCACGCGCTCGAGTCTGTCGTCAGGACAAATGAGTGAAAGAACATTAGTTTAGTTTGGTTTAAACCGCTCGTTCGTGTCTTTGTACAGAAGGATCTCAGCCTAAGGAACAAGTGGATAGTTTATTTTTAATGGCATCCCGGATCATGTCAGAGGATTGATCAGAGCATTTTGTTTTGTAATTGAGGCACAGTGTCGTGGAGAGTTCACAAAGAAACATTTGTTGAAAGATGAAGCGGTACTAGATCTGACTGCAGCTGCATCACAAACTGTAAGTAAATGATTTCATAATGCTTTGTATGGAAATGACAGTTTTATTTTGATTATGTTGTCAAAACACACGTACAATAGTGAGGGGGCGTTGATACTGTTTCCTATGCAATAACGTTAGCCAATCAAAACAGTGGCTGATTACTGAGAAGCCTTAAAGGACACGCCCCTTAAAACAGCTCGTTTTAGACAGAGGGTCAGAATGAGGGTTGAAAATAATCATTTGTCCACATATTTATTTGTTTGTTTGTGCAAAAAACTGTATTAACATTTTAAGTAAACTCCAAGGAACATATTAAAATAATTTAAAAATCCATGTCATGACTCTTTTAAAATTGTTCACTCAGGTGTCACTAGCTTTGTTTCCATCCAAAGATTTGAATAAAACTTATGCGCAAAACTGGAATCTCGCATAAAACATTTGCGAATAAAGCACCGTTTCCATCCAACGAGACCAAGAGAACAAAATCCTCACTTCCTGATAAACTGGCACTAAATATCTCTAAGACACTAGAAGAAGCCACTGAATATAATAGTTTACATATATAATAAATTACTTGCGCCTCAGAGCGAACAGACGAAACACAATAAATGCAGTCATTGCTTTCGGAGGTGGATGCTGCTGTTTGGGAACGCAGTCGTGTAAAACAGTAATTATACAGAAATACTTTGATGACAGACCAATACATGAACGACCAAAACAACATATAGATGCTGTGAATGAGATCAGTCCGCTACTAGTCAAGTTGTCCCGTCTCATAGCGCAAAGTCACATGACTTTTTCAATGCGCATGGTGGAATTTATTCAGTAAATGTGTTTCCATCATAGTTCATGTGCATTTTTTCTTATCGGATAAAAAGTTTATCCTACTCAATTGTGCGTATAAGTTTTTTATGCGCATTTTTTTAATTTATGCACATCTTGGCGTTTCCATCCAGCGTTTTTTTTATGCGATATTCCAAAATGTGCATAAAAGTAGGTGGATGGAAACATAGCAACTGTAGATCGGTTGCATTATAGATGGTCTGCCTAGCCATGGCTTTTGCAAATTCCATCACAACTGAGGTCACAATATTTTTTTGTGCTCTAAACTGAACTCATATAAGCAGAATACAAGGCAGTGAGCACTGGGGAGAGCAGGTGCTGAGTCAGAGAGTGCAGGAGTGCCTGAGGAATGGGGAAGAAGCGTGAAAGCGAGTGTGTGTGTGAGTACGGCTGAGAGTGATCTGGGGAAGGAGGGGTGGAGATTCTCCAGGGATTGCGTGCGGACATCAAATGTTTACCTGTAACAAAGTCAGAGGGGGAGGAGAGGAGAAATGGCTGTGGTTTACAGGAGTGGGCGGAGAAACAGAGCCTCCAGCATGAGCTTCGCACGCAACTTAACAATACTACCTTTATGAAGACCGCACACACACACTTACACACTCCTGCAGGAAGTCTTCCAGGGTTTCATGTCAGTGGAATTTCAGTGGTAGTATTCTCTTATCACAAACCACAGGTCACACAGTCAAATCAGTGCAGGAATGACTGGACGGGGGGATTTGGGGTAACAGTGATGTTCATACATGTGGGTTATTTTACATAAAAATTCAAATTTATGTTTTCTAAAACTATTGAAATATGAAGGAGGATTTTTATTTTTTTCATTTTTTCTGGCACATATTTTAAATATGTGTTGTAAACAGTGAATCTCAATTAAATATATATTTTTAAATAAAAAATATATTTATTTTCAACTTACGTGTATATACCTAAATATTAAAAAAATGTATTTCCGGGGCAACAAATTATATATTTTTCTTACAGTAGCCTACATTTATGCTTTATTCAGTACATATTTTTATTCAAATGTGTTATATGTTCACACATGTTATAAACAACAAAAATTTTGACTTCAAATGTATTTTCTTGGACTGAAATATATGGAGAGCAAATATATTTTTATATATTAATATATATAATATATAATGGCCAAAAATATACTGGTAGAAAATATATTTAATAACATATTTATAATATATTTTAAATATTTTAGCAAATATATTTTTGGCCAATTTTTGAAATATATTTGAAAATATGGGATTATTTACACAAACAATTTATGGAAACACTTTAGTATAGGGACCAATTTTCACTATTAGCATGCCTATTATTAACATATTGGCTGTTTAATAGTACTTATAAAGCACATATTCTGCATGATCATATTCTACATCCCTAATCCTACCCAATACCTACACTTAACTTAACTACCTTACTAACTAGTAATAAAATAATGTGTGACCCAATTTACAAATTATGTCAGTGAAAAAGAAAGGTTTACTATCCAGAATACTATGCAGTCACTCCATTTACACTTGGCCACATAAATCCGATCAGCTATTGCCACACTATATGCAAATATCAGTTAACCTACATGATGATTCTAATGCTGACTTGTCTCATCCTTGATTGTTTGCTGTATGGTAGTTCACTCATCTGAGTCGCATCTTATGTGCTTGTCAAACCACGTCCTGATCGGACTGCTATCCATCTCGAATAGATCTTTGATGGTGTTCACACTTGGTCTTTCCATGATCACTGAAGTGACCAAACAAATGAAAGTCACGAACAGCCCTGACAGATGTTGACACTAGTGTTGACACTAAACTGACTTTGCACTATTTCCATAGAAGCTGAGGTGAGTGCAGCACTATAAATAAAGCGTGTGCGCTGACGGGGTGTGTGTGAGTGAGTGTGTGTGTGTGCACATGTGTGTGTGCATGAGCCAGGCTGGGCTGGGCTCTCCTCCTCTCGGTGAGTTGCGCGTCTGCAGTCGGAGCTCGTCACAATGGCAGTCATTGTTCTGAAGGCAGGCCCCTGCGTGCTCACACCCTCCCCGACCTGAGCAGCAGACAGGTGTATCTCTGCTAGTCACGCACAGCCACGCTGCCAAACACAGCTCCACCACGCTGGACATTCCTCCAGTCGGAATACAGCTGTGGGAGATTCTGCTGACATGAACAATAACCTGCAAATCATACAGTGAAAACAGGAGTAATGTGAAATATTATTATTCTGGGATAACCCTCGAGAGAGAAATAAATATATTTCTTCAGTAGCATTAGGTTGTAATTTCTTTTTTATAATTTTCATGAATACTTTTGGTTTATTTATTTATTCATTAATTCATGCATTCATTCATTCTTTTTTCCCAGTCAAAAATGTGGGTTTCAGTGGCATGAGGGGACTTTCAAAAGATGTTCACAGGATTTTAAAGGGATAGTTCACCCAAAAATGAAAATTCTGTCATTACTCACCCTCATGTCGTTCCAAACCCGTAAAACCTTCGTTCATCTTTGGAACACAAATTAAAATATTTTTGATGAAATCTGAGAGCTCTCTGGCCCTCCCATAGACAGCAATGATATTACCACGATCAACGCACAGAAACATAGAAACATAGCAAGGAGGTCGGTAAAATAGTCCATGTGACATCAGGGGTTCAACCGTCATTTTACGAAGCTACAAGATTACTTTTTGTGTGCAAAAGAAAACAATAATAACATAATTTATTCAGCAATTCTTCTCCCCGAGTTACCGTCTTCTGCCATTTTGGAAAGTATACACTGAACGTAATCAACATAATCAGCGTTGTTTACGTTTAGCATGCGTGCGCTGTCTACTGAACGTGTAATCTCGTAGCTTCATAAAATTACAGTTGAACCCCTGATGTCACATGGACTATTTTACCAATCTCCTTGCTACGTTTCTATGTTTCTGTGCGTTGATCATGGTAATATCATTGCTGTCTATGGGAGGATCAGGGAGCTCTCGGATTTCATCAGAAATATCTTAATTTGTGTTCCGAAGATGAACGAAGGTCTTGCGGGTTTGGAACGACATGAGGGTGAGTAATTAATGACAGAATTTTCATTTTTGGGTGAACTAACCCTTTAAGTCACCTTTATTCCTATAGCACTTCATACAATACAGATTGTGTCAAAGCAGCTTCACAGAGATAAACTGTGAAAATAACAGGATCAATTATGAAACCCAACTATGGAGATGATTCAGATTCTGCTGTAAAGCAGCTCTAAAACACAACATGTCATTAGTTAGCTAAAGTCAGATCAGTGTTGGTTCAGTAACATTAGCTATTGTTCCATCCACCTATTTTCTTGTGCATTTTGGAATATAAAAAAACGCTGTATGGAGACGCCAAGATGCGCATAAAGTCTAAATATGTGCACAAAAAACTTTGCGCAGAATTGAGTAGGATAAACGTTTTATCCGATAAGACAAAATGCAATGGATGGAAACACATTTATATACACAGCATATTGCAACTGTTCATATCCGATTTGTGTGTCATAAGCGCTCTTTCGTTTTTACTGAATGTGCATTGGTTTCTATGGTAATGCCTTTGCGTTGTTATGCCTACGCTAAAAACAACAGTAACAGCAATACAGTTTGCAATACAGATGTTGTCTTACGACATGACAACATGTTGCTGTCGCGGTTGAGCTGTATTATTATATTTTGTCTTGTGAGGCAGCGGCAGAAACGCAGGAAGGTGGAATGTGCGGCTTTATTCTGTGCTGCCGTCTCTGCTACTTTCAAAACTCAAAGAGTTACGTATACTAGCAGCATAATGTTTTTTCCCGCTTGACTTGCACTTCGCAACGACACAAGCTTGTTTCTGCAAAGATGTTCAGCATGTTTTCTGCAAAAATGTCTGACGTGTTTACGTTTTACGTGGCGTGAGGACGTGAAAAAGCTACGCTAAATCCAATCTGACAGGTCAGACTGAAACAGATTTCCAGAAATGCGATTTGAATAGGATTCCAAACCACATACAAATGTAGCTCGAAACGGATTTGCACAAATCTGATTTCATATAGTTCTTTTCCGTTCAGACTATGTAAATATGATCGGGTTTCCATTGGATTTGCACAAAAATCAGATTTGGGCTGACAGTCTTAACGAGGCTTTATTCTCAAATGTTTTAATGCGATATTCCAGTTTTGCGCATGAGTTAAATTCGCAACTTTGGATGGAAACATAGCTATTGTGAAGTTCACCAATTCAGCCAAATTCAGTTAGTTATTCAGCTTGAGTCAGTTCAGTATTGGTTCAGTTCAGCTCAGTAACTGTTTTGGTGTTGCAAGATGTGATTCAGCTGTAAAGCAGCTCTACAAAAGACAATAGTCCCATCATCCAGATGAATTCAGTCCAGGTTTTGTTCTCATCTGATGGTGTCAGTCAGTGTGGTTAGATTGATCAATTACTGAAAGTTAAGTGTCTTTTAGTCCCCAACCATACAAGCCAAAAGATGACTGTGGCAAGGAACCCAAACTCCATCAGGTGACAGAAATGGAGGAAAAAAACACCTCAGGAGAAACCAGGTTCATTCGGGGGACCAGATCTCCTCTGGTCTAAATTATTGAACATGCTGTGATATTGATTAAGGGAAATCACAGCAGCATTAGGTGGGAAGAAAGAGCTATAGTCTGTTCAGCAGGTTGGAAAACATGAATGTAGAGTTGACGTTTAGCCAGTAGTAGATGACTGGTTTATCAATGATGAAATTCCATCTTTATAAAACTGTGTTTGGTCCTGGCAAGATGCTTTTTTACACAAATGGGTGTGCATAAAACTTTACTACACCCACACTTAGTCATTGACAAGCATTGTTTGTCTGAGCATCCCAGTCTGGGCCCTGTTCTTGATACAAGATGTGGTTTCTGGATAAATTATTTCTATACAGCATAAGCTGTGTTTCAACACACTGGACTGATCTGATGCATGGATGAATCAAACACATTGTTTTCTATGTGTGTACGCCCACATCTGCTCAGAATTATGCTATACCACTCACATCGACTTCCATTAAATTACATTATACGGTATTTGTCTCAGGTCATAGTTAATGCACATATTGACTTCACCCTAGGATGGAAGATGAACACCTTAGTAATGAGCTTATGCTTTGTGTTTTGATAGCTTGCATTAAATTTATGCTACATATAGGAAAATAGTATAATATACACTGTAGGGGTCAACCGATATGTGTTTTTCAGGGCCAGTGCTGATACCAGTTATTACAGATCAAGTAGACCGATAACCGATATTTTGAACTGATATATATGTCTGGTGTAAAAATGAAAATTAATGTCAAAATTTAAAAATAACAAGGGCTCTGACAAAAACTTTAAAATCTTTAAATGCTTTCTAATCTCTCTGCTTGCACTGTTGTACTGTTTTTAATATACCAAACCTCAAACTCATGGACGACACTTTGTTGAGTGTGCAATTGATCGTTTGGCTGTATGGTGATTAGATGCGGCGTGCTGAAGTTCATTTCTGCTCTGCATTCATTTGGCATTCTGCTAGCGGAAGTCTGCCTTACTGTACACTGCCTACATAGGCAGCATTCTAACTTAATGGAATCTCATAGGTGACTGCTTTTCGCATACTTTATATAGTGACACACATCACACGAATAGTGCTTCCCAATAAAGCACACAAAAGAGGCAACTTAGTTTATTCCAATAAAGCTTGATGTTAGCATGTTACTAAGCTAATGACTTACTCTTATAAAGACAAGTACTCTGAGAACTACGGAGCCATTACGGTTTAATTTGTTCTCATTCTATTTATGAGCTGTCTAACTAAAGATCTGAGCTCTTGTATCTTGTGAAAAAAGAAGTACACTTTAAAGTAGTTAAAGTATTTATTATGAAAATAATACACTTTAAAAGAATATACTTGTGTGTGAACTGAATGTAATGTTTTCAGACACTTTAATTGCATGTTAATTGCAATTAAATGAAAATGTATTATAGTTTACATTCATATTAAATGCAGTTAGATGAACTTGAGTGCTTTTTGACCCACTTAAGTAGGACTAAAGCACATCTTTATGTATAATTTCACAATCACATATGTTGTCTTATAGTGTACTGCTGAATGTACTGACATGCATTTATTATAAACTAAAATATACCTCGTTATTTCTTCTGAAACTTGTTAAACACCTAATTAAATATATTGCAATTACACGTTTGTAATGATGAAGTATTTCAGTAAGTTGAAAATATATGTAATCTCAAATAACACACTACAGGTAAAATTATAATCAAGTACTTTGTTAGTCAACATATCTAAATAAGTGTACTTCTTTAAAACATGATAAAAATTTAAAAATGCCATTATTACAATTCACACTTTTTTAAAGTCTACTTATGTGTGTTAAGAAAAAGTCATGAAAGTGTCTCTTTTTAAGTAGACTTAAGTGGCCTTTTTTATTCGTATTATATTATCTGCAAGTACAGTTTTTTATTTACTTTTGAAGTACAGTACAAGTGCATATTCAATACAAGACTTCTATTTCACAAGAGCTTCCAGCACATGGATGGAAAGAGCTAAGGTTGATAGGTTGGCGTTTCACATGATCTGCCAACACGGCAAAAACAAATTTAAGCTTTCTGGCTGATGTTTAGAAAATGAATGCCAGATGAATGAAAGAAAAACTAAAAAGAAGCTGAGGGAAAATCCTGGCTCATCATTGGGAAGAATGCACATATTTAGTGTAATTATCTAATGGACTTTAGTATGAAACACACAGATTCTCTCTACCTTCGGCTTTCTGTTTCCTCACAACCCTGTAAATACACAAGAGTCTGATTAATACCCATTCATGTAGTTTCCAGTGATACAGGCTTGTTATTGAGCCAATAAGGAAGGTGTGTGCTAAGGCTTGAGGTTCATGCATATAGACAATTATATAGATTACATTAAATTCATTAAAATTTAATAGATCAGACTTCACTGACTCTGTGCAAAGCACAGTAAATTATAGCATCCTCCTTATGATCACAATAGTGCAGAAGTCAGTGGATAGTTGACACAATGTTAACGACTTCTTAAAGGAGACCTATTATGCCACTTTTTACAATATGTAATATAAGTCTCAGTTGTCCCCAGAATGTGTCTGTGAAGTTTAAGCTCAAATTACCCCACAGATCATTTATTATAACATTTTGAAAATGCCTATTTTGAGTGGAAGCAGAAACACGCTGTTTTTGTGCATGTCTCTTTAAATGCAAATGAAATGCTAATCCCCGCCCCCTTTTCCAGCATAGGGCTGTGCCTTTACAGCTCCTATCTCAGGTACTCTGCCAAAGAACATCGGTTTGGTTTTGATTATCATGTCTATCGCACTGAAATCATGCGTTTTATAGCCATATCAGTTTAAAATTCTGATATGAGCGCAACATCCGAAGCACGCGCACAGAAAGCGGCTGTCACATGGCAGCATGTGAGTACTAAACTAAGCTCTCTTTCATGTTTTATTGCGCTTAAACTGTCAAATACACACAACACCTTCGTCAATTGCGAAAACACAATGGTGGCACAGTGGTTGGAAACTTGCAGATAAAGGGGTGGTAATATTATAATAAGATCCCTTTACCACATCACAGGGGAGTGAAATCTGAGCGGCTCATTTCTTCACAAGCTTGCAGAGTAAAGGTCCTTGCACACTTGAGTCCAAAATTTTATTATGCGTTTTTCCGTATTCGTCATCCTAAAAATTTGTCACGCACAGAAACTTTGTACACTGAGTCAGATGTACGGCGTTCACTTGTACGGTGGCTCTGAATTGTCAAAGCACCTCTCAAAATACTTGCTACGGATGCAAAAAATGCAGAAAATCGAACCCGATCCAATTTTTTTTATGATGGACGAAAGTTTCGGAGGCAGTGTGTAAACGTGATTGACACAACGTGAGGTTGTATTTATTTTTCAACGTGCGAAAATTTCGTACAAAAAATTTGGACTCAGTGTGCAATGGCTTTAAGGCTTCCAAAAAAAAAATCTGGGTTGTTCTTTTTCAGGTTTTCTAGGTTGGTAGATACACCGGGGAACCTGATTATAGCACTTAAACACAGAAAAAGTCTAATTACTAAATAAGAACAAAATAATGTGCCCTCAGTAGGCATGGTTAAGTATAAAACATGTTATACTTCAACTGCGTCTTATACTGTGCATTATTTAAATCATTGTTCTCGATAACAGCCTCTAGCAGTGACAATAAACCCTATGATAGTCCTATTATTAATGCAAACAATGTATTTATTTGTTCTGTAATCATTATGTATGGATTTGCTCTCCTATTTATTGTGAACGCTGTAGGCTATTGAATGGCATGTAATCAGCATTACTCCTTCACAGAAAAGCAGAAGGAAAAAAAAGAGAAATGATCAGAGTGCCTGTGACTCAGGAATGCGAGACAGGAATGCCGTTGGGTTACCATAAAGGGGGTTTGACTGAACACAATGTCTTTGTGTTTTCGTTCAGGGCTCTAGTCACGCAAACCTGCAGCAGCTCCTCTGTGCTCGTCTGTAATTGACAGTGTTGCGTGCGGCTCAGGTACCGTTGGCTTGAGCTGGACTCCTGCCAGAGGAGCTGTTGTTATTAAAGCGAGTGGTGGATTGGGACTTGATTCCACTGCACCACTACTAGATATTTAGCCTTTATTCAGTGCAACTTACATTACAATTATGGGGACAGTGACTCTGCACTCATCTCAGCTTACTTGTTCGTGAACGAAGTGTTTGTGGATCAAACTTGCTGGGCTTTCAACAAGTGACGGACTGATATTGCATTTAATAATTTACATTTTTGGGATTATTAGCATTGTCTGATAACTGCCTTATTTGGCCATTTATCAGATAATGTAATTTAGCCTAGTGCTCTAAACTGTACAGTCTTGTCATTGAATAATGCACATCTTCAATATCAATTATTTTTAGTGAATTTTAAGTAGGCACTATTAATAGTAGTGATTTTCATAACTGACTGATGCTTATTCCCAAATCCACTCCTCAGTTTAGCGGTTGGTTGTAAAGGTGGGAATTGAAAGCATGTCTGGAGCTGACGGAAGAACATTAATGAAACCATGATTCACTCTTTTGTGTGGTGTGACGACAGCAGATCTTATCTTACTCACGCTCTGCTGCTCACACGCAATGTTGCCATTAACACGCACTCCAAAAACAACACATGCATCCGAGAAGATGCTCAAACAGACGCCTATTCACAATTCATCTATATTGGACACGCAAGGCTGTTTTTATTCTGGCATGCATTAAACACAATGAAATACACAATACAGTCTTAAGCACAGGCTGAGTTGTGATGTGTGTCAAAGTTAAACAAGTCTGTTGTGATTGGCAGTGAATAATTGTGCAAAGTAAAAAATATTATGGCACATTGACATGTCCTAAAAACGAATGCCCAACTCTGCTTCCCAGTGCAGCATGAAGCAAGATCACATTCATGGACACATTCACATTCATTCACAGTTAGGATGGACATTCGTACTGTAATTTTGAATATAATCTGCCACAGATGTGCATACATTCAGAATAACAGCACAGTTGCTTGTGTGATATTGCTGGTCATTAAGCTCTACAAAACAATTAAATAAATGTGTATTTTTAACTGCTATGTACTTACGTCAATAATTATAATAAGGCAAGGAAAGGCGAGGCAAGTTTATTATATAGCACATTTCATACACAGTAGTAATTAAAAGTGCTTTCCATAAAAAGAGATCAAAAACAGTAATCATAAGTTTCATAAGAAATAGAAGTAAGTAAAAGCTGAAAAAAATAATAAATTAGTTAAAATGATACATAAAATCAATATGAGGGACATAAAGGAAAAGTTGATTAATAATTGTTTGGTATTTATTTTATTTCAAAACACTTTTGCTGCTATTGAGGTGTGATATGGGTAAAGTTAGTGGCAGGTGTGGTGATCTGGTTAGGTTTATGGCTGGGGGTCAGCTTATAGGTGTATTAACAGAAAAATAATTACAGATGTGATTTCATGCATGTATTTTTAAGCATAAGCAGAAGATAAAAACATGAATGTGTACACTATACGTGCATTGTATCAAACTATTAATTTAACGGAGTGTCTATTTACACTAAGTGCAAATAGCCGGCTTTGTTGGCAGAGGCTATTTACACTAACTCCGCCCACCAAAGTGTGATTGGCACAGTCAACACTGAAAAAAGAGCTGGTTTAACAACAGTTTCAGTGGCAGATGGTAAGGCGCGTGCTTTTTTACACGATTGACCCGAGTTCGAATTAAAACTATAATTTACACTCAATAAGTTATTATTGCGTACTGTTTTATAATGTACTACAATACTGAGGTGCAGATAATTGCCACTATTTGCAATAAGTAGTATAAATAGCAGAAGATCCTGCTATTTTAACAGTGTAAATAGAATCTATAGCTATTTGCACATAATTTAAATTTAAATTTTACTACATTTAAACATTTAAATGTTAGTTCATAGTAGTTAAAGATGCCATGTAAACTAGTCAAAACAAGCAGACTCTATTTCCCACAGTGCAGTGCGGTGGGTGTGTGTCATGTGATGTTTGTGTGCGTGAGAGTGAAGAGCTGCTCACACACACTGCAGTCAAAGCGAGCGTGTGCTCAGCAGTCTGTCGCCTCCACTGCAGGTGTGTGTGTGGATCTTCATGGGTTCGGACCGACGGCTTCACTCGAGGAGACTCTCTGGATGTATGTGGATTGGTCTGGCTTCAGTGTGTTTGGACGCTGAAGGCTCAGATGGGAGCTCTGTGAACAGATCATGCTGGAGACTGGGCTTCAGTCCGGTGGAGATGTATATGACTTCTGGAGTAACATAACGCGTGGAATAAACTCGCTTTCCAGGACTGACAGAAGAAACAGCAGGAACCAATGCTCTGGTAAAGCGACTTTTCACTCACTGTATTCTCATGTAACGTTATATTGACAGTGGAGATTCTTTATTACAGTTTTCTTCTGCAACAGTAACGTTACACATTCGATAAAAGCACGTTAATATTCCATTCAGTGATATACACACTATATTGCCAAAAGTATTGGGTCGCCCCCTTCTAATGAACAGGTTTGACTACTTTAGTAATTCTATGAGTACAAATCTTAATGTTAAAGCATATAATGATATTTTAGGAAATAGTGTGCTTCTAATATTATAGCAACAGTTTGGACAGGACCGGTTTCTATTCTAACATGACAATGCCTCTGTGTATAAGGCAAGATTCAGAAAGAAATGATTGATTCAGTCAGTGTGGAAGAACTTGACTGGTCTGCATAAAACCAAGTCCTAATCCCAGTTTAACACCTCTGGTGTGACTGTAAATGCAGACCTTGAGCCAAAAACTCATCACCAAACACCAATGACTTGTACATACACTATATAGACAAAAGTATTGGCACCCCCTTCTTTAGAACAGAAAAATGCACTTCCAAATCTGTGGCAACAACGATGGGAACATAATTCATGTATTTAAAAATTGTATTTCCATCTCTGTTGCAACAGTTTTGGAAGTGTCTAAAATGACTGAACCCTTATGTACAAGTCATTGGTGTTTGGTGATGAGTTTTTGCCTCAAGGTCTGTATTTACAGTCACACCAGAGGTGTTAAACTGGGATTAGGACTTGGTTTTATGCAGACCAGTCAAGTTCTTCCACACTGACTGAATCAATCATTTTCTTTTTGAACCTTGCCTTATACACAGAGACATTGTCATGTTAGAATAGAAAAGAGTCCAAACTGTTGATATAATATTAGAAGCACACAATTTCCTAGAATATCATTATATGCTTTAACATTAAGATTTGTACTCATAGAAATTACTAAAGTAGTCAAACCTGTTCATTAGAAGGGGGCGACCCAATACTTTTGGCAATATAGTGTATATTCACATTTGGATGTATGCGGTTTGTTGACCATCTCTATAATGCCTATAAACAGTTATTAATTAAAGTAATTATAAGGTGTTGAAGTCGTTATATGTGTGCACTTCACCTGATTGTCAGTTATTCTGATTCTAATTATTATGTATTTTGTCGTTTATATATATGTATGTATATGAAGAGTTCAGGTGCAAAAGCCTCTAAGTGCCATCTGAAGTTTTCTACTAAAATGAGCATTTTTCTCAGACTCCTATGTTTATGTTCAGTTATTTCACTTCAATGTCAATGAGAAGAACACATTCTTTGCCATTAAAGTGAAATTACTGAATAGGAGCATGATAAAAATGCTCATTTTAGAAGAAAATTTCAGACCGCAAACTCTGCATATATAACTGTAATTTATTTACTGTGGTAAAATAAGAGTATTTCAAGCAGGTTACATTGACACTGACAGCTCTCATCATACTGATCCTGAAGTTAATCATCTCATAGACCTGGTAATTGAAACAGATATTATTTGTTTCATTTTGTTGGCACAGAATCAGCTCTGGTAGAATATATAACCCTTCACCGATGCTTCTGTGGGGTAAAAGCGGTATTTTCCGTCATCTCCTCTAGATGCCATGCTGCATCTTCTCTCTCATGATTTCCTCGTGTCTCCATTACGTTCAGCTTGTTTCTGAGGTGTGTGAGTTGTGTTTAGACAGTGGACGTGTTCTTCGTCCTGAGCAGAGTCGGCTCTATTGTTGGGCTCTGGACAGAGATCCACTATACCCAGAGTCCCCCCAGCGTCCCCCTCTCTCCAGCATATCCTCCCCAAACAAGCCCTCCTTTCTCCTCTGGAGAGGGACCCTATGTCCCACAGCAAGTGACTCTCAGGGCCGGCATTGACGGCGGGACGCTCCCTGCACAAAAGAGGCTGAAGTGTCAATAAAGTTGTTCGGAGCCCCCGATGCACAGGAATGCCTCTCTGTCCCGTCCGGAGAGGGACAAAGAAACACTTTGTGTCAGCCGGGGGCCCTTGACTAAACCCCAGGGTCTCCTCTTCACTCCTCTTCCTCCTCCTGTTATCTTAAACGAGCGACGGGAAGCACGTGCTCGGAAGAAGCAACTCTCGCAAATTAACTACTCGAGTGAACCAAGGAGTGTTGGGTTTGAGGCTCATTTCAGAGCAGGGTTAATTTGACCCTTTGGTCACCCGGTGCTGCTGGTTGTTTGGCTGTGTTCATGTCGTTAACAGGGCTGAGGAGGTGTGTGTGTGCGCCAGGAGCGCTGCAGGTGTTTACTGCGCTGTCATCCAACACATCTGTGGTAAACCACAAGAGAAACGAACATGCGCCGTCAGACAGCACTGCAGTCTGTGTGTGTGCGCATCTGTCAGGAAAGCCATAAACTGTAATGTTCAGTTAAAATGACCACACTTTTACTTTAAAAACCATTAGTTGTTACCTTACAATGTGTGTGCCTTTAAACCAGGTGTTAGCAAAACGTAGGGCTGTCAAATTAACATGTTAATTTAATTAATTAGTTATGAAAAATGACGCATTAAAAATTGTTAACGCATTTAAAGCACCCATCCTAGCCAGACCTACTTAGTAGTGATGGGAGAATCGAACCGTTTTGAAGCTTCGAATCAATTGAACCAATCAATTTCGAAGCGCTCGAAACACACTAGTGACACCTGCTGGTCAAAAGTGTGTAAATGCAACAAAAACTCAGGCTAAAACATGCATAAAAGCAGCTTTTAAAAGCCAATAGCAAATGTTTTATTGAAAGTATAATACATTAAATGCAATAAAAATAATGAAATACCATTAAATACGAAGTGTCTGTATAATATGTGATTTTTAAAATATTTTATATTGATTTGCAGGACTTATTTTGATTATTTTTTGGAGAGCTTGTATATAAAGGCCAGTAAGAGACTTTTGACTACTTCTCATCCTTTTAATTACACACATCTTGTTAAAAATGTCTTACAAATTGATGAAACTGATCCGAGATCAGGTAAAAACCATAGACGCTGGTTCAGTGGTTCGCCGCTGGGGGGCGATCTTAATGAACTGGCATGATTCATGGTTCACAGAGATCACCCCCCCCTCCCCCAGTGGCAAACCATTGAAATTTCGAAACAGTTATGACATAATGAAGCTTCGTTTACTGAAATCACGTGACTTTAGCAGTTGGATACGCGCCCCGAACTACTGTTGCAAAACAAATGATTCACAATATTGTCTGTTTTCGTTCATGCGATCAGCTCGTGATCTGGTGTTTTCCGCGCCTCAGAACGGCTCCGTTCACACTGAATGAATGCAGTCAACTCGTTTATTGCACGTGCTGTGAGTTTAGCGCTCGTTTGGGAACGCAACAGCCACCAGTTAGGCTTTATTTTCGCGTCAGATGATTACAGCATTTCACTAGATTTGTAGTGAGATGCATTTTTGTAAGCCTGTTTTCACTGAAGCTGGAGGTTTCCTTCAAAATAAAAGCTCTATTGCCGATTCTGTCAAAATAAAAGCTTAAGAGTGCAGTATGAATTGCTGACAGCTAGCGGTTTAAATGCAGTCCAAATTCAAAATATCTCTTTCAAGTGTAGAAATTAGGAAATAAGTATTGTAATTTCCCTACTGTAGTGTAAAATATTAATCTTCACAGATATTCATCTATGAAATATTCATTTTCATTTATTTTACCATGCAATTATTTTACAACATATGGCTACTAATGTCGCTTTTGTTGTTGTTGTTGTTATTGTTATATTCTAATTTGTTTGGCTTCCTAAAACACCAGTGTGAATGTAATTTAGACTGAGACAGTATACCACAACTAAAAAGAGGGTTGAGTCCTCTTTAAAGTTCAGATACATTTATTTTTACCTTATTTGCTCAACGACTCCCAAATGATTCGCTCAACGATTCATTTTTCCAAACCCCTCCTTTGCGTGACGCTAATCTGCGGTGATTGGTCGATTTGTCTCATTTTTATTTCATCTCGCCTGTAATGCAATGCCTGATAAAGCAGTGTTTATGAGCGCAGTGCTGCTTTGTGTACAGCGTTGCCGGGGAAACAGCTATTTTTACCGCTCCAAAAGCGGCACCTAGTGGCAAAGAATGAATTTGCATTTTCATTCAGACCAACAAGTGGGCGGCAATATGCTAATGTTTGATGTTGATGTCAACATGAAACGGCTTGGGATTCGTTTTAAAAATGACTCGTTTCAATGATTCAGAGTCGACTCTTTCTTTTGAGAGACAATAACTTTATACACAGTGCTCTTTCAGATTTAAAACTTAAAAACAGGAAGTGAAGTGGAAGAGAGAGATGGGGACGGGGTCAGGAAAGGTCCTTGAGCTGGGACTCGAACTCGGGACACCCGAAGCGCAACGGCGCTACATGTCCGTTGGCGGCGCCCACCAGCACCGACAAAACGACACATTTTAGTTTGATACATCATTTTTCTTAAAGCTAATGTTACCTGCTGCTCTTTCTGTGTTCTTCACTGGTGTATAGAATTGAATTAATGCAGTAATGAAGTATGATATGTTTTTGTCAGAGAACTTGTTGAGAAGTTATCAATGTGACATTAAAACACTTTTGCTGCACAGCTGAATTCTGTGGTTTTCCTCACCGGTGCAGTTCAGGTGTAAATTAGCACCGACAGGTTTAGTAATCCAGCATGTGACGTGAGAGTGTGTGGGAACGTAACACAGGTGACAGGAGTGTGTTTACAGGCCCAGATCTCACATCTGTGTTGTGCGTCTCCACTGTTTTACACACGAACTTGATCAAAGCACAGTGAGATCATGTGTGGCCCTGGACCACAAAACCAGTCATAAGGGTAAATTTTCTGAAATTGAGATTTATACATCATCTGAAAGCTGAATAAATAAGCTTTCCATTGATGTATGGTTTATGATAGGACAATATTTGGATACAACTATTTGAAAATCTGGAATCTGAGGGTGCAAAAAAAATCAAAATATTGAGAAAATCACCTTTAAAGTTGTTCAAATGAAGTTCTTAGCAATGCATATTACTAATCAAAAAATAAGTTTTGATATATTTACGGTAGGAAATTTACAAAATATCTTCATGGAACATGATCTTTAATTATTATCCTAATGATTTTTGGCATAAAAGGAAAATTGATAATTTTGACCCATACAATGTATTGTTGGCTATTGCTACAAATACCTGCGACTTAAGACTGGTTTTGTGCTGCAGGGTCACATATAATTAGCACTGATCTTTTGTTTGCTTGTGCTTTTCTGCAGTTGTAACACATTGAGTCCAGCGCTCTGCACCACACAGTCCATCTCTGAGCGCCGTACACTCGACGTGTCTCTCCGTGTGTGTGTTTAGCGTGCTCTGTCATTTGTTAGCGCTGCAGGAACAATGGGCAGCTTGTCTCTGGGGCGGTGATGCTGGAGAGAGGGGGTCTGGGATCGGCCCGCCGCCGACCAAGAACAAGCGTCTGTCTGATGGAGGACCTGCTGACCCTTCCTTAGCAAAATGGGAGCTTTGTTCAGAGGTGTGTGTGTGTTTATGCTGCTGTGTGTGTGGGAATCTGAATGTGTCTATGAGTGGAGGAGGCTGAGAAAACCAAATGGCCGGATGAAAGGTCAGAGAACTCGAAAACACTGAAACCGCCTTGATTCCTGCACAGACAGCCAGCGGGTTTTGGCTAGGAAATGCTGAAGGTGTGATGGGTCTCCGTTGGAGTTTTCTCTGTCTGGACGTGTTAAGTGATCTATTGTCAGTTGAAGAACTGCTGACAGTCTTGTCAAACAGTTTCTGTTTCAGTTTTTTAACCCAGTGGCTCTCAGCGCTGTTCCTGGAGCCTCGACACTGCACATACTGCACGTCTGCTTTGTCTGACATACATTTGTGACCCTGGAGCACAAAACCAGTCTTAAGTCGCTGGGGTATATTTGTAGCAATAGCCAACAATACATTGTATGGGTCAAAATTATTGATTTTTCTTTTATGCCAAAAATCATTAGGATATTAAGTAAAGATCATGTTCCATGAAGATATTTTGTAAATTTCCTACTATAAATATATCAAAACTTAATTTTTGATTAGTAATATGCATTGCTAAGAACTTCATTTGAAAACTTTAAAGGCGATTTTCTCAATATTTAGATTATTTTGCACCCTCAGATTCCAGATTTTCAAATAGTTGTATCTCAGCCAAATATTGTCCTATCATAACAAACCATACATCAATGGAAAGCTTATTTATTCAGCTTTCAGATGATTTGATTAAGGAGACTAAGAAGAAATTGTGCAAAGTTGGAGCTCCACCTTGGGAACCAGTCTTTATGCTAAAGAATGGAGGTCTTGCGGGGTCCACCGTGTGCATTAGACACACCATCAGGGTCTGGTTTGTGGTTTTGGTTTCAGAGATGTAGTCTTGTTGACATTAGATGAAGTGTGGGGTGCTATTTGAGACATGATTAACCTGATTGAATGTGGCTTTAGCACACACTGAATTGAATGATTAGTTGCTTTATGAACATGCCTGTATGCTGAAGTCTGCGGTCGTCTCTGTTGGTCTCGATCACACGTCAGTCTTTAAATGACACACGAGTTAGTGCAGCCTAGACACATGCCTCTCATTTCAAACAAAGTCATGTGAAAAATAAAAGCAACTACTCTAAAGCCATTTTCTTTCCATTTTGAGAGAATTTGTCTTTGAGTAATGTTTTTCTTGTATCTTTGAAGCTGAATTGTGTGTTTGAAGTTATAAAACGCTGGTGCTCTGTCTCTAACACAGATTTCCGTCACTGAAGTCTAGCAGAAATATGACACTGATGCACAGTTTGTGGAGAGTATTCTGCACTTGAATTATTTATCGGTTTGTGGCGCCGCCTGGCGGCCGGTGAGAGTCGCTTCAGTGTCAGATCAGTCTTTCAAAACTCAAGAGCCTCAGCAAACCACCAAGGGCACCATAGGAGGACAATTGTTTTTATTGAACTTCTGGAGTCACAATATAAATCGTGGTTAAATTGCAGCATCTTCCAGTCTTCAGTTTTGTAATTGATTCCTGAAGCGGGAAACTCAGATTAACACTCGACTTCTGGTCAGGTTGAACTTTGCTTTCTTCTAAGACCGTAGTGTGTGAAAGAAGTGTTAACTGACTAGCAGTTGACTAGACTTGGTGACACTTTAGTAGCAGATTAGCATTGTTTTTGGACTAGAATTACATGCTACCTTTGTGAACATTAGAATCAGTTTCTTTCAAAAACAAAAAAGTCGGTTAACATATGTTGGAAAATGTGTTTGCCATAAATATCTGTCATTTGTTCACAGGTGGGCCTAAAATGCTGTTTAGATAGGCAGCCCACTAGGTTTTGAGACAAAGACGCTGTCACAGTGTGTTTGCAATAGACATATATGTGACCCTGGAGCACAAAACCAGTCATAAGGGTAAATTTTTTGAAATTGAGATTTATACATCATCTGAAAGCTGAATAAATAAGCTTTCCATTGATGTATGGTTTGTTATGATATGACAATATTTGGCAGAGATACAACTATTTGAAAATCTGGAATCTGAGGGTGCAAAAACATCTAAATATTGAGAAAATCACCTTTAAATTTGTTCAAATTAAGTTCTTAGCAATGCATATTACTAATCAAAAATTAAGTTTTGATATATTTACAGTAGGAAATTTACAAAATAACTTTATGGAACATGATCTTCACTTAATATCCTAATAATTTTTGGCATAAAAGAAAAATCTATAATTTTGACCCATACAATGTATTGTTGGCTATTGCTACAAATATTCCCCAGCGACTTATGACTGCTTTTGTGCTCCAGGGTCACATTTGTGCTTGATAGTGCACTCTTACAATGCAAAAAAAAAAATTCTTGCTTAGTATTTTTTTTGTTTTCTAGTATAAATATCTAAAAAATCTTGAATCAGGATGTGTTTACTTGACAAGTACAATGACTTAAGATATTATCTCTTGTTTTCTAAAAAAAAAAAAGAATAAGCTAAAGAAAAAAAACAAGCTAAAATATCTTTCAAAGGGGTAAGAAAAATAATATTTTGCAGCGTACTTGAGGTTAAATGCATTTCTCGGATACAGTGCGCCCTCTACTGATGAGTCATGAGCAGCGCTGAAATGAATCTCAGTGATTTTAGGCTCTAGTCGTCAGCGAGCTCAGCACAGAGATCTCAAAGCTTTCATTATCATCAGTTACGTATCAGTGAAGTTTTCAAACCAGAGCTCAGGAGTCGATTCAGATTTGACTGGGTTTTTCCAGTTTTGAAGATGATGAAAGACCAGTGTTTCTTTTCTTCTAACACTTTCTGACTCTGGCGACTTGGAAGAGCAGGTGTTTCAGAGATGCAATGCTTCAGGCTTCCAGTATAACAGCAGCTCTTGCCAGCTGCATTTATGTGGAGCTGTAGTGGTGGAGACGTACTAGAAAGCTGGGAGCATGTTTGAGTATCACCAGTGTGTAAGTGAGAGTGTTCTTCTCTGTGCTGCCGCCTGCTGGAGGAATAATGCAGAGACTCAACACTGATCCTCACCGACTCAAACTAGCTTCAGGGATTCATGTAATGAACTGAGTGTTGATTAACACCCGTGTGCCAGTATAGAGCATCACTGTGCATTGGATCTGGAAATATAAGTTTTCCATCTTTGGAATGATCTGTATATCAGCTGTGATTTTGAGCTGATAGTATTTCATAGTAAAATGCTTCAGGACTGAAGTTAGTTATTAGTTGCTGTGGTTGTGGTTGATCAGTGATGTTTCATTCTCTATAATTTGTGAGATGAATTTTTAACATTGGTCACTCCAGCTGAGTTGAAAAGCACTGCTCTAGCTGAATAAAACTCTTAAAATCCACATTCATGAGGCTTTATTTGACTTGAGGTAACACTTCAGTTTATCTCTATTAGCTAGTTGTTTATTAGCATGCATATTACTAGTATATTGGCTGTTTATTAGTACTTCTAAAGCACATAGTAATGTCTTATTCTGCATGAGCATATTTTAGATTCCTTAAAGGGATAGTTCACTTTGAAATTAAAATTTGGTATCTATCAGCTTACCCCAAGGGCATCCAAGATGTAGGTGTCTTTTTTTCTTCAGTAGATCCAATTTTGATGTTTTTAGGTCAAACCGTTCTAGTCTGTCAGTCATATAATGGCAGGTATAGGTCACTGTCTCTATAAGAGGGAAAAAGAACATGCACAGAGAAATCCAAATTAAACAATTCCCCATCGTAACTACACATTGATGGCCTAAGACACGAAACGAGCGGTTTGTGTGAGAAAACGAAAAGTATTTATATCGTTTTTTACCTCTTGTACACAACCATGTCCAAGTGATCTGAGTGTGCACACACATCCGGTGTGTGACGTGTGTGTGCGCGCGCTCTGGCTCACGCTGCATTCACACGGGGCGTCGGCGTCAACGCTTGATGGAGGGCGTGTCTGAAGCGTGGTGCTGACGCAACTTTTCAAGCGCCAACGGAGGCGTCAGTCAATCAGATCGCCTCATGCAAATACCCAATCCCGTTCATGCAACACCAGAGAAGTATGTGATTGGTTGTTGTAACTATGACGACGCGTCAGCACCACACCACACAGTAGAAAAACATCAAAATTGGATCTACTGAAGAAAAAAAGACACCTACATCTTGGATGCCCTTGGGTTAAGCTGATAGATACCAAATTTTAATTTCAAAGTGAACTATCCCTTTAATCTGACCCCATACCTAAACTTAATAAATATCTTACTAACTATTAATAAGCAGTAAATTAAATCAAATCAAATCACTTTTATTGTCACATCATCACAGCACATGCGCCTTGATGAGTGAAATTCTTGAGAGCGTGCTCTATACAGTGCAAAGACAATTAATATATAGACAGTACCATTACATACTTACAGACTTATACAGATGACAATGTGCAATATACACATACATATACTCAGTACACACAGTGTACTATTAGACATACTTACAGTTATCAATACACATTATACACCGTATGTACACATTCTACATTATGAACACATATATACACACACAATAATATGCAAAGGTGCAGTAGATTATACATAAACTGGATACGCAAATGTCTTGTATGTGCATTGGATGGTATCCAGTAGGGCTGCCACTAACGACTATTTTTATTTCGATTAATCTATCGACTAATTAATCGATTAATCTAAACGATTAATTTCCCTTAAAAACAAACAATTTTACTTAAGAATATTTTATTAAACCAAATTAAATCCAAATTTCTATGAAATCCTTTTTTAAAGCAAAAGTAAAGTGCAACACAGAGTGCAAGAAGCAAGTGTCCATCTCATCTCAGTCCAAATCACTGAAATCAGTTCAGTATTATAGTGTAAGAATGACAACATATCCACGTGTTCTAGTCTAATAATACAATTATAATCAGTATTTTAAATAAAGGAGTATTTACCAGAAATATTATTTACCAGAATTTATTTAGGAGAAAAATGTAAATGTGCAGTATTTCTGAAAAAGAAAAAAAAAAAGAAAAATTAATGGAACCATTAAAATGGAATCCAGAAAATAAGAATTTGGTAAAACTGTAAAACTCAATTAATTAGACAGGCTTTTTGATTAATAAAATTTAATTTAACCATTAAAACAGAGTATAGAAAAATGAAAATGGAAAAAACTGAATTTGGAAATAAAACTGATTTCATAGGGCCCTATAATTATAATAAAGTTTTTGTGGTAATAAAAATAGATGTAAGTGAACAATAGCTTTTAAAATGACTTAAAATACATATATAATAGCAATGATGCAATAATAATTAGTTCAAATAAAGTATCAAAAGCAATAAATCATATGGTTTTATTGAACAAAACTGTTAAAATACATAATGTATTATAAACAATAGAGCTAATGTACATGACGCATTACAACAAATGCCTGCAGGGGGCGCCTGATGATTATTTTTAAACATTACTACGCGATCTAATCCTTGTTTAATATTGACCAAGCACCATTTAATTCAAATGTCCACTTAATCTTTAATATTTGGTCATTTCTTTAGGACAGAAATGCTATAGCCACTGTAATTAAATGAATATGTGGACATCAAAACGTGTAAACTCAGAGTGAGGGTTTGAGCTTTTATTTTGAAATCGCGATGTATTCTCCTGTGTTTGCACAGGTTTATAAATGACTTACCTTACAAATCTGATGAAATGGCGCACGTTGCGTTCCCAGATGAACGTTATAATAAACCCAAACTCACAACAACATGCAGAGATGGAGTTTGAGATGCTCCACACATGTAAATAAGTTTCTGTGGAACTACTGTGAACGGAGCCGCTGTGTGAAGCAGGTACTTAACCTACACGCATGTAAATAATTAAAGCGCATATACTGTGTTAGAACTGCATGGCATATAATTATTTAATTAAATCATAGCTTTTGTGAATTCACAATGCTTAATTATGATTTTTAAATGGGTTTAATGTCATGCAGCCTTGGAAAAGAGTCTAATAATGTGTTTTATGGATTCTCGTCCGTGAAATGCGGCACTTCCGGTATTTTGCGGTTAGTCGACGGAGCAAAATGAAGTCGACGATTTTTCAAAATCGACTAGTCGACTAAAATCGACGAATCGCGACAGCTCTAGTATCCAGTGATAGCAGATAGATTGTTGTATTAGTGCAGTGTGTACGTGTAGTCCAGTTTGAACTGTGGAGTTAAAGTGCAGTGCATGGCATATCGTAAAGTGGGAGTGTGCTGTAGAGGGTGTATTAGTTCTGGCTGTTCATTAGCCTGATAGCCTGAGGGAAAAAGCTATCCCTCAGTCGGCTAGTACGGGATCGGATGCTGCGGATACATCTTCCTGAGGGCAGCAGAGAGAACAGTCTGTGGGACGGGTGGCTGGAGTCACTGGTGATCCTCCGGGCTTTCCTTATACACCGCCTGGTGTAGATGTCCTGGAGGGAGGGAAGCTCACCTCCAACAATGTGGCGGGCAGTTCGCACGACCCTTTGCAGAGCTTTGCGGTTGCCAGCGGTGCTGTTTCCAAACCAGGCGGTGATGCAGCCGGTCAGGATGCTCTCCACAGTGCAGGTGTAGAAGGATCTGAGGATGCTGGGGCTCATTCCAAACTTCCTCAGCCATCTCAGGAAGAAGAGGCGTTGATGCGTCTTCTTCAGCACTGCATCTGTGTGAGCGGACCATGTGAGATCCTCAGTGATGTGAACACCGAGGAACTTAAAGCTGTTTACCCGCTCCACAGGTGTCTTGTCGATGCTGATGGGTGTGTGTTCTCTGCTCTGTCTCCTGAAATCCACCACCAGCTCCTTGGTCTTGTCGATGTTGAGTGAGAGGTAGGGCTGTCGCGATAACCGCAATATCGCAATACCGCGCTATTGACGAGCATAACCGCAGAGGAATGCAACAACCGCAGCAACCGCGATATTTCCTTTATTTATTTATTTTTGTCGTAAGGTTACTTCTCGTTTTATACTTAGTGCATATGTACATGAATATGTATGATTAAATGATAACGTGAATAGTGAATACTATGCTGATTTGTACAGAGCAGCTCAGTAAATTTGCACTTAACAAGCTTAACAATAAGAGCAGACAGAGTGTTCAATGAGAGAGAGATCGACAAAGTGGTTCAGTACTGTTACTGCTGCAAAGCTCTATTTTAGTTTTCGTTCAGTATCCATTTTAAAAACTATCGGTTGATTAATCGGTATCTGTGGTCAAGCCTAGCTATCGGTATCGGTAAAATCCAATATCGGTCGACCTCTAACGAGCATAACCGCAGAGGAATGCAACAACCGCAGCAACCGCGATATTTCCTTTATTTATTTATTTTTGTCGTAAGGTTACTTCTCGTTTTATACTTAGTGCATATGTACTGAATATTAGTAATGATAACAATGTGTACTATGCTGATTTGTACAGAGGCTCAGTAAATTTGCACTTAACAAGCCTAAACAGACAGTGAATGAGAGAGAGATCGACTGAGCGCGTGCGATTACCCGAGTCTGTCCTTCGGGCGGAGTCATGTATATTTGTGAAAACAGGTTGTCATGTCCAAGGAAAGTGAAATCTGTCTTAACAACGACGCTCTGCTGGTCAGCTTAGCCTTTAAAAGTGGCGCTCAAAGTTAAAATGATTTCAGCAGCTTTACATATCATTATAACATTACATATCTCGAATGAATCAGCGTTTTTGAACGTGCAGTTGAATGAACGGTGACCCACTCAAAGACAGTCTCTTACCGCCACCGTGTGGCGCAACAATGAAACTGCACTGACTGAGACTCGTCTAAAACACGCAGGTGAAATATCAACAGAAAAGTATCTTGTCAGTCAGATTCGAGGATCAGAACTAACTGTTTTATATATATATGTATATGTATATGTGTATATATGTATGCTAACAATAGACTATCGATCTTATTGTCAGGTTTATGTTTTGTTATTTGGACCGTTATTTTGCCATTCTCTTCCGTTTACTTCACTTCCTGTTTCAACGTGATTTAGTTTCGGTTCCATTGGTTTCTGAATATGACCTCGTTACATCGTAACACGTACACACAGATGATATATATAATCTAATCACAGATTATATCATATATGTGTATATGCGGTATATATGCTTATGTATATATATATATATATATATATATACATTGTATTAGGGGTGTAACGATACGCGTATTCGTATTGAACCGTTCGGTACGAGGCTTTCGGTTCGGTGCGCATTACAAACCGAACGATTCGTTGGACTAATCCTATTACGTTTGGAAAATAAAAGCTTAAAGTGTGTGAAATATCAGTGCCACTGCGCTCAACAACGCAGCCCAAGCGACGTAACAGACAACGTGCTGTCTGCCCCGTGATAACCTCCCCTTGCTGGGGAGAATCTTCACTTCAACTGAATTGCTAAAATATTTAATTATAACTGCAATACGCTGTTATACAGCAGTGAATTATATTATTTTATATGGAGCACAAACGTCCGTCTGTGTAACAAACTATGTGCATATTTACAGACGAACTACACTCATGTTCATATCATATGCCCAGACAGTCAACAGTGATAGGTTTTTGGAAAGGCTGTTTTGTACTCGTTCATTCACAAGTCTGCTGCGGTTCGGTTCTTTGAATGCCTGCTCGTGCTCGCGGGGCGAAACCAGTGACATTATTCTACTGAATGAAAGCTTAAGGTTTATCTAAAATGTGGCTAGTTGCTATGCGCTTTGTCTTACAAAAGAGTCGGTAAACACTGCAACACTGGTTCATGCGCCCGTGTGCGTGTGTGTGTGTGTGCCACGCACGGAGGTCTGAGTGATACGAGTGCACTTGAAATACGAAGTCGAGGCGGATCCGGATTTAATTCCCTCCCGGTCCGGAGTCCGGACGTTGAGAAGCGCTGGGCTATACCGTTATCAGCATGTTGAAGTAGATTTGTCTCTCCTTTGTCTCTGAGAGAATATGCGGCGTCAGATGCCGAAAGCTCCGTCATTACTCCGTCATTCCGTTTTAATTTTCACTTTCTGTTTATAGTGAATTGACTGCAATTAAGACGTTCACCAGCATAAATCTTGCACAAAGTTTGCACGTGTGCAAACCATGTGCAAACGCATGCTTGTTTGATATCCATTGGCTCGCCTTCATGGTTTAAAACAGAAATATTTCCAACATTTCTACTTAACCAATTGCCCCGCCCCCCGTATCGAAAACATACCGAACCGTGACACCACTGTGTCGTATCGAACCGAACCGTGAATTTTGTGAACCGTTACACCCCTACATTGTATGGGTCAAAATTATTGATTTTTTTTTATGCCAAAAATCATTAGGATATTAAGTAAAGATCATGTTCCATGAAGATATTTTGTACATTTCCTACTGTAAATATATCACAACTTAATTTTTGTTTAGTAATATGCATTGCTAAGAACTTCAGTTGGACAACTTTAAAGATGATTTTTCTCAATATTTAGATTTTTTTTCATCCTCAGATTCCAGATTTTCAAATAGTTGCATCTCAGACAAATATTGTCCTATCATAACAAACAAATCATACATCAATGGAAAGCTTATTTATTCAGATTTCAAAAAACACTGGTTACTGGTTTTGTGCTCCTGGGTCACATATTTGAATATTATAAACTTAACGTGATGCATACAAATACAAGTAAGAATAAGATTTATGTAATATTACCAATGAACCGAGTGTGTTTTAAATGCACAATAATCAGGTTTATATATTTATAGGCAATAAATCCAGAATGTTTCAATCTTGTACTTTTTAACTAACTGAATCTTGATTGTTGCACAATTATATTTAAACAATGTTCATGCATTTTCATGCAGTTGTTTTCACAGTGAACAGATTTCTGCTGATTTGAAGTAAATTGAATAAAAGCATTTTATTGAAATAAATTAAATTATGCCATGATACTTGTTTTGAGTGCATGCATTCATATGTATTCTTGTTGCAACTTAACTCGTATATCTAGGTCATGTTCTTGTGTTCCGTGGCTTGTGAGGGCTTGTCATTGTTCATGTTGGCATCTGTTTGATTTCTTACTGCTTTATAGCAAGTGACAAATGAGTTTAATATGACTCACACAGCCCTTAACATCAAAGGTTACAGGTTCTCTTTTAATAACTAATCATTCGGTTTTCTATCTTGACACTGCACAATTATATTAAGCATTGTTTTCCCCAGCGACCCAGCTTTGATGGAGCCTCTGCTGTGGGTGGAGTAATGTCAATCCCAGCGGTGAGCACTAGATGGCACTGTGATCCTGCAGAAAGCACACACATGTGATCCTGCAGCGCTTCAGCGTCAGAGCCAGATTACTCTCCCGTCTTATTGACCCTCATACTGGAAACCGTCGGCCTTTGAAGATCAAAGCTCGCGCGTGCAGAGATAACGTCCACCTCCGCCTCAATAAAGAGGATCTTCTGCTGCTCTTTCTTTCTCGGCCAAACGAGTCGCCGCTTGCGTCTCAGGGCTTCTGCAGGAATCTTTTCAAGTCATGTGAACTTGGGTTAGTCATGTTGGTGTGAAAGGTTAAACTTCACAGTTTGTACAATGCACAGTTAATCATTTGGACAGGCATTTGTTTGGCTTGACAGGCTGCTGGAACGGCCGGTTTGGTGAAATCCGGGATATTGTATGTGTGTGTGTAACTAGAAGACACGGAAACTCGGCCGATGCCAAGCTCTCAGTTGGTCCGTGGCCAGATCTCTGTGAAGTGACACGCTCGTCATGCAGGTGGGCCGGATCGTGATTGGGTGACAGTAATAGCAGCACTATAAAAGCGTCCTCTGTTTCTCACACTGTCAGTGTGATCAATGCTCTGCTCTACATGTGGGCTGATTGGTAGCTTCAGGTAAACTGGAGCAACTTTTTTAAAGATTTATTAATGGGCTTTTTTATGCCTTTATTTGAACAGGACAGCATAAAGCAGATGGGGCCCTATGAATTCAGTTTGATTTTTTTTGCCCAAACTTTTTCTGTTTTAATTTTTCTAGTCTCTGGTTTAATGGTTAAATTAAATATTATTAACCAAAAAGCATTTACACAAACTTACACAATTTAACAACAATTTATTAAAAGACAAATTAATAAATAAAAATAAAATGAAGGCCCAATGAAATGTTTTTTTCTCAATTAATGTAGTTTTTATTTTTACCAAATTCTGTTTTCTCCATTAATGTTCTTGATTCCATTTTAATGATTTCATTAGATTTTTATAATCAAAAGCATGTCTAAATAATTACTTTTATTTAAAAAAACAACAACTTTTTTTCAGAAATACTGGGTTGTGTATTTACATTTTTCTGATAAATAAATTCTAGTAAATATTCCTTAAAATAATATTTTAATAATAATTTTATTAGCAGTAGTATTACTATCATTACATTAACTAAGCAAGCTTATATTTTGACGGGTTGCTATGAAGACCTTTAAGTTTCTCTGTTTATATGATATGACATGATATGATATACGGTCAAATGCTCATGAAGTGACTCTCAGAGCAGTTCTAGAGATCATGTTCATGTGTTCACTCATATACTGAGGCGGCAGAAACACCGTGCTTCAGTATGTGTTCGTATGTAAACGAAACAGCGCATCTGCGTCATTCATTCACACAGAGACGCACAGAACACAGGATTCATATTTAAATAGTCTTTTTTGCGGCTTAGTATTCACAGATGCTAGTCCATATCACGTTTTGATTTAAGTGTAATGACCTACTTTTGATTTATTCATCCAAAATTTGGCAAATTCCGTGACATTCTGCGTTATACAGTAAATTCTATTTTTATGACTGGATTCCGTGATTCTGTCCGTGTTTTCTGCATCGCAGAAATCATAGGGTGCTAAGCAGACAGGAAAGCACTGGGTGGAGAGAGGGCATGGGATCAGCAAAGGATCTTGAGATGGGATTGGAACTTCAGTCCCCGTGAGTGCAGTTGCGGTGACCCGAGTTCGAATCCCGTCTCGAGATCCTTTGCCGATACCGTTCCACTGGAGCACTTTCTCACATTCAGCTATAAAGCGCAGAAGCAGTGAGAGTGATACTTTAATCCTGACTATCATATGAGTTTCTCTGAGCTCTATTCAGGAGGCCGTTGTAAGTAAACCCGAAAAGAAGCTTGGAGCGCCGCATACTTGAACCTTGCCCAAATTTGCTTTCAACAAATCAGATTTGGTGTGATTTAAAATGCTTCGTTACGCAGGTTCCAGCCTTCAGGGATTACGAGAAACCGAACGAGAGGGCTGAAGTTCTCAGCAGACTTTGCTGTGCGCTGTGTCCATCTGCACTGTTGACCAATCGCAGCGCAGAATCCAGTGGCCGAATGGCCGGCTGCCAATCAGAGCGTGGCACAGAGTCAGATGAGGACGGTCAGTGTGTGGACCGGCGCCAGCGCGTTTGCACCGCTCAATCAAAGCTTATCGCGTGTCTGAAAGCAAATACTATACTTTCAGATTATTGACTTTGTTCCTCATGTAGTTCTTCTCTAGATTGTACTCTCTCTTGGTTTCTCAGTGAAGAGGAAAAACAAAACAATAGCTTCAGTAGTTGCTGCATGTGAGTGAAGCTTCTGCTGTATCTGCTCTGTGTGTGTGTCGAGGTGTGGTTAAGTTAGTGTAGGTCAAAGCTCAGGTAGGTGTTTTGTCCTCTATACGGTTAGCTAATGTTGAAGACATTTTGCTCCATATGCACATGCTGCTCCACAGTTATATTTTAGACAGTATGTCTAAGCTGTCTTCAGCAAAGAAACATTTTATTAAAACATTTAAAGCAAATTGTAATGACTTTGGCCTGGGTCTGGGCATTAAATCAATTATTCAGCATATTTCTGCAGTGATTTTGCTGGTAAAATATATTTTGTCATCAAAAGGCTGAAAAACTTGTATTGCCCATCCCTAGTACAGACTAACCCTACAACCGAATGTTAATTCAGACTTCATTTATTTATTTTATTCATCATTTTTACATTTCAGAAAGCAAGGTTTTGTGTATTTCAGCTCCGTTCTCTGGACAGTTTTCTGTAGTGAAGTGAAGTGAACACAGACACATGCTGACAGTGTTCACGGGGTGGCAGGAGTTTTCTTGGGAATTTTTAAGCAGGTGCTGCTGTAGCAGTGAGGCAGTTTTAATAGGATTAACACACCCACACACACACACACAGGCACAATCTGACCCATCCAGTCCTCAGAAAAATTACTTGAATGAAACATCCAGGAACCAAATGACTTGCTAAAATAACTGCTTATAAATGTAGATATTTATTCAGTACCAAAACACTGAATTCAGTCTCAAAAACCAGCAATGGTTCCCAGTTCATTTAAAATGAGACATTTTGGTGGGTAAAAAAATAAGATAAGCGAGTCTGATTGCTCTAGGGTTGATGTGTGAATTGTTTTGATTGACTGATTAATATGATATGAGTCATTTGAAAAACACTGGCTTTAAAGGAGAATCTAAAGATGAATTAACTCACTAGTCACCACTAGATGAAACCAAATATAGACACAGATTACTAGATTTTAAATCATTTTCATAGTATCTGCATTTGCCCTCTATAGTTCTGACAGATCATATTCGGTTGAACTAAACCCTCCAACAGTATTATTCTTTAAAGTCACTCATTTTATCTATTAAAATTAGGGCTGGGCAATAAAACGATAATTCTAAATATTGCAATATTTTTCTCAAAAAACCCCCCGATATCAACAGTTTGATAAATGTTCGATATGGTAATGCTGCAAAAGATATTTTTGTAATATTTATATATTAAGATATTTATTTTGCTACGGAAAAATGACTGGAAAAGTGTTTGTGATGTTCTGACCATAAAGTGGCCTATAGTTTAAAACCACAATTAATTGTCTGGTTTCTATACCTTTCAATTGGGAGCAAAAATCTGCCTTTAAACTTGAAAGAAATAAAGATTTGAAATGTATCATAATTATTATTGATATCGACTGATATGAGATATTTTATCGTGATAATTTTTTGGCCATATCACCCAGCCCTAATTAAAACCCATCTTTGATATTTAAAATGGCATATTTAAACTTTTCTTCCCATGGAAATAATGTCTTAAAATGCTTGAATGTAACTCTACACTCTTACCTCATTAAGAATACACAGACAATGAATATGCTAATTAGCCCCGCCTCCACTCAATCACTCCAGCTCAGACCTGCTCCAGGTCCACTCAGTTAACTGAAGTAGTAAACGCACAAAGAGTGCTCCCCTTATAATCACTGAAAAGCTGTCACTCGTCTTAGTTCGTCGGGTCTCACAAAGTTCGGTAATAATCATTGAAGCTGTAAACTGCAATGATTAGGCTGTTTTGACTGTTTTGACTGTTGACTGTTTTTTGTTCGCTATAATGAGAGGATTCGCGAGCTTGTATAACAGCACTGAACAAAACTCCAGTGATTTGAGCGGTGAGTGGATTCTAACTGAAACACCTCTGATTGGCTATTGCATACAAGAAATCAACAGATCTGTCTGTGATTGGCTGCATTGGTCAGCACTGCAAAAACACGCTGTAAATAGAAACCTATGAGCAGTGGATGAAAAGCCCCGCCCTGTAGGTTGATGGGATTGGTTAATGTTTGCAACGGGAGAAAACAGAGGACATTTCAAACCGTGTTATTGATTAGAGGTCGTCGATATTGGATTTTACCGATACCGATAGCTAGGTTGGACCACACTGGCCGATACCGACTAATCAACCGATAGTTTTTAAAATGGATACTGAACGAAAACTAAAATAGAGCTTTGCTATTTTAAAAAAAGCAGTAACAGTACTGAACCATACTTTGTAAATGAATACAAATTTAGTATTAATATTAATTATTATATTGATCATTAAAGTTATTTCATAGTTTTACTAATGTTAAAAGAAGAAACTTTAAAATTTAAAAATGAAGCCTATTAGTAATAGTAAATGTTGAGATGAAATGAACACTCTAACAAGGAACATCTTGTTAGATGCTCTTATTGTTAAGTATTACCATTTCATTTCAACAGTCATGCTTAAAGATGGCCATCTTGAAATACCTACACAAGGCCATATTAAAATTACATGCACAGGTTATTGATATTGTATGTGTACTCTCACATTTTATTTGCTGCTATTTTAGAACACTGCATTATTATCTAATCAAAATATAAAATAAAGTCAAGTGACACACTGTGCAAAAGCGCAGCGCTGCGTCTTGGAGAAGTCACGGGTATCACACACACCGGACGCGTCACGTTCAATTCACGCAACGGTCCAAAACGGTTTATTTAATCACCAAACGGACATAAGTTTGCTTCAAGAATGAACTATGTGGCATAAATGAGTTTGAAGTTCGGTGTTTAAAAAAAACAGAGAAAACAGAAAGAGAGAGCGCGATCTGTATTACTCTATATATGAAGCATACAGACTGTATTAGAGACACAGAAAGACAAACGTTTTGCTGAAAAATGCACAATACATAATTTATCACCTAGGGTGAAGTCATTATATTTGTCCCAAATCATTGTTAATGTACATAATGTAATTTAATAGAAAACTATGTGAATGGCGCTCTGTTCCACGGCAGGATTTTCTGTCGGCTGTATTTAAATGCGAGTCTGCTGTATTTAAATGCGTTTCTGGAGTTTCCCTCTCTGTGCAGCGCGCAGTGTCATGCCATGCCAAAACAAATAACACGTGCTGTCAGTGATTTCCGCCTCTAGATGCTGCTCTCATACTCTGGTCTGCTGGCATTATATTCTCAACCACTCCAGCAACAGATGCAACACGGAAAACTATCGGCATGTATTTTTGCCGATAACCGATAGTTCCGCAAATCAACTATCGGTGCCGATTAATCGGCAAAACCGATTAATCTGTCTACCTCTATTATTGATACACTGCAGTTTTAAGGAGAAAATGCTCTGCAGTGGTGCAGTCTGATGAATTTGCACATGGTTTCGTCTTAAAGGGATAGTTCACCCAAAAATGAAAATTGTGTCATTAATTACTCATCCTTGTGTCGTTCCAAACCCGCAAGACCTTTGTTCATCTTCAGAACACAAATTAAGATATTTTTGATGAAATCCGAGAGCTCTCTGACCCTCCATAGACAGCATTTTCATTTTTAGATATACATGTAAACAACGTTAACTTGTACACCACAGGGGGACTTTTGTAATAAATCTCCGTCCTGTACCCATTAGCTCTGCCTCTGCTCTGGCTGATTTATTAAATCTGAGCCTGAGGAAACGGGCCAGCGCTCATGTCGTGATATAACTGCACCTCCTCGCTGGCACCTGCTCAGAGTCTAAACGGCACGGTCCGGCGAGTCCTGGCTGCTGTATCTGGGGCCGGCGGTCCCTCAGGTGGAGGTGGCTGCAGAAGCCTGGCGCCGCGGTCGGGGCGGGCCCTGGCCGCTGCTGGTGTGGGAAATGGCTCTGAGATGGTGGAATTAGAGTTACTGACGCTTCACTCTCGGTCCTGCCAGCCTGTCCACGTAAGCAGTCATCAGTCGCCACGGGCCCTTTCCAGCTGAGCCGGGCTGGAAACAGAAGGCTAATAAAGGCCACATGGTTGTGATGGGGAGATCAGCTGGAGCTGTGATGTGTGGATTCACTGTTAAAGGCTTGCGACCATGATCGCGTCTCACTGTCACCCTGAAGTGCTTTATATTGAGAGAATGGCCGAACGGCTGTATATGTACATCCTGCTTATTACACGCTTACTTGCCAAATAACTCAAAACATTACATGTTTGTCTAGCTAGCAATTAATTGTGTTGGAGGCCACAGTATCCTCTAAATGCCAGTTTTTTAAACAAAGTAAATGCCTTGTGCTGCTCCAGAGTGTTTTATGAGTTCAGTTCAGCATCACAATGCATGTTCTTCATCAGGGTACATGGGTAACATGGCTGTTTCTACACACAAGCTCTATGGAACCTGGCGAGATGCTTACCAAAGGTGACATAGTACGTATGCATGTAGAAATACAGTCCAGCATGGTGGACATGACTGAGAGAAATCTCCGAGACCAAAGTCTAATTTCATTTTAATTGATCAACTTTAAGTCGGAAATTGTCAGAGGGGGGTCTATGGGATTATTTTGCCTGCTTTCCAGGCAAAGGTCAGATCACTTAGAAAAGTAATAGACAATATTTGAAACATAGGACAATATTTGAAAATCTGGAATCTGAGGGTGCAAAAGAATCAAAATATTGAGAAAATCGCCTTTAAATTTGTCCAAATGAAGTTCTTAGCAATGCATATTACTAATCAAAAATTATGTTTTGATATAGTTACAGTAGGAAATTTACAAAATATCTTCATGGAACATGATCTTTACTTAATATCCTAATGATTTTTGGCATAAAAGAAAAATCAGTAATTTTGACCCATACAGTCATACTTAAGACTGGTTTTGTGGTACAGGTAAATTTGTGTATGTTTTTTTTTTTTGTGCACTGCTGGGTCCCTGTAGCAGGATATTAATTTGTATATTTGATGCTCTTGAGGTACATTTTAATATCAGTGACCTTATTATGTAGCTTTATTTCCTCATGGGCTACTTCAGGTTTCTGTCTCTCTACATGTAACAAAAACATAAAGATACAAAAATAAAGCAAATTCTTATATCCAGTTATACAGGCTTTTATTCACATGTAAACACACATACATGGAGCAAATAACTTATGCTAAATATGGCAGCTTGTAAGTGCTCATATGCATGAGCTTCTGTTACCAAATGTATATTGTTGTTTATATGTGATTAAAAGCCCAAATTCAATCAGTTCATCATATAAAGCGATCTAATCGCTTCACAAGACTCGTATTAAAGCACTCCATTCAAGTGGATTTGTTTTACGATGCCTTGATGACCATTTTGGTTCTTCCAAGTTTTGGTTACCTGGACTTTCTATGGAGGGAAAGAAATCTCTCAGGTTTCATATAAAAATATTGAAGATTAACCAAGGTCTTAATTGGTTTAATGACTTGAGGGTGAGTAAATGATGACAGAATTATAATTTTTGTGTGAACTATCACTTTAACTTTTACTCGAGTTAATCTCCGTCAATGTATCTTTACTTGTGCGCATGATGATTGGGTCAATTTCATACAGCTCTGACATCATGGTACAACGGTTTTAAGCTCTGAAAACAAGCCGTTGTGTTTGTGTCTTGCAGGTTATCACAAGTCATTTGTCTTACATCTACCGCTTCAAACCTAGTTTAATATCATAGATGGTAAATTCCCAGCGGTCTAGTCTAGCTATCATAAAATGACACATTTGGCCTCAACATAAAAGCGAAGCAACAAAAGCGGCACTTTGAGACGACTGGATATTTGCGCAACCATAAAGCCATCAGCGTATCTCTCGTATTGCTCAGCAGAAGAGGGTCAGATGAGACGCTGTATCTCACATGTATCTCAGTGACCGTAAATCAGAGTCAGGCAGTTTTGATCCGCACAAACACTTTATGATGTGTGCAGGGCCTTCATTTATAAAGACGTGCACAGAACGAGAAAGTACAAGCATTTAATTTCATGCATCTGTATAATTGTTTTTTTCTAAATGTGTTCAATTCGTTAACTTTTCATAATCACTAACAAATTCATTATTGACCACTTTTAAATAATATTTTATTTATAATTTGTTACATTTGTCACGGCCGGCTCAGAGCCGTGACAAATGAGGGAGGCAACGAGAACGCAAAATGTATGTATGTAAAGTATTTATTTACAAAAATAAAGTTTACAACTCATAAGTAAATTAAAAAACGACACTATAAGTAAAAAAAAGACCAAGTTAACGCAAGATAATAATCACATTCCAACATAACAAACAGGCCTGCAGAACATAAATCCCAAACTAAACTAATGCATAAAGCAAACAAATAATCACAACAGAACAGCCCAACCTAACGAAAAACCAAAGAGGGTAACAGAGAGGGGCAAAACAGAGGTCCAAAACCCCTTTTAAACTTCTCTGCAGGTGTTTCACATGATGATTGCCCCCCCAAGTCCCGCCCCACAGCCGGCTAAAGCAGAACAGGCCCAGAGGCACGTCACACTAAAGCGCTTTTCACGGTACTCAAAACGCTAAATTCACAACATTTTCCGATCAAGGGCCATATTCTTGTCATACTTCAGAAAAATAGTTAAAATATTCCTTTATAGGTCAGTAATGTTGGCTTATATATATTTTTATTCCAAAATAGATAAAAGTTACATTTCAGCCATATAGTTCCTTGGATACACCTCTTCTGTGCATCCTCGTTCCAAAAGGTGTGTTTGGCACATTGCAACCGGCTGTTAACTTGTAGATCTCAAAATTATTTATAGACATACCAACTCAATTATTATTCAGTTCACAGATAATTTCCACTCTTTTATTTTCACTGTTTATTTATTCAGTCTGTCAGTTGCTCTTATTCATTTAATCAAGTGCATTAACAAAATAAAGGTTTATATTAGGGGTGTGACGAGACACTTATCCCACGAGAACGAGACGAGACAAGATTTTTAGACTTTTTTTTTTTTTTTTAAATCCTCAATGATGAAATACATATGGAAAACACAAAATGCAAAAAATGTAGGTGCATTTTGAAATCAACTTATACTTTATGAAATTAAACTTTAAATGAATTATATGCAGTAATAAACAACATGTAGGCTAAACTAGAGCTGCACGATTCTGGATAAATTGAGAATCACAATTTTTTTTTTTATAAATTGGAGATCACAATTCTCTCACAAAATGACGTAATTTACTAGTGGTTCTGACATGACAAAAATGTTCATTGCTTAAGTCTTTTAAAAATATATATATATTAATTTGAACAAAAAAAAAAATCAATGAAGGAGTCAGTGTCTCAGTTCATAAAGACTTGTTCATTATTGGACAATGAATGAATGATCCTGAATGAATGATTCAATGTCAAATAAATTTTTTAAACGGGTTGTCGCGACCTCCTGGCGGAAGATAAGTGTTACAATACAATTGTTAAGATACTTTCGTTTTGATCGCTACTGTAGACAATAAGTGTTTATACCCAAACTATAAACTTTTATCCCAGTACTTCTGTTATTTAAATGTCTGTAACACAGAAATAAGGATGTGTGGTTGAAAAGACTATTTGTGTTGCTCTTTCTGGATCAGCAGCAGCATGAATGTAGATTTGAATGTCTTTAACACCTGTTTCACATCACGAGTGTCAGTGGAGCTTGAGCAGCGCGTGTTTTGTCGCCGCCCATATCAGTGAATGACAGCGTTCACATCGGAAGCGTGATGATGGCCGACCCTCTGATTCATCTACAGGGGCAGCGACAAAACGTGCTTCTCACGCTCCACTGACACTCACGATGTGAAACAGTCTAAATAGACATAGCTGAATCGTTGTCATTCAGGAATAAGATCGCGTGGGTGTTTGAATCAAGATCGCAAGCGCAATTTGTAACAATTAATGGTGCAGCTCTAATGTGAACATTGTAAAAATATTTTGCGAGGATATCGTCACGTTCTCGCGAGACCAGTCGGATCTCGCGAGACACATCAGATCTCGCGAGATCTCGTCACATCCCTAGTTTATATGCTTTGTAGGTGGAGTAAAATCCTTTTCATGTCAGTTTCTGCCTTTATTCCATTTTTTTCCGCTGTTAACATGGGATGCATTTCATTCAATTTAGGGTTAAAATCTAATGATCTGTGCGTTTTATAAATGAAGTGCTACTGTTTGAGCTACAGAAACGATTCATATCTGTGTTGTTTTCAGTTTTTGATCTAAAATCATGAGAACTGTATTTGTGCGTGTTTGTAGTGTTAGCACAGACTCGTTCATGCTCATAAATAAACCCAGCACTGGCTCCTGTGTGTTTATGTTGGAGGCCCTTGGTCCTTGGGACATCCCTCTCACCTCAGCTGGACACAATATGTGTCTGTGGCCACTTTCAGACCGTGAGTCTGTGTGTTTGAGCTTCCTGAACTCATCAACACAACACTCAGTCTCTCTGTTTGGCTGTTTGATCTCCTTCATGAGTGTAGAAACAGTGAACACTGTCCAGAGAAGATAGAGATTGAGCCTTTTGCCTTTGGTGTGTATATTAATGTTTCCCTCTGAAGTGTGCCTATCCAAGCAGACAGCAGTGATGTTTGGCTTTATTTCCATATGGGAGCCTGGCTATTACAACAAATTAACACTTACTGACATCAAGTGTACTGACACGAGCCGTTGGTCTTAAGAATGTCAAACATACTAGTACTTTAGTACTAAAATGTAACAATGCCAGTTTTTCTGCAGTGTCAGTAGAGCAGAGTATGGACTCACATCAGTACTGACGGACAGCTGCTCTTGTTTTTTGAGTATTTGCATATGTGTGCTCTGTGAAGAGAACTGCATTGCAGTGTAAATGTTAATCAAAGAACCTGTATTAACATGAAAAGAAGAAGAGCATTTACTACTCTGTAGGACTGTGCAAATAATTGCATGCGATTCTCACGCGCATCTCGTCAGTAAAGCCAGTTCCGTGATTGGCGATAAATCTCCATCACCTGTTTTCATTATCGCAGATGAATCGCATTCGATTTATGAATGCGATATCGCGTATCTTGTCAGTGATCTACGGCTCTGTGTATTAACTGCCGCTCCATTTGAAAACAGGTGATGGAGATTTACCGCCAATCACGGAGCCGGCTTTACTGACGAGATGCGCATGAGTATCGCATGCGATTAATTGCACAGCCCTACTACTCTGTGCGTAAATCACTTAAGTAGTAGGGATGTAATGATTCACTCCACTCACAATGCGATATGATTCACGATACAATTTTCTCACGATTTTTGTATTTATTTTTTTTTTTTTACAAAATTAGATTTAGGACAAATTATAAAAGAAAATGCATCCTTTCACTGTTGATTGGACAAAATGCTGCAAAAACACCACTAAACTGAAATTTTAAAACAAACTCTGCCAGCAGGTGGCGCTTATGGAACTGCAGCAATATAGCATTTCCTTGTTTGCCGCTGTAAACAAAGCAGTGCAGCGGTTATGAACACTACTTTAATATACATTATACAGAGGCAAGATGAAAAGAAAATACCATCTAAACTTTTCTGAAGACAGTCAGTTCTCCTCAGTGATACACTGATTTAAACTCCCACCCCCAAATGTATCATGATTCGTTTAACATCTCAACCAATTTGAATCATCACATATTTGTATTGATTTTCAACCGGCTCGGGGTGCATTGTTACATCCCTATTTAGTAGTACATATACAGTCATTTTAGTGTATTTTAATGCATGAAATGACGCTAAATGAATGTATATTATAGTCAGTAAATCTATTTTTTTATATACTTTCTATTTCAAATAAATGCTGAAATAGAATCCTGAAAGAATCCCGATTTCCACAAAAACATTGATAACACTGAAGACTGGACTAATGATGCTGAAAATTCAGCTTTGATCACAGCAATCAATTACAGTTTAACAGATATTCACATACAAAACAGCTATTTTAAGTAGTAATAATATGCTATTTTATAATATTTGTTTTTATTCTATTTTTGATTAAATAAATGCAGAGACTTCTTTCAAAAACATGTGAAAAGATAATAAAAGATTGCTTTTGTTCTGCTTTTGTAACTTGTATTGAATGGCTTGTATCAAATAAAACAGCATCTATCACAGCACAGGATGTCACCCACATTGAGATCAGATCTTCTTGTCTTGTCCAGCAGAGCAGCTCACTTTGACCAGTCAGGTCACCTTTATGTTTTATGCTTTATGCAATACAGATTGTGTCAAAACAGCTTCAAAATCAATTATGAAAACTAGGGTTGCACAGTTTTTGCTTCACTTGATTCGTTAAGCATAATCATCTGTAATTTTTGCCTGCTAGTTATTTGTTGGCTTTTCTCTGGATATCCATAAATTTAGCATGAACAGTGCATGTGACAAACTTGACCACAAGCCTATTTCAATGAATTAATTTTTGATATACCATAAAATTCAATATAACAATATATCATGGATCCCCATCTAGCCCAACTCGAGCAGTCACAGTGACTAAAAGGCACAGATCCTCCCTGCCATCAGTCTCCATGCTGAGGTCTCAGTTACGTGTTTTTTTTTCTCCCAGAGGACGGCTGTTTGTTTCTATCCATGTATGAACTGTCATAAAAACATGTGATCCATCTTGCTGTTGGGCAAACATCAAACCATGATTTGCTGTGCTGGAGACATCTGCTGCACAAATGTGTGAAGAATAAAGCGTTCCGGGTCGCCCATCTTCATTTGATTTACAGTTTGATGTATTTTGACATTAAACGCTCCCGACGTCTCTAATAAAGCGTGTTTATTTCTCAGCCATTATCTCTCGTGTTGGTAAACAGCTGATTCGCTGTTTCTCTCGTTTACACTGCAGACCGAATTAGCTTTGCTAATTCATAACTGAGCTGTAAACCTTTCAGCTTTTTCTCCCAGCATCATGCTGGATCTGTTTACTGAAATGCAAATGACTTGGCGTACAGATGGGATGATATCGCTGAAGCTACTGGTTTTTATCTTCTTTTCCTCATGCAGGTGTTGTGTGGCGGCGGCGGGTCAGATGTTGCAGTAAGTGTGTGTTCTCCGTGCTGGAAGGAAGAGAAAGGCAGTGGCACATTAAAGTGCTTCTCCATGCACCCCCCCGTAGAGGCCTTTGTATTACATAAAGCCTTGAGAAACAGTTCTGTCATTGTTGTGAACGGAAAGGGCCTTTTCTTCTGATGCTTGCACTTCTGAATATGATATGTGCACATGGAAAGCATGGACAAAAAACTGTGTTGAATTACCCCGTCTGTACCAATCTGTCAAAAATGGATGCAGCTCAGTTTTCATTTGACAGTCGCACCAACCAACAACTCTGGACTTTCCCTGGAACCGGAGTTTCCACTTGGTTTTAACCTAATCATGCATCTCTGCGGCCACGCTGCTTAATGAGGCCATTGTTTAGTGTTTGTGATGAGCAGTTCATCTGAGAGTCAGACAAAAAAGAAGAGAGGGAAGGACCACGGCAAAGTTCAAACATAATAAAATTAGTTCAAATCTGAGACAATGTAAAAATCACAGTTAGAAGCTCTAGAAAAAATCAAGAGATGGTGAGAAAAGCTGTGCCTGTTTTTCCTGTTTTTGAGCTTGAAAATTAGTGCGCTCTCGCTGTGGAAGAGAAAACGCATTCAGTTACAAAGTCTAGATCACTGCCATGCATCTGAACATTTTACATCTTGCATTACAACTAATGTGCACAAAACAAAATCTGAAAGCTGATACGGAGCACACCTGTAAATCAAGACATTCACAAGCTTCAACTTTTCACCCGTCTTGCTTGAGAGACTGTGGGCGGCCCTGCTTCCTGTGTGATTGTTTAGTGCCGTTTCCTTTTTATAGATGTCAACAAAATTTGTATTTATATTTAGTGTGCACAGCAGAATAGTGTTAATATTAAAAACTACATGGATAAATGGGAAGACGGCTATGTGTGTGTGTGAGAGAGAGAGCTGGAGGTCAATGCTAGAGGAAGTTCAGCATCCCTGCTGCTGGGTTCTTCCTGCGACCGACCCAAGGGATCAGTACCTCGATAGTGCCAGATAACACAGGGTTTGTGTTGGAGCAATCGCAGAGACTCTCGCTCCCTTCACTTCACTTCTAAGAGATATTTTTACCCAGTTGACAGGAAGTAGCCAGCCGTATTTAAGAATTAATTTCCTTTTTGTTTGGTTGATTTTCTTGGACTTTCATTAATGTAAGTGATTGACTTGAGACTCATTTTGGCTGGAGAAGACTTGGGGTCAAGTATGCAAATTTGTTAAAACAAAACCGGGTATCAGAATAACTTCCTCTCCCAAGAAAGTTAGTAATTTATCAGGCAGGTTGGGACTTGAAATACAGTATGTAGAGGCAAGTGCTAAAATATGGAGCCTCACACATGACATGGCCACTGATTAAAATAAATTAAAACAAAGGAACGAATAAGAACAGCATGGCCACAATTTAACTAAAATAAGGGAACAGATTAACAATATGTAAAGGGAACAAATCCTTGATTTGTGGCCACAATATAAAATTTTCTTTCTGCGTGTCTTGTTTAGGCTAGGTGCTAAAGTACTTAAAGGAATAGTTTGCCCAAAAATAAAAATCCTGTTGTCTTTACTCCCCAAGTCCCAGAGTGCCTAATCAGGAGAATTCCTGGAGGGTTGTCCATAAATTGGGCCGCCAGTTGCACTTTGACACAAAGACAGTTTCACAGAGTGTCTAGTTTATTTTCAATGACAGACAGTGTCAATCGGTGCTCTTACACCCAAACTCCCACCACTTGGGTGCCACGACCGATATTATGCTCTCAGTCTTTGACTTTGAATTTGTATTTACAGTCATTACATTTGTGCAGTTGGCCTGTTCATATGATTGACTGCATAATTATTTGTTATTTATGTTCTTGTAGAATCTTAAGGTTAATATATAACAGGATCATTTTCATTTATCCAAATTCTTCTACCGCTCAGAAAATGGGAAGCCGTGGGATAGAGGGTATAACAGGAGCTGTCCTTGGCCATTAAACTCCTGCGCTCGAAATGGGCTCCACTCCAGCCCTGACTCCCACTCATGACGTTGAGATATTTTGAGAAATACAACAAATAGACATTTCTTTATGTAATTGGAGTGAGTGTCTATCAAGTGATCTCTCACATGACGAGTTAAAGGTCAAACCTGAGCTGTGCTGATTTGATCTAGATCCACACTTCAGTAGAAATGAATCACAATGAGGAAGAATAACTTAAAATGAGACCCAATGATTTATTCCTTGAGATCTGGACTAGAGCACATTCTTGAGCTGTACTTTGGAAATGGCTTGCTTTTTGTGCAGCAGTCGTTAGAAATGAGTAGAGCCATGCTGCTCTGAAGTTTAGGATTTTTGGAGAGTAGCATGAAATGCTTTCTGTGTACACAACAAATACTCTCAATGTTGGGAACAGGCCCGGTGCTGTGGTGAGGTGGGGCGAGGGGGGTAATTGCTATATTAAGAGGAAGGAATTCAAAATAAAGTTAATCTCTCCACCGCTTCATAAGCTCAGAATGAGCGTGCTGCATCTTGTTCAACATGCAAAGCACAGAGACAGTGTAACTGAGACAAGGGTGAAGATTCTGCTATGCCAGGATCCAGTTCAGCCCGGTTTAGGATCAGGCCAGGAATGGGTTTGACTTGGCACTGATGGTGTGCAGAAGTACTCAGATGTGTTCGTGTGTGTAGGTTCCTAACAGTTCATCAGTGTTTAGCTCTCTACTGTACTATATGGTGTGTGTGAATTTAACTAGTACATTCCTCAGCTACCCGCCCTCCCGCTGTGGTAATGCTTCATTTTAACTCAATGACCACCTCACCTTGCTGCCAATTTTGTGAACACTCCTCCTCCTTTCTCCTGCAAGACTTAAAACTAACATGGCAGTGGCTTCAGGAGTAAAAAAGTATTTGATATTTCCTATAATCTTACTACTGATAAAGTCTTAGTAACAATAATATTTTTACATAATGTGCATGAAACAAAACGTTTGAGGGGCTGTTTACACGACAACGTTTTCAGCCAAAAACGGGACACTTTGTATGCATTTTGCCTGTTCGTTTACACAACAACGGCGTTTTGGGGATTAAAAACGCATAATTTTGAAAACGGGTTTCAAAGTGCAAGTTTTTGAAAACGTCACTGTTCTCGTTTCCGTGTAAACACTCAATACGGGAATCTTTGAAAATAGTGACGTCATGCGCGTGCGTAGTACATGTGCAGCCAGACCCTATTGTAGACATGCGCAATACGTGTCGATTTTCATCGTCCGTCCAGACAAAATTACTCGCTGCTTTCGCGATATTGCTTGTTTGTTTACGTCTGTGCAAAAGCTGCCTGCTATTGCTATGAATGAGGAGTAGAGCAACAGTCGATGTGGTGATTTTTGTGATGGAACTCCCTGCCTCAAAGAGCTAATCGTCACTTCCCTCCAGGTACTGTTTAGCACCAACTACTGGCCTGGAATACGTAATACAGCGTTTTTGGCAGTTTCGCAGATGTGTGTAAACACGAATTGTTTTGAAAGTGTTGTTGTGTATACGTGAAACTTCTTAAAAACGCAAGGGAAAAACTTTTCCGTTTTTGACTACATCATTGTCGTGTAAACATAGCCTGAGTCAGGTAATTGTGGTATTTCCAACAGTTCAAAAACTCATCTGAGCTTCGTGGTCTGAACTGAGCTTTCAACCTGGTCTAAGTGGGCTGAAAGCTGTTGAGTGGGATTGTGGGATTGGGGTTGGAGCTGCACTAACTGCTTCACCAGAGATGGGCAAGTCCAGTCCTGGAGGGCCACTGTCCAGCAGGATTTAGCTTCATCAGACACACCTGATAAATCTAACCCAAGTCCTCCCTAGAAAATTAGAGGCAGGTGTGTTTGATTAGGGATAGGGCTAAACTCTGCAGGACAGTGGTGTTTGAAAGCCGCATCTATCAGCAGATCCGTCAGTGGATCCCTAATATATCTGCTCCTAGATGGATCCTCTGATAGACGCGGCTTTCAAACTCTCCCGTGTGTATCTGTGTGAGCGCTCAGTAAAGAGTGTGAAACAATGATCATTGTAGCCAACCACAGACATATCTGTTGAGTGCGTGAACACAATGGCCAATCAGAGGTGTTTAAAAATCTGTTCAACCGCACTCAAAATGCTTGTGGGAAATGCTGGGAATCACCACATTTTTTAATTTTCATTACCGACTTTTGACAACACTAAAAAGTCAGTACTTTTGACAACACTAAAAAGAACTGCTCCAACTCTGCAGGTCAGTGTTTCCCAACCCTATTCCTGGAGGCCCCCTCCCCAGTAGTAAGCATTTTGTATGTCTCCCTTATCTGACCCATCCATTTAAGGTCTTGGAGTCTCAACTAATGAGCTGATGAGTTGAATCAGGTGTGTTTGATCAAGGAGACATGCAAAAAGTGCTTTGGAAACCACTGTCTTGTGCTACCAGCTTCAATGGCTGCAGCACTGAAGCTGGAATTTGGAATATTTCACTAAATGTCGATTGAGACGTTTGACCATCTCTCTACAGTAGATCTGTCATTTACCCAAACGTATATGACTCTGTTTTTCACTCTGCCAGATTCAATTTCTAGAAGGGTTAGTAATGCATCCCTTCTGTTTCTGCCCTTGCCACAGTGGGTCCACCCTGACTTCGCACCACGCTTCCTGAAGAAAGGAAAAGCCCTGATGTGCTTGTCACCCGAGCTGATGGCCGGGGCTGCGTGATGGAGGCCGAATGTCTTCGCTCGGTCCCTCTTCAGACACTCAAAGGCTGCTCTGTTTCAGCCTGACGACGAGCCGATTGGATATAATCTTGAGCGGCGGACTCAGGAGATGGGGAGGGATAGGGAAACTCTACAGTAGGCTTTGCAGGGAAGGATCGTCTTTCTCCAGAAGTAGGAAACGAGCGTCGGAGGGTTCCTGCTGCCAGTCGGCTCTCTCCTCCTGTTACGACATGGGACCAAATTCAAACCATGTGTCCTCGCACCCGATTAGCTGCATTTGCCCACCTCTAGCATTAGCAGTCTGGACGGATCCATTTCACTGGCCCTCTCCCGTGCAGCGTTCTCATTCTCCCAGCCCCAAATGAGCCTCTCCGTGGGACTCCTGGCTTAATAGGCTGGAACTTTCCCATGTCCGGTCTCCGAAGGTGGCTGTTATCCTCCGAGGGCCCTTGTGCGAGTTTCAAGCTCGGGCTCATGTTATGGGGTGAGTACAGTAGCCCACCTCAAGGGTCAAAGGTCACTTCCTCTTCAGATCTCTGCTTAAAGATGTGTTTAATATGTGAAGGGGCTGGATGTGTTTTTGGAATATCTTTTTGCTTAAATATGCAGAACTAATGTGCCATAGAGTTGGGAAAGGGGGAAATATTTGCTGCCTGCTGCAATTCTGATCTGTCACCACTTGAAATGTGAATATTTATGTATTCTTTGAGAGAAAAAAGGGAGGGAAGAAGTTGGCAGATTTAACACAGAGTACGTATTTTGCTTACACGACCATTGTGAGGCCTGTTTAATGGACGGCCTTCAATCTTCATGGAATATGACCCCTCGGCTAAGCACCATGGACAGCGTAATGACCTGGCCTTGAGAGCAAAGCCATACCATAAGGCAGGGTTTCTCAAATCTGGCCCTGCAGAGTTTAGCTCCAGTCCTAACCAAACACACCTGAGCAAGCCAATCAAGCTCTTTGGAGTTATTACAAAAATAAAGGTAGGGGAGTTTGATCAGGGTTTGAGCTAAACCTTTGAGGAACCTGCTATAAGGGAACAATGACTAGATAAGAATTTTACCAGGAAATGATAGCACAATATGAATGCATCAAGAAGTTTTCTCACTCTTACTGCTGATGTCAGCTTCAGACAAACTTTGTTCATGAAAGCAAATTTTATTTTTGTTCCTGTTTAACAGCAGGTCATGTTAGTTAATTATGTAATTTATGATAGCTCTGTGTATCGAGGGAGGGTGATGGACAATTTTAGAGCAAGGAATGGGTGAAACTATCTATCTATCTATCTATCTATCTATCTATCTATCTATCTATCTATCTATCTATCTATCTATCTATCTATCTATCTATCTACCTACCTACCTACCTACCTACCTACCTACCTGTACAAGTACATATCATACACTAACAAGTACATATCATAGCCTATTTAGAGTTTTGTCCCTAAAGTAAAAAAATATATATACTTCTATCTTAAATAGCATTTCTTAGTGCCAAAAGGCAGGGATTAGCAATGGCTCATGAGTTTAATTCAAATCACAGGAGACTACATGTGTTTGTGAGATACACTAAGAGGTTACTGCCTACTGCTGCTCGTATATCTTTCCATGCATAGAACCTGTTGAATTATGACAGTAATTTGTTATGATAGCCAAAAATAAAACCTGCTGAATTAGGGTGAAACCAGTAAGTGATTGAGTGTGTGACAGACGAGTATGTGTATTGTCTTTGTGTAAATGCCTGTCATCTGTCCTGGCACACATGTTTTCTCTGAAAGACACGCCGCTACATTGAACCAGTCTGACCTGTGGCCTCTGTCTCCGTTTCACTTCCTGTTTTATTTAGCAGAACATGTAGACTTGTTGCAGTGATGCACGTGTTATGAGAGGCAGACTAAAATTGTCTCTAAAACTCAATCGTGTGTCTATCTTGCTGATGGCGTCCACGTCATTGTGTCTCCGTCTCTTGTTAGCAGATCAGGTGTCTTGTTCACACACAGATGTGTCTCGTAGCTTTACGAGGAGGGAGGTGTGTCATGCTGGAAAGCTTTTAATGGAGACACTCTGAGTAAATGTGCAGGGATTATGTGTGAAGACAGGGCTGCTTTTATCTGAGAAGCGCTGGCGTACCTGTGTGCCGTGTTTGATCATGCCTAACCCCCTCCGCATCCCAGAGCTCCTCTGATCCCTCAGCTCGGCATTCCTCTCATAACAGTCAGACGCCTTTACTGTTGTATGTCCTTGCACTGATTACTGTACTCATTCCTGCCGTACTGTATGGGAAAGACAAAAACAGCCAGGCCATTGTACATCGAGAGCACTTCTGCCTAGGGATGCACCGAATGTTCGGCAACAGAAATTGTTCGGCCGAATAAGTGAAAAGACCGAATAATTTGTACCGAACAATGACGTGACGCGATCAAATAGATTTGCGCACTAATGCAGCAAATGTGTCTGCAGTGTGAAAGTATTTAAAACTGTCAGAGAAAGACGCAAAAAACATTACAAGCACGAAGCACCGACAGCGAGAGACTGCTTAGTGCTGCATCTCATGTCTCCGATGAGAAGAGGAAGAGGTGGTTGATGCTGGTTACTGTATGATGATTGAAATCATGAAATGGCCTCAAACGATTAGTAAATAAACTGCAGAATGTTATGTTTTCTAATACACGCACGGACTGCATGTATTCTGAGCGCTGCACGAGCTCGCGGCGCCAGGGTTCAAAGTCCAAAGTGCGAGAAAAATCTGCGCTAAAACATTGTTACTCGTCAGTTGCTCAGTAACATTTTTGTAATTTTTTTAAAGACGTGACAATGTGATACGTGCGTCAAACATCTTCCCAAATTCATAATGAGAATCATTTAAATATCTGCATGCTGTTGTCAACAAAAAGAAGCACAGATCTTCCTGCGTGTTTCTGCCTAAATAAAATCTAAGAAAAAGCAACAACTCCATCAACATTCATAAATGTTAGTATTGAAACTTTACTGTTGTTCTGTAAAAGAAAAGAAAAAATAAGACAATAATAATGATGATATTAATTACCCTACAACAGCTATACATTTATTATAACATTCACACATAGTGTTCAAATTGGGATCTGTAATATATTCTAATGTTTTAAAAGAAGTCTCTTCTGCTCAGAAAGGCTGCATTTATTTGTACAGAAAAAAATACATGCCTGATTCAAGAAGGGGGTCCCAAAAATGGCCAAAAAATATTTTTTAGTAACTTATTAATTTTAAGTTAAATTGTGCTTTGTTGGTATAATGTCTGCTAGAATGTTACAAAATGTTCAGTGTTAAGTAAATATTTTTAAATTGTTGTTTTGTAATTGATTTTTTTTATTTGAAAAGCAGGACAAAACAGTAAAAAGCACATGTTGGCTATTTAATTTATGCAATGGTGAAAAAAATGGCAAAATAGGCCTTCATGGGGGAAAAAATGCGAAAAACCGTGTTCGGTATTTGTTTCATTTTGTTCGGCTTCGGCCAAGAATTTTCATTTTGGTGCATCCCTACTTCTGCCCTCAAGGCTTCGAATTTCTCCTTACCTGTCACAAAAAATCCCCAAGTGCGGGGTGGATGCATTAAATTTGATATTAGCTCTGTTTCAGACGAGAGGTGCCTACCTAGGCAACATTTCATGCCCGAAGGCTGTTTCAGACAGTAGGCAGCAAAATGCTGCTTTATCATTATACTTCTTTCTGGTACTGTACCATTGTGTGATGTCTTTAAAGTACCTAGAAGTAAATGGTACATGGTAGTCATTCAGTAACATGGTTACCATCTGATACGACCACTGTACCATGGTACCACCACAGTACTTTTTGGTGAAGTTTCATTCCAAATCGCAGTAGCTCCATGAAAAATATCAGTCAGAAAAGTTATTTTTCAATATTTTGTAACCCCTTCTAGTATTAATAGAAAGTAGCACTGTCTAATTAAAAATTTACTCTTTCACCCAACTTTAAACGGTATTGTCCTGGAAAAAAGTTGCATTGTAATTTTATCTTCAGAGCAAGAAATTATGTGTAAAGAACAAAGACTAAATATTTGTCGCATTGGAGGCAAGAGACTGCATGGAGGCGCAGTTTAAGAAACCTTCTATGGATTTGTCCTCCAGCTTAGGCCAGACGATTGATTGCTTTTATTAGATAGGACAGTGAGTTGAGATGGACAGGAAGTTGAACTCAGGTTGTCTGTGGTAATACTGTATCATATTGTCAAAGGATCCAATTTGGGCTTCATTGCAAAACAACTAATCCACATCCAGGCACTCACATAGCAAGCGAAGTACAAAAATGTTTATTATCAGACAGGGCTACATATTAAAAAACCAACGCGTATCAGCCCAAGCAGGCCTTCGTCAGGGTGTAGGCCTTTCTGGGTGTAGGCCGCTGGGCTTTCTGAGCATGACTGACTCAAGTAGTCTTCTTGATTTCACCAGTTTCTCATTGGGGAAACTCACATTTTGCTGTATAGTTGCTGTTTTCTTAATCTTACATTACACACAATTTAAATTCAGTTTAAGCATGCATGTTTTTTGGTGTGCCAGGAGTTTTCTTCACTCTTTAATAAGCTGTTTGGACCATAATTGGCAGGACCTTTTTGATGATAAAAACACTGTATATTCTAGAATATACAGTGTGTGTTTCACAATAGTACTTTTTTTTTTTGTACAGTACAATGGTAATACCATGGTGCTTTTTGAGTACCGTATAAATACCATTGAATGCAGATGCCGTACTTCCACTGTACTTTTTTGGCGATATTGTGTAGCCTTTAGGTAATGTATTAAAATAATATTAAAAACACATGCATAGAATCATGAGTTAAAAGTTTCTTTTTCCATGGAATATTGCAGTTTATAATAAATAAATTAACTTAGAACTGGATTATTATTTTATTTATTTATTTACTTATTTAATTCATGTGCCCTCATAATATTTAATAATATCATTTTAGAAGCTGTTTCACTTGGATATATTACAATAGAGTGATGTTTTGATCCCTGTAGCAGAATCCCAAATTAAAAGCTAAATTCTAATCAACTATTTCTTGACATGAAAGTAAGTTCTCATTTCACTGATTCAAGGGAGCTGTCGTTTTTGTGACCAATTCAGGTGCACAAATGTGATTGTTCCTTGGATTTTGAATAACTGGAGCAGCAGTAGAAGAATTTGGTCTAGAAGTAAAGTAGTTCTGATTTAAATACAGCAGAGTCTGTGAGCTAATCCATCCCAGGATGATGAATAAATCAGCACTGCACTGCAGTTGTGTGTCAGTGGATGTATATCAGGAGCAGGGACACCTCTCTTAGCATTTTGATTTGTAGTTTCACTGGAACCGGATGAGACCTGCTGCAGTTTATCCAAGCCATGATGGCAGGAGCCCTGTGTCCCAGAATCCACGTGGATGAAGTTCTGCATCAACACACACATTGTGACAGGAAAGTTCAGGACTTGTTTCTAAGAGGATTTGGTGTGTGTGTGTGGGTGGTTTTAAACACTGAGGTCAGGTGGAGCAGTCTCTCCGGCAGGCAGGGCTGCAGTTAGCACACATGCATCAAAGGCAGGTTTGCTTGTTAAAGTGTGTTATGGTGCTGAACGCAGCAGGGTGGGACTGCACACCAAACTTGCTCCGTTTAAATGTTGGCTCTCGGCTGGAAAAAGGCCCTGCAATGCTCTGGAGACTGGAGTATGTGGAGCGGCTTTGAGAGAGATCCACAGGAAGACGTTCCCTCAAAACAAAAATTCTGCTATCATTTGGTTAGCTAGATTTCAACTCAGATGTTGAGTAAAGACTACCTAAATTTAACAGCTACAGGCTAACCCTCTATAAAGCAATTTGATAAAACCTGCCTAACATTTGTCGATGCATTACACAACTCTTGGTAACACTTTATTTTACAGTGTCTTTGTTTCATATGTTACATCTACATAATAACTAACTCTAAACCAAACCCAATCCTAACACTGTAGTAAGTGCATGTTGTTAATTAATATTACTTAGGACTTAATTGTATAATTACACTTTATGTAATTTTATATTCATGCACTTAATGTAGCCAGTGTAGCTAGCATAGCATAAGGTTTGCAATGATCAGTAAGAGTTCACTTTGCCTTTTTACTATTGTCATTAAGTGATGCACATTATCACCACAGCCTAACCACGGCTCTACTCTTCACCACAGAAACTTCAACAAAACAGAAACTATTTGAAATATCCAACATAACTGAACATTATACACAAACAGGCCTTTGTCTTTTCCCAAAAACATAAAATAACACTTAATTTCAACATCACCTTTCCTGATCCAGCCCTACACAAAGCATGCTAGGAACTAAAAATCATCTGCCCAGTTTCAGTTAATACTACAAAAATGATTTTAGGTTAAGTAAACTAGGTTAAGTAAACTTCAATTTTATGTATTTAAGTAGATTGGACACAATTAAATTTAAGTTAAAAAAAAAACTTCAACAATGTGTTGCTTAAATTTAACAAGCAGATATATATATATATTTTTTTTTTTTTTCATTATAAGCAAAAGATTTCTGGAGTACATTTTAAAAGAAAATACTATTTCATTCTTTCTACTTAGAGATTTTACTGTATTTTTAATTCAACATGTTACTTGAAATTTACTAACAATTTCTGAGTGAAAATTATTTCAAAGTATTTTTTTTCTCAGTGTGTATTTAAGAACAATTCATTATGACTTTGACTTTCAATCTCCAATTGCAGAACAAAAAAATGGGTCTTGAGGATTTTATGCTTTATGGATACTTTTGGTGCTTTTGAAAACCGTGAGCATTGCAGAATATACTTTCTTGACATACACTCGTGTCGGGATAAGTGAAGGTTTGACAACATATCGAATTGTTGTGCTGGAATAGAAATGGCCCAGCAGAACACACACTATTGCCCCATTAAGACCTTCCCTTAGAAATTACCAGAACAGCCATCGATTAGCAGGGGTGTCCACATGCGTTTGGCCGCTTGACTCCAACGTGCCGTTTCCATTCCCAAGACAAGGAATCGCAAGCATTCGCAGCCTTAGATGGATGTGCAGTAAGGCTGGGTGTAGTCATGAGACACCCACAACGAGCATGTTTTCTTAAAGATGAAAAGCTGTAAATCTGTCATCCGCAGTGAATAATACAGGAAGATTCAGATTGTGTTCTGAAGTCTTTAGGCGTGAAATGTTTACACAAGGCAGTGCTGTCAATATTCGCTCGCTCGCTCTCTCTCTCGCTCTAGCCCACGGGAGCAGCACCTGTGGTAGCTGGCACCCAGAGCCCTCCAACCGTGGCACTGCACAGACATGAAGAGCAGCAACAATGAGGACAAATGCAAAAGCAGAAAAACATTTGCGGTTTGCCAGGAGAGAGAGGGCCTGTGAACGGGTTGCCATGTTTGTGTGTAGCGGGCGGCCGCACTGGGAACAGGATGTTTGGGCCTCCAGCTGTGTGTCGGTCTCTGTCGGGGCTTGTGGGATTGCTGCGTGACGGCTGTAATGATAGGCTGCTGCGGGCGAGGACATGACTGCGCAGTGGTCCGCGGGCATGTGGCGGCTCCGCAGATGCACACACAACAATGAGCGATAAATCAAGAATCTGCCTCACGACGCAAGCGTTCGCAGGAGAAGCCAATGGTTTTCAGTCTATTAGATGCACATGAAGTCCTGTTTGTGAACTGCCAGCGTTGAGGGTAACGCATTACAAGTAACGCGAGTTACGTAATCAGATTACTTTTTTCAAGTAACTAGTAAAGTAACACATTACTTTTAAATTAACAAGAAACTGTCAGTTACTTTTTCAAATAAGTAACGCAAGTTACTTTGTTTTCCTATTTATTCACTGACACCTTTCCTGTCCCGTGTTGAGAGAAATTGGGAATAAGTGCAGAGTCATTTTCTTCAGCCTGAGGCTTATTCATTTCACTCTTGGTATGAAAGGGCCTTTACAGTTGCCAAAAATATAACTTTTGGGTCTTCTGTTATTAAAAATAAATAAGCAAGCCCAGCCCAGATGACAAAAAGTAACGCAAAAGTAACATAATGCATTGCTTTCCATAAAAAGTAATTAAGTAATGCAATTAGTTACTTTTTTATGGAGTAACGCAATATTGTAATGCATTACTTTTAAAAGTAACTTTCCCCAACTCTGCGTACTGCTCACGTACAGTGTGACATGGGCGTAGATTACGCGGGGGACACATTTAATAACATGTAAATTCGTCCCCCGCACCTTTTTCGGGTAAATGTTCACTTTGAGGTTTTAAATTCAAAGAGACAGGATAGTCTGTGCATGACGTGATATTTTATTATTTTCCAGAATGAGGTGATGTGAACATCACAGAGCGCTCAACACTCTCATGAAGTTTCATTCATCCTCGAAGCCGGCGGGCGCTCTCACGCAGAAAGTACAAGACGGACTCATAGAAGTAACAACTTATGATGTGGCAATTCCTAATATGCACAAAAGCATCGAGCTATTGCTGTTTAGCTGAATAAAAAGCAGAAACGTTTGGACTGATGAAACGTTAAAGGGATAGTTCACCCAAAAATGAGAATTCTGTCATTAATTACTCACCCTCATGTCGTTCCAAACCCGTAAGCCCTTCCTTCATCTTTGGAACACAAATTAAGATATTTTTGATGAAAATTGAGATGTACAGAAACGTAAAATAATCCATGTGACATCAGGGGTTCAACCGTAATTTTACAAAGCTACGAGAATACTTTTTGTGCGCAAAGAAAAAAAAAAAACAACTTTATTCAACAATTCGTCTTACGTTCAGTGGATATTATCCAAAATGGCGCCAGGGTGACGTGGAGGAGACAAATTGTTGAATAAAGTCATTATTTTTATTGTCTTTGCGCTCCAAAAAGTATTCTTGTAGCTTCGTAAAATTACTGTTGAACCCCTGATGTCACATGGATTGTTTTAACGATGTCCTTGCTACGTTTCTGTGCATTGATCGTGGTAATATCCTTGCTGCCTATGGAGGGTAAGAGAGCTCTCAGATTCCATCAAAAATATCTTAATTTGGGTTTTGAAGATGAATGAAGGTCTTACGGGTTTGGAACGACATGAGGGTGAGTAATTAATGACAGAATTTTCATTTTTGGGTGAACTATCCCTTTAAGATATTAAGAACACGACTGTGACAGTATATGGTTTATGTGTGATTTTCAAGTCATCTCCAGGTAATAAATAAAGCAGTGGTAACTGACATTGCTTTTATTACAGTATAGAAAATATTCTGCCTTGTTCTGTGATAAAAATGGGAAAAAAGTATTTGTAATATATAACAAATCTTAAAACTGTCATTAGGAAAATATAAGAAAAATATTATAGAATAGAAATTATTGGTTATTGTCCAGCAGTATATTTGAGTCTTAGCAGAGTAAAAGTAAAAAATAAGAGAAAAATAAAACTTAAATTTAAAAACAAAAAAGTATGATTACATTTAACATTTCTGTCCCCCTCTCTTCTGCAATGATGGCTAAGACGCTGCAGTGAGACACACGGCGTAAGCAGCTCTGGTGCCCGGAGGGTGTTCGGAAACAGCACAAAGACTGTGATTGTCTGAGCTGTCAGTCTCAGGGAAGGAAAACCGGGCTTGTGGTGAACCGACACACACAATAAAGGTGGAAGACGGGGCTCTGGATCCCATTGTGGGCTCACCACACCGGCCGCCTGCGCGCTCGTTTCCCTGTTCTGTCAGAGTGCTTCTACCCCGTGTGGTTCTCTGTCGGAGCATCAACACACGGCCCATTGTCTCTCCCGAGCCATCCGTCCACACAGGTGTCAACAAAAACACTCGTGAAAAAAGAAGTAAGACGCAGTCATGCCACCGCCGAACGGGTCTTTCCGTCCTGTTGACACGGATGAGCAGCGGTTAATGAGTGCTCAGTCTCAGATCCGTTTAGTTTCAGAGCCTGCAGTAACAGACTACAGTCGGACTGGGTGCAAGCGCTGGGTCGCTATACATCCAAATGAAAGCAAATTATAATCAAAAAGATTTTTATACAATATAATTATATAATTTTACAGTTTCCTCCTGGGGTGTCCATTTTTATAAATCATGTAAACCACACTCATATATGAGCAGTATATCACATGATACGTCATACCACCCATCTCTCGCTTCAGAAGCATCAGTAGTTTCAGTGCTCAGTCTGCTGAAAAAGTATAGACTTTTTTTGAAGCAATATAAGTGAGTAGTTCACTAGAAGACGAGCTTGATACCAGCTCTATATGCAGACACAGAAACGTTTGATTTAGTAAATCTGACATCTAGCATCTTAGGTCATTTAAGCCGTATATAGTGAATATTTTAGGATTTCGAATTAGCCATTATGAAAAAGAAGTGCTGTTAATTGTACTAAATGTGCACCTGAACACACTCTGAAACAAGGTACAAAAGCTGTCACTAAAAGTTATACTTTTGTACCTTACTTACTCCTAAAAGATGCATATTAGTACTTTAAGGGTATATATTAATAACTTTAGTGTACCTTAAGTGTACTTAAAGAGCGTATAGTTTTATGAATGTTTCTTAACACACTTTAGTGCACTTTTAAAAGTGCTATTTGTAATGGTCAAATTAAAAATGTTGTCTTTAAATTTTTATATTTTTTGTCATGATTAAATTTTTTTGATGTGTTGACTAACATACTGAAGCACATGTAAAGCACTTGATTATAATTTTAACTGTAGTGTGTTATTAGATATTACATTTAATTATTTTAAATGTGCTAAATTGCAAGTTCAGCTAATTGCATTAGTCTAAATTTAATCAATAACACATTTGCAGTTGCAAATAGCACATAATTGTCTGAAAACATTACATTCAATTCACACTTAAGTATATTCTTTTAAAGTGTATTATTTCTGTAAAAAACACTTTTTTAAAGTATGCCCAAGTGTACTTCTCATTTAGCTACATGATGGCGGTGTACATCCTCCCTTACGAGAAATGTTTCATGACAATCAAGTTTCCATCCCAAAAAACATTTTATGATTGATTGCAAAGGAAATTCTCAGTGTAACCCACAAATCTCTTTATTTTCTGTATAGAGCCACAGCAGAGACACTGTGAGATGTAGTGCCTCAGCGGAGACTGTCCCGCTGTTTAGGGTTTATCTATTGTCCCTACAGCTGGGCATCAATATGAGGCAGAGTGAGCTGTTGTCTTGTGCAGTGCATTGTGGGTGTGTGCGGTGAGGGTTTTTCCCGGCTGACGCCACACTGGTGTTCAGTCCACCGCTCCTCGCAGGTGTCTCGGATCTACAGTAGGTGTGCATTAATGCTCACTAAATGAGTGTGTCTTGTTCACATTCTCCAGATTCTTGGTTTGTGAAGTCATCTTTTGTTCCTGTTCCGACACAGTTCCCAGACCAACGGCCTGGTGCTTTCCATTATCAGCTCTCGCTTATGAAACCTGTGCAATGCTTAACCAAACATGCGGTGTTAAAATTAACATGGCTCCAAACAACACAGAAATGTCTCCATGAGAACAGTCCATCACAGAGATGAGTGACAGGACTTTAACCGGTTTGACCGAGACTGGAGAGCATTGCAGAGACGAACTTCTCAGCTCTAGAACTTTCTGCAGAAAGAGGGTCCACAAAGTGTACTGTAGGGCTGTCAAAATGGCTGAAAAACTAAATTCGAATTTTGTACTTAAAAATTATATATTCGAATCATATTCGAATTTAAAAAGCATAATTGTAGTTAGGGGGGAAAAAGCTTTTGGCTTCTCTCCTGAGGCCACAAGAGGGCGCATCGAGCAAAATGTTACTCATGCACGTTTCTACAAAGCAATAAAATAACACGACTATCTTTGAAAAAAGTGCATAATGTTTAAAATAATGTTTATAAACCATATATAATTAAGTTGCTTAAACAATTAGAAACAAAACAGCATCGTTTATGTATGTATAGTTTACACAAAGGACCGAAAACCAATCACTAAGAGTACTTTCTTAACATGAGATGCAGAAAAAAAACGGCTTAAAGTCACGAGACATGTTTTTTAAAAGTTGAACTTGCGTTCATTTTACATGGCTTTCTAAACATGCGGCTCTCTTGTGCGAGACGCGAATGCAGCGGTGATAGACGTCCCTCTAGAAAATGCGATAAATATGTGTTCTGTGTGAATGGCTTGGTTCCAGTTTTGAAATAAACAACATCATCTCCGCATTGATGTTCTCTTTTTCCGCAATATTTTGAATGAACAACATAGCACCGCCTCATCCAGTGGGTTCAACTGGATAGACTAAAAAAAAGCATTAAAATGCAATGACACTTACTTCATCATCGCATCTTCTGAATTTCTATTTTAAATTCGAAGAATATTCGAAATTCAAAAAATTTTTTTTGACAGCCCTAATAACCAGCCAAACTGATCATTCAAAGAGGAAACTCTCAAAAAACCTGATTAAAAACAACACCTCAGAATCAAAAGATAAATGAAATATTTAGCATGAAGAACATTTTTAGTTCTATTAATAGGTTGGGTATTAGGCAACATATTTATCATCACTTGCGTCATAAAGTTGTTCATCAAACCTTCAGCTCATTCGGTATGATGCAGTTTAAACTCGATACAGAGTATACAGATACTATTTGAACAGGAAGTATTCTAGGTAGATTGACTCATAATTATAGTGTGTGATCGCATTCCAGAGCGTCATGTTATTGTGCTGATATGCGAGCTGTAATGGAAGGAATGGATGGCTTCATTAATGAGATTACTCAGATAATATCAGCAAACACACACACGCCCCATCACTGTTTTCTGCAGTCCTGAGTTATATGACGTATTCCAGGGCTTATGTCTCCAAGTCAACAGCTCATTTAACACCGCTGCCATCACCCACACATCTAATATTTAACCTGCGCTCAAATGGTTTTTGGGACTTTGTTTATAGTAGGTGTGAAAGTAAAGCTCTGAAGGCTTTCTATGTCATGTATCTGTGTAAAATACTGCTAGCTGGCAGATTCAGGGCAAATTCCACTTTAAAGGGAGTATTACTCATTCTGAGGGCCTGAACACTTTGAAGGGTGCAGGACGTTACGGTCTCATGCACACGTCTGCATTTGATACAAAATATCAAACCAAACAGCATCAGCAAGCAAATTATGCTAGAGCTTTTTTCAGAACTAACTGCACTGTTCAGAGCCACTTATAATTAGCCATAGATTTAGCCATTCATTATTGGCCAATTGGTGTTGAACTCACTTTTTATGGCTGTAAACTGCTGGTGTAGCCTAGTTCATCACATTTATTAATAAAAATGTTCTGGAAGCCAGAAAGTCTTCATTTTGAACAATATGTATTTTGATTCGTATTTTGAAAGCCCAGCAAAATTCATTTTGTGAAATGTTTTGATTGAAAAAAATTATATTTCCCTAAAACAAATGCAACTTGTTTAGATGTTTTGATCTGCAATGCAAAGACATTAATTTTTAATTGTCCAAATAGTTTTTGTGGCCACTTTACAACTAAATCCATACTTCACCACAACTACATCTTAAATCTTAATGTTAATTTAGTGATACATCAGCAAAATGTTAGGATTTTTGTAATAAATCTTGCTTTTTAAGTAAATCTTGCTTTATTTCTAATCTATTTAAACCAACAAACAATAAATGTCAATAAGAGTAATCTAAGATTTTGACTTCATCAGAGTAAATATTGTACGTATGCTTCACTAATGGTGAGGTAGAAGGGCTCTTCATGAATTTACTAAGTTTTGTTTGTAGGGGCCCCTTCCTGTGGAGCCCTTCAGGGACCCTGTGTCCGATTTAAGTGCAGCTGATTAGTGCAAATTAATTTAGTGTCATCAGATCTGTGACCCTGGACCACAAAACCAGTCATATGATGCAACTTGATGAGATTTATACATAATCTGGAAGCTGAATAAATAAGCTATTTGAAAATCTGGAATCTGAGGGTGCAAAAAAATCTAAATATTAAGAAAATTGCCTTTAAAGTTGTTAAAATGAAGTTCTTAGCCATGCATATTACTAATCAAAAATTAAGTTTTGATATATTTACGGTAGGAAATTTACAAAATATCTTCATGGAACATGATCTTTACTTAATACCCTAATGATTTTTTGGCATAAAAGAAAAATGGATAATTTTGACCCATACGATATATTGTTGGCTATTGCTACAAATATACCTGTGCTACTTATGACTGGTTTTGTGCTCCAGGGTCACATTTATTTAGAACTGCAACAATAACACATTGAATTTAATGCTTTTCTGCATCTTTATGTTGGCTTAACAAAGCCATGGAGCTGGTATTGTAAAAATGGTTAAATATAATCCAAGAATTTCAGCTACAGCCACCAAACTCGGCATACTCCTTCAGACTGATCAAATATTGCCCAAATCGCTTAGACTTCCATTAAAATTCCTCCTAAAACTAATGCCACCAAAACAACCATGTCCAACAACCAGCTTAAATTCTCTCTTCAAACTACTACATAAAGCCCGAATCACTTTAGGACTTGCAAGCTTTTATCAGCTTTCACACAAGGTAAACACTCAACGGTAGTCTTGACAGTTGTCTGTGTGTGTGTGATTTTGTGATTGGTGGTTTCTTTGCTGTATTGACGGCGTGATCGATCGATGGCTTGTGCTGGTGTCTCATGCTGCGTCTCAGGAGTCTGTTCTTGGCGTGCGACGGTCCAGTCCTGCCTGAAAGCGAGAGTGGCAGGGCACCTGGGAACGGGAAGGTGCGGTCGAGTGTGTCTGTTCCAGACACAGCCTCTGGTTCCTCCTTGTCAACAATGGGTCGTGATCGTGGTGCACAGGGGCCTCCTGCTCGCCGACCACCGTCCACGTCTGCCTCCACGGCCCCCACACGCGCATTAGCGAAAGTCACCGTTTCTTCAGGTGGAACCGGATTGTTCTGTGGTTTGGCTTGCTCTGTGTTGACACAGTCTGGTTTCTCACAGACATTTTGCCATCGGTGATTGGCATGTGTTTCACAGTTTTATCTGTCAGGTTGCATCATTACCTGATCACCTGATGCATTCTGACAACATTGTTCATGTCAATAGAACGCACTTATTGTGTTACAATTGTAAAGGGCAGCGCTTGAAAAACACGCAATGTGCATTTCTACACGTACCGGTCTCATGCAGTCATAAACATGGCCAACTAAAATGGTTCGCAAAAAATATTTAAATTGACAAGTAAGTGCAACAAATTTCAAGCACATAACATTGAGAAAATAGGTAGTATAGTGTGACTGCATAATACAGTATATGTGATATTATACATTTGTACAATATTGGGTCCCACTTTATATTAAGTGGCCTTAACTACTATGTAATTACATCAAAAAATAAGTACAGTATATTTATTGTGTTCATATTGTATTGCAAAACACTTCTGCTGCTATTGAGGTGGGATATGGGTAGGTTAGGGACTGGTTTGGTGGTGTGGGTAGGTTTAAGGGTGGGTTAAGGTGTAAGGGATGATGGGTCAACAATGTAATTATAAATGTAATTACACAAATTAATTACAGATGTATTTACATGCAGGTATTTTTAAAAATGTAAGTACAATGTAAAAACATGCATGTGCATTGTGCCAAATGATTAATTTAAATGTAAGTACATGGTTAAGGCCACTTAATATAAAGTAGGACCTAATATTGTATATTTCGGTAACACTTTAGTTTAGGGACCAATTCTCACTATTAACTATCATGCTTATTAACATGCATATTATTAACATATTGGCTGTTTATTAGTACTTATAAAGCACATTTTCTGCATGACCATATTCTACATCCCTAATCCTACCCAATACATAAACTCAACAACTACCTTACTTACTATTAATAAGCAGCTAATTAGGAGCTTGAGGCAAAAGTCATAGTTAATGGTTTGTTAATAGCGAGAATTGGACTTAAAATAAAATGTGACCTATATTTCATAACTTTTATAGCATAAGAAGTAGAATAAGAATAATGATTATTTTATAGAATAAGAAGTCATTAACTTCTTATTCATCTAACCATACAATTATTTATTTATTATTTAACTAAATTATAGTTAAATTATAACTAAATTATATATATTTTTTATTTAATTTAAACTGGATGTAATGCCTTACTATGCATTCTCAATTCATTTAATATCCTTAAAAATATACATATATAGTTTGTAATCTCTTAGTCCTGTTTTTACCAAATAAAGACGTCAAAATGTAGAAGGAACAAGGGTAAAATATACCTGTCTGACATTTTCTAATGAGGTGTACTGGGTACGAAGCAGCTTTAAAGGTAAAACTCAACAGCTGTAGGCCATATAAGCAGTGTTGTGAACTGGTATATGCCTTTCATTTACATGAATCATTTATTATTTTTTAGTTGCATCATTTTTTAGTTTTGACCTTATTGTTTTGTATTCGAGACCTTCTCTATCAGAAGTGTAAAGCAGTGATTGTGTCATTGTATGTATTTGACATCATATGGCAGAGTGAAGTCCCTGTGCAAATGTCCAGCATCCCTGAATGGCACACTCTCCGACACCGATTCCATAGCCAGCGACAGTGCCTTTCTTTACAGGTGCGGTCCAGTGATTGAATGCTGTCTAGAGATCTGCTGTTGTGTTCTAGATCACTCTTGTACTAGAGTAAACACAAGTGTGCTATGTCCTGTTTTTACTGTCATACCACTTCACTATTCAAACAGTCACGCTTTACAGCGACAAACTTTGTCGTAGACTGAACGAGGAAGTTAAGCATCCTCTTCTTTAACAAGCCAGACACACAAAACCCCTAATAATATGGTGCACATTAGGGGTGTGCGATATTGACAAAAAATGATATCTCGATATTTTCTGGGATTTTATCGATAACGATAATTAGACAATATTTTGCGGAGTGTGTTATTGTGCTGGTATCTTAAGGACTGCCGTAGACAGTGTGAAATTGATAAACTGTATGAAATTGTATAAATTAATATATACATTTTCTGCTCCCACATCTTGAATTTTGTGATCATTCTAAATGTATTTTAATAGACTGAATCATGCAGTGAAAGAACACATTTTCGCACTAGTCTAGACTTCTCGTAATGTATGCGTGCACGCTGTAGGGGTGTTTTGAATGGTTTTTGCAAAATACTCGATAATATCAAATCGCACATCGTTAAAACAACAATTACAATGTTATCGCAGACGATATATTTCGCACACCCCTAGTGCAGGTTCAATTATGTGCACATCAGCACAGACGCTTAAAATGACAGACAGTAAACACATTCAGCATTCTCATCCATATCGAATATCGAGCATGTTACTTCAACTCGGCACACCTGAAGGTGCAGCCGTTCTTTGGCAGCTCTCCTGTCGACCTGCATATGATTTCCCAGAAAATATTTCCATGTCACTCAGCGTGACTAATTGGTGTCAAGCAGCAGTCCTTGCAGCTCCATAAGCACCTGACGTATAGCGAGTGTTTGATAACAGATCGCTCTCAGTTATGATCCACTGAAGTACCAACATGGACTCAAATTCATCTCCATAAGGAGAAAGTAAAATGAGGGTGTTGCTGACAAACAGTAAGACTGTGGCACTATAAAATAATTGTGGGTATCACCTCAGATCATATCTTCTGGTCTTGTGGAAGAGTTTGATGAGTTCCTTACATTTGATAGTTTTTAAAGTTGCGGTGTGTGATTTCTGTTTCCAGTGTGCATTTGCAGCACCACAAGGTAATGCAAAAACAAAGACTGTTTCCCCACAGGTATCCACTAAAGCAGACGTCACATCCAAACTGAGCCACAAACAGCAATGTAGAAGATTAGAGAAGAATATAAGGTTAGAGAAGAACTCATCAGTTTGAGATGTTATGACACTATATACTTGTGCACACAAATATAAATGACAATATGACCAATTGAAATAAAAAATATATATTATTTAAAATGTAACTAATATAATTGGTCATTGCAAAAAACGTAAGGCTGTGTGTCCACCAAAGCATTTTTAGCCAGCTGACACTTCATAAAAATACCGGAGCATTGCCTCATTTTCACCTTGTTTATTTTAGCCAAACTTCAAGCAGAACTGAGAATAATGCGCAATGGCTCGTGGGTAAATTTCCCTTTCCATTTCCTGTGAAGTGATGTTCACTTGTTCTTCTGTCAGTGGCAGAGTCCTTCATACTGGACATAGACACTTTAAGGTCTGATTTTCATTGCAGACCAGCTGAATGAAAACACAAATTCTTTCCCTGCCAGTAGGTGGCGCTTATGAAATACAGGAGTACACAGGAGCAGCCCTGCGCAACTTTCTGTAACAGTCGAGACTTTTTTTGACCTTTTAGCAGAATGTTTGCGCTACTCTTGTGTAGAGGGGAAGCATTTCAGTGAATGCCGTATTTTTTAGTCTATTCCTTAGACAAAGTTATTGTTTGACTTCAGAAGATGTTTAAAACACTGCGTGAGTCTTATGGACTACTTTTATGATACCTCAGTGGTGATATTTTTGTAAATTGGCAGCTCTTGGTCACTTAATATTTCGGAAAAGACCAGTGCAGTCATTCTACTCATTTTTGGAAAAAAGAAAGTCATGTCGGTTTGGAACGACATAAAGATGAGTACACGATTTTAGGTTGAACTCCCTTAATAAACATGTGCTAATAAACCATCTTGTCCTCTGTGGTTTTGCTGTGTTGCGTTAGTGTGGATCAGGTTTGCCGATCGAATGATGTGTTACAGGCTGAAGCCATTGCAGCGGTTCTCGCTGGAGGTATGTTTACCTTCTTTACAAGATCAGTGTTTCGTCAGCAGTGATTTGACGGCACCGCTGACTTCATGCTGTTGGCTGCAGGAGGAGGGTTTGCTCTCTACTGCCAGATTGGGAGCTCAGGACTTTATTTTAGGAAATCTTCTAGAAATAGACTCTGGCTTGAGCTGCGAGTTACTCCCCAAATCCCTGAATGACACACGCTGGACACAAGATACCCCGCTTCTGTCCAGATTATAGTTCATCTCTCTCAGTCTGAGCTTGCCTGCTGTTTGTTGTCAGTTAGGATGAGTTTCAATGGTCAGTAGGGGCCTGGTGTCAATGGTGGTATTCTTTTTTTTTTTTTTTTTTTTTTGGTGGTATACACAGTTTTTAGGAAGCTGTTGCAGATACTGATCAGTGCTGGTGTTGCATAACCCTAATAAAGTCTTAGGCCAAAGATATGCTGTAGACCACAAGTACCCAAACACAGTCGAGAAAGTGAGCACACTCCCATTGCTCATACAAAACATTAGGCTAGATAATCATTAAATGTGCTGTATGTAGGATTTTGACTCTGCTAAAGCATAAAAATACCATAATATGCTTGCAGACATTTAGGAAACATGTTAAGTTAACATACTTGTTTATCTGAAAAACAATGCTACAGTCAGTTATTCTCCTTTGAAAATGTGCGGTCCGGCCCGGAATGTCTGTGTTTGCTATGGTTTGTGAAACCCGCCCACTGCCAGTTTACCCAATTGTATTTCGGCACCCCGGGTTGCCAGTTGCCGGAAAACACAGCGTATTTAATTTAATTTAATTCATTGTCATGTGCGCTCGTTCCTGTTGGTGTCGTTAATCTGGCATCCTGCGCATGCGTCAAATCTGAGGAGGAGGGGCTGGTGAAAAAAACCGTCTCCAATATTTTGAATTTGGACTGCAATACCTAGTACAACCGCTGGGTGTCAATCCTACATACAGCACCTTTAAGTCTATTCATCCGGGAATATCCATTTATTGTATATGTCACCACATGTACAGACATCCTAGTTAAACCTCTGATGGTAAATTTTCCAATAGCTTAAACGTCATTTGAAGTTGCATGAGTCATTACAGATGGTTGCCTTCTCAGATGGTTTGTTTTTTGAAATGCCTACCTACATTGGTGAGAGGCACACTATCAATTTTACAACTGAGTTTAAACCATGTAATTTACCAGCCACTGTCTGATAACTTTACGAAGTATTCACATTTTCCAAATGATGAGTATTTATTTTGAATGCTGTATACTGTTGGTGTTCTTCTCTGTTGTTATCTAATTGTTTTAGCCCATTATTGCATATTGATATTATTGATTTCTTGTTACCATATTGGTCATAAAAATGTCCATTGTTTGACCACTACTCTGTTCATTTCAGTATTTAAATGTCTTACAGAGATTGATTCTGTGTTGTCAATTAAAGGAGCTAACGCTGTATTTGTTTTTCTTCTTTCCTTTGAAGCTGGGCGAGGTGGACACCAGGATGTCAGATGTGAAGCTTCTCGCAGATTTTCACGGTGAGAATTTTTAATCTGGTTTCTGTAGCTTGTGTTGTTCGATCAGGTCTGTGTGAACACAGCGTGCTCCTCCAAACTCAGCCAGAAGAGACTGGCTCTTGTTGATTCCTTGGAGACCCCTCAACCCATGCTAATGTAATTTTGTTGTGATGGTTGTTGGGATCAGTAAACCGTGGGAGTGTGGTTCTGATCATGTTTAAGAGCAGAGCTGTAGCTGGTCCCAAATGTTTCTCTAGTTTAGGCCTATTAAACAAAATCCACTGCTGCATTTCATATGGCTGCCAGAACACTATTAACCATTTAGCCTGATTCACAATAGTTTATTAATAAGGTAATAAGACAGTTGACAGTTGTTGTTGTTTTTCTTTGAAGTAGTATTACTCATGGGAGATGGTACAGTATGATTGGATAATCACATATAGGTTTGTAAAATCTGAAGTATACCTGATGAAGTTCATACTGCTGTGTTGTAATATTTCTACAGGCTAATTACTGTGAGACATTAAATACCCCGAAACACAGATGAAAGGAGCTTTATCAAACATCCTACCATGTGCTAGAATAACTGTTAGTAGGCCCTGTCACAATAACTAGATATCTGATAATTACAATGGATTCGTGATTTCCTCTTTTTGGAGAAAATCAAACATTTTATAAGAGGCTCAGCTAACCAGTTTAATAAAGCTTGGGGCCCTTTCAAGCAATATGTCAGGGAACATGTTTCATTGACGGACATAGGCCCTGTTTACACTAGTGCGTTTTCGTTTTAAAACACATAACTTTTGCTATGGTTACGCATGTCGTTTACACTACTCTGGCATTTTCGACCCTCTAAAACGGAGACTTTCGAAAACGCTGCAGACCCTGTTTTAGTTTGAAAACTCTGGGGTTGCGTTTCAGTGTAAATGGACCAAAATGGAGACTTTTGAAAACGATGGCGTGGCTGCCCACATTCGCTCTGCGTATCCTTGACGACCATGTAAACAATAACATCATGCTCATTGTTGTACCCATAGATATACGTAGATTCCCCATTCGACTGCTCCAAGCACGCAGACGCGTCCGCCATCTACCTATACATACCTATGGTTGTACCTGCATGAATGGTCATGTCAAATGCGGTTTCGGTTGTGTAGTGTAGATGGAGATCATTTCTGAAACAGTGAAAACGCCAGTGTAGACGAGGACCGTTTTCGTTTTAAAACACCATTTAAAATGCACTAGTGTAAACAGGCATAAACGGAATCTTAGTTCTTGCATTTTTTGAGCCACACTTTTATTTATTTATTTTTTATTTACTATTTGTATTATTTATCTATTGTATTAAGTTGATCTTGTATTTTGCTTTGCTTTGTTTTCTTTTGTAATATATTCCTGCCGTAATGTGATGTATTTCTGAGAGAAACAACAAATTCAAGAAGCAAGATGGGAAACATTATAAAAACATGGGCAAAGCAGCTTGTTTCCCCTCAATACTCATGCCAACCTCTCACAACTTTCATACAATCGCAGTTATATCACAGCCAATCAAACACATGCTATGTTAAAGACAAGATGTTTGGAAATGTGAATGATGTATGTTGTATAGGAAATAATGATTGATTATTTCATTTCCACCAGTCTTCCAATCTCAACAAATCTGTATCATTCATTCTAGCTCAATAGCCCAATATTTGTTTTATTTCCTATTCCGAACAGTTTTATTTATTTTTATGATGGTGCAAGATATTAACCTGCATGTTAACCAGTATTAAAGCATTAGTTCACCCCCATAAAAGAGAAAATTCTGTCATCATTCACTCATCCTCATGTGGTTCCAAACCAGTCAGACTTTTGTTCATCTTCAAACCCAAACAAGGATATTTTTAATGAAACCTGGAGATTTCTGTCCCTACACAGAAAGTCCACACAACCAAAATATCAAGCAGCGCATTTGAGCTTGTTTAATATATTTAATGACGCCTTCGTATGTGCGTTTATCAAAGTTTTTATGTGAATAAAAGCCTAAATTAAACCTGTTCATCATAAAAAGTGGTTGTGTTTCTTCAGAAGACTTCATATGGATTTATTTTACGATTGCATTATGAATGTTTTGAAGCATCAAAGTTTTGCTTGCCTGGACTTCTCAGTGGAAAAACAGAAATCTGTCCGGTTTTGTTACAAATGTCTTACATTGTGGTTCTAAGGTGAACGAAAGTCTTATGGGTTTGGATAAATGACAGAATTTTCATTTTTGGCTGAGCTATCCCTTTAAGCTTCAAAAGAAAAGTATGGTTTGAAGAGATGATTTAGGTTTTCAGTATGCTGACAGGCTTTGAGAGAGGAGATCAGGAATTAGCAGCTAAATGGTGCTACTTCACATCTAGTGACCAAACATACATGTGTGAATTAAGAAACTGCACCATTAAAATGGATTAATTTCATGTTTTTACCTCTGTTTACATCTTTCTAATCAACATTTTTGTTGGTTTTTATTCTTAGTCACGGTTCAGCCACCAAAAGCAAAATGTATATGCATTTATTTTTTACATGGAGGAGTACAGTATTATTTTTATGTAAGCTTGTGCGTGTAGAGCAGACATATTTGTCAAATGACTGTTGTGTGCCACATGTTGGGTGGTCGTCCTGGGCTGGCGAGACTGTAATCCTCCAGCACATGCATCATAGTCCAGTTCTGCTTAACCACCACACAGTCACACCTGCATGTCGCCGCTGAACTAGCTTCCAGCTATCTACACCAGCTCTCTGACACATGATGAATGTAGCATTGTAAAGTCAGACTCTCATTACTCATGCATGCTTCATTATGGATGAGCTTTCACATCAGGTAACACACTTTACACCCGACTCGACATTCATCTAACACTGGTCTGTGAATGGGCCCCTCACTAATGGTCATATATGTTCTCTAGGAGCCTTCGTATTGGACATTGTTTACATGAGCCTGTAGATTAAAGCTAGCAACGATCAGAACTTCAGCCATGCAATTAAGATGATGATGATGATGATGAAGCAGCACTATGTCGCTCTCCAACTCGGTCCGTCCCTTTAATCTAGGCTACAGAAGGACAGCAGATGCTCTCGCCCACCCGCCGGCCTCTGCCACTCAATAAATAAAAGATAAGACGGTGCCATCGGGACTGTTTGGAATAATAACATTCAATTTGGAGAGAAGTGCCTCAACAAATGCACGCCAGAAGAATAGAAAAGCAGGAGATGAAAGGAGATATGAATGGAACTCGGGCTACAAACATGCTCGCCAAACAAATAGACTTCCTGAGAGCGCCAATCACAGGCTCTCACCCTGATTCCTGACCCGCGGAGGACAGGCCCGAGGAACGCAATTTGTTCCTTTGTACGGAAGGATCATAAGAGCGACTGCAACTTACTTTCTTTCACTGTTGCCGAGTGCAATTGAGTTCTCCGAGCAGGTGGTCCAGGCCTGCTGCGACCTCGGCAACTTTTGCTTTTTTGTTTCCTACAAAGGTTGGCTGAGGTTTTGGCAGTCAGCTCTGGCGTGTGGGGCTTTCATGAAGTTGAGGATTAAGAAGGACAGATAGGAGGAGGAGGAGGTACAGACAGTCAGCTCGCATTAAAACAACTCCTCATGGCCGATGGCTCCAGTCTCTCGGTCTCTCCACACGTGGCCTTTGTCTGCACCTAGACTTCCACGGGACCGAGTTGCACTCAAAGCTCAGCTGGTCGGGTATTGTCCCTCCTCAAAGACGGCCATAAGGGCAACCAGAGGAAAAAGTGTCAGCCTCAGCTTTTACACACCCTAGGAAAACTCAGGAGAAGAGAAAGGATGGATTAGCTTTAGCCAGCTCTCGGCTTGCCCACTCGCACATATCCAGACCCCCTCAGCTGTTTGAGACATCACTTAAGCCTTGTCAGTCCAAGCATTTTTGCTGGACATGGGGACACCCGATGCGCAAAGTCTCAGAAGAATGTTGCTGCGCTGGACTTTCTATAGAAATCGCGTTATCCCATGTTGAGCAGAAGTCTTCTTTTGATCTGTGTGGCTTTGTGAAGATGAACCCTTTTAATTACTTGATCATCGGGACACTTCATCGTCCTGTGATAAACCCCATGGTGAAGAGGCCCAAACAGTGAGGAGGGAATTCGCTCACAATCACTTGCACCTGCTGGTAGCGTGGTTTGTTCGTACATGCTGTCTGCATTATTTTAACATTATCATGTCACATCACTTTCACTTAATGCTCGAATGTGTCTACGAAATTAGATTTGAAGATGGTAACACTTTATTTTGATGGCCCCCTTTAGCCTAACTATACGTAACTTTGCAACTACGTCAACTTATTCTGCTAACCTTAACCGTAAACCTAACAGTCTGCCAATACTTAATGCACAGATCCGATTATTTGACGTATCTGATTTTTTTTGGCCCGCCTGTTTACATTCACTTTAGACACGACTGGTATCCGATATGCGTTTACATTAATTCCCGCCCATCAGTGATCTCTTTACTATGCACATGGTAGTAGGCCCTCAGGTTTTGAATGACAGTGCTATTAAAATTATTTATATAATTCACGTCGAGTGGAAACTATTATTTGTATGGACAACAGCTGTCATGAATGTTTTGCAGCACAAAATCTGACTAAACGGACAAAGGCCGGAAAATAATGTAAATTTTTATTTGTTATTTTATTTACAGCTCGTTAGATGTAGAATTCTGAAGTGAAATAAAGTAGCGCAGTAAGATTATATTTATTTGAATGAATTAACGAGAGGGAGAGAATGCGTGAGTGAGTAGCCTAATAGTGAAGCTTGTTGGTTTAATTACAAAAACCTCATTGCTCATTGCTGATAAATATAATGTAGGTTTTAGTAGCGAAGCTATTGTATTTATAAAATTCACAGGGCAGGGGTTGAAAACCAGCTCCTGAATGTTGTGCAATTTCTTACATAATGTTCCGGCCTCAATAAAATGCAAGCGCATATACAGCACAGTGGCTTTAAAATGCTGTCTTTGTGGCCAAACTTGTCGACCTCTCATTGTGGTGGCTCAGAGTTCAGAGGGGAATAGGATATGTTTGTTTAGACATAGGTCGGATGTCCAGATATCGGATATGTATCCGATTAAAATCCACATTTGGAAGTGGCCCAGATCGGATGCGAAAAAATTGAATCTCGTGCAGTATTTTGTGTTTAGGCGTGTGCAACAAATTCCGATCTGTGTTAGATGTGAGCAAAAAATTGGATGTTTTGTGCCAGTGTAAACGCAGCCATAGTTGTAAAGTTACATAGTCAACAGAATGTCTAAAGTTGACTGGATGTGTTCTGTTATAATCCTCTTCCCCATAATCACTAAAAAATGTACACAAACATCCATTTTAAATAACACTAGACTTAAGAGCTTGCCTTTGGCAGTAATAGCACCACGATACACTTGACTGGCACATGTTGCTGATGTTCATCAACCTGGCTTATTCTATCGAAAGAAGTCCTAATGACTTCACAAAGTGCTTGGTCAAATTGGTCTACGAGTGGTAAATAAAACATTGGGTTTAGTTGCTAAATGTTTAGAATTCACCCCGCAGTGTTTATTCTTAATATCTACTCCATGGTTTTATGATCTGTCCTCAGACATGCAGACAAGACCTGGATAAAGCCTAATAGTGTTTATGAAAGCTAAGTGTTTTGGAGCGATATGCTCTAAGTGTGGCCAAGGTTTATTTTTCTGACGAGGACTAAGAGTGGCTGACTCCATTCGCAATGATAAACAGGGCAAATTGGAAGCAGACACTGATGTAGTTGCTTGTTGGCCTGGGGGTGGACACCGTACCGCCTAGACCAGACCTTTGAATCACTTGTTTATGGGTGACATTTGGTCAGATTAAGTCCTTGCTGGGACTAAAGCCAAATCATCTCTTTTGACTGACCCTCGTTGGAAGAAGCAGAGTGTTTGTGTGGGATTTGAAGATGTATGACTGTCGAAAGAAAACTGCTGATCCAGCATTGCTAAGCGGACTGTCGAAGACACTCGTGAGGTGCTTTTGATGCTCGGCCAGCCTCTCAGCACACGGTTCAGTGGTTGGAAGAGTGTTGGGACTTAATGACTCAAGTTTTATGTAAGCACTTCTTGAACGGAAAATAGCAGAAGCCCTTCAGGAGGCATTTAATTAAAGTCATTGCCTCCTACTCTCTCCTATCTAAGGGGAAAACATGACATCACGCTCGGCGGAAAAGGGGAGAAAGAGGGCAGTAATGAACGGAAATGGTCAATAGACGTAACCGAGTGCTGGTGGGGGTCAAGTGACCTATTTGACCTTTGGAAACACAAGGTCAGAATGGGGCTGCCTCCTGCTTGACCTTTAAGCCCAAAATGTCAATTAAGACGTCTCCACCAGAAGAAAGAGAAAGGTCCATGAGAGATTTTGGCATTTCCTGGAGAAAATGTAAATGGCGATGGCTCATAACACTTGTCTCCATAATACTATGGTGTTGTATGTGATTACCAGGACATTGCTATGCAGTTATTAGGGTGTTTTGAGTGTTAGCATGTTGCTATGGTGTTATGGGTGGTCAAAAGTGCCCACCCCGAGGTCTCTTTAATATATGGCTCTGGTCCCGTCTTCAGCTTAAGTCACTGGGATGCTTTTCACTCAATTTATCAACTGCACTTCTTGTCAACAGGCTATATCTTTGTGCCATTCTTGTCTGTAGCACAAACAACTTGGGATGAGTTGTGTGTTGAAGTCCAGGCTAATACTTTGGCTCGAGGTTAACCTTATGAATGACCAGTAATAATGCAGCTTACTTTAGAATCTGTCCTCAAATAACATGTTACAGATGTTGGGGAGTAGCTAGTAATGGAATTACGTAATTTAATTACAAAATAAATGTTGCTGTAATCTGTTACTGGGTCTATTACATGTCCAAAGTAACCTTCACAACATTGTAGATAAATGGCCTCTCTGCAGATGCCAAGTGTAATTTTTATTTCATGTCGGTAAATTTCCGTAGCTCACCTAGACACTGAATGCATTGCACAGTTAGTTGGTCTCTCTTGGGTTCTGGGGGAATTTAATTGGTTTACTGAATGGGACTAGATATGCTTCACTGTGCATGTTCTTATAGGAGACCCCATTCTGTGAACTTTTAAAACCTTCCCTGTAATTGTTGCTGCCATATGACTCGGGCAGTCAAACATTGCGCCACCTTTGTCACGAGAACACAAGAATCAGTCCTGAAGAACACTGAACCATCTGCCTGGGTGACTAAACCCTTTACCTGCTGTGCTGTTGTGTGTGTGTTTGTCAAAGAAAACAGCCAACCGTTTTACAAGTGTTTACACACACTCGCCCCGCCCTCGGTCTTCTCATTTCCCACCATCCCGCTCTCCTTCAGCAGTCCTCCTGTCATCTTTAACTTTCTCCCATTTCCATAATACCCTCTTCAAAGGTATTCCCTTCTCTGGTGTCTCAGCAATGTCAGGTGGGCTCTGAAAACCCAAATCCGCTGCATTTCAACACTGTTTCATATCCCCTCACCTACCGACTGTTTGTGTCAGGGCACTCCATCAACACAGGAGCACGTCTGCTGCCTCCGAGCAGCTCCGCTGTCCCTCCTGACCTCCTTCCCCTGGACCTCAGTATTCCCCTGGATCTGAAGGTATTCACTTCACACCATGAGGCCAGGAACAGCAGCGTAACCCTCCTGGTCTGCTTTAAACCACAATGGGAACCATGTGCTCGTGTTTTGTGGGATTGGAGCCCACCATGGAAGAAGCTGTTTCTAATCCCAGTAAAACAGCATGGCATGGCTTGTGCGTCCAGTGCAAGATGTCCTTTTGTTTTCATCATCTATGTGAAGAAAGACGGTGTGACCATGTTATATAACCATGCCATGGCCCAATCTGAAGTATGGCAGAAATATATTTCCTGTATAACGAGAGCAGTTGCGCTGTATGTCGACGCACTAACCACAAGGCTATAAGTGCTGACCTTTATAGTGAAATTTGAAGACATACGATAACTTTGTGTGAGACCCAAATTTTATTAAGTTTAATTTATTAGTCATCAGGTTACATTTTACCGTAACTAATATATCTATGAATGCATTCAAACAATCAAGATGCAAAGGTTCATCTAACCCTTTAAGGGGTGACTATTGATGATTGATGACCATAAAAGCGCCAGCTATTGGGAAACTGAAATATTGCTCCATGTGTGATAGGGGATCACGTATCTCTGCAGACCACTTGCTTGAACTTGGCATCTCCTCTTGTCTTCTCCTGTAGTCTGTCAGCCTGAAAGGTCGCTCTCTTGCTTCTATGTTGTTTAATGTTTGTGTTCAAGCGTACAGTCATCTGAAAATGATAGAAGCATGTAAGAGATTACCAGCGGGGTGTTCGACATCCAGCCAACAGGAAACACACTCCAGATGAGAAGGCTTTACTGGCTTAGCCTTTTCTGGTCCAGAACAAACTGCATGGCCAAACTAGTAGTATAAGATTTATGATTCAGAAATAAAAATTGTAAAAATGTTTTGTTACAGGTTACAACATTATTAGACCACAGGCAGGCTCTATAAATTCTGCTCTCGCTTGATTAATGATATCATACGTCATGGACCTTTTTCATATTTCCATGTTTCTCAGCAGCGGAAGTCGTCATAGTTGGGTTAACTTGAAGAGCAGTGAATGGGAGAGTACCCCATATATATACAGTATATATATATATATATATATATATATATATATATATATATATATATACGTATATACTGTATATATACTGTATATGTGTGTGTATATATATATATATATATATATATATGTTCATCTATCGGTGCTGATTTATTAACTTTTTTTATTGTTATAATGCATTTCTATAGTGGATAGTTGCAGTCCTGGATGCTGATTTGTCAACACGCCGTTCTTGTCAACGTTTTCGACATGAAACACTAGGGATGTAACGATTCACTCAAATCACGATTCGATTTTTCTCACTATTTTTTTAACAAAATGAGATTGAAGACATATAGTAAATGAAAAGGTGTCCTTTTATTAGGCTATTGCTCCACGTTTCTTTGTGAAATTGAAATATAACAAAGCTAAAGTGAAATTTTAAAACAAATCCAAATCAAATAAGTTACACAAATAAAGAAATCTCTTTATATACAAACTAAGGCTTTGTCTGTGCTCTTTCCATTTAAAATTAGAGGCAACCACTGCATTTTAATCATGATCCAAACAAAGATGCAGCATACATGCAACATGAGCAGTTTTTAATCTAAATTAGACTGCATAATTTCGAAATTTGAAGAAAAAACGGAGTGGTCTGATTTAGTTTTGTGAAACTATATTACATAAAACATATCTGCAGACGAGCTGAATGAGACACAGATTCACTCTCTGCCAGCAGATGGTGCTTATGAACAGAAATGATTTAGTGTAAACAAAGCAGAGCTGCGCTTATGAACTCTACTTAAATATGCATTGTTCAGAGGCAAGATGAAAAGAAAATGCCAGTCAGTTCCCCTCAGAGATACATTCATATAAACTCGATTGTTAGACGTGATTTGTTTGGCATCTCAACCGATTTGAATCGTCACATATTTGAATCGATTTTCAACCAGCTCGCGGTTCATCGTTACATCCCTATGAAACACTGGTTCACCAAAGCCACTGCGTATATAACTGCGCAGCATCTAAAGAAGCCAACTATTAACCTTAGTTTTCAGAATCTTAGATCTTAATGAAAATTCTGTGTCCTTCATTAAAATATTTAACTGTGTACGTAACTGAGTATTTAGCATAATAACCATTTAATAATAGAAAAAGGCTATCTAAAAAGCCCTTTAGCAGTGGCTGTATTCACAGCATAGCACAAACCTGGTGAACAGGAGCTCTTAGATGTTGCTTCTTTCAGCTGAGGTTGGACAGGGCTGACAGAGGGGCTCCGGCTCACTTTTCCTTTCCGGCGATCTGTCATTGACAGGGGTCTTATCAGAGAGACGACCGCTCACATATCTCGCTCTCACTGTCACCTGCTGAGGGTCACGCTGCGTTCAGAGCTGTCTCGGTGGCCGACCCGTGACCCTCTGACCTTTACTGAGCCTGTGTGCCTTGCTACTGCTGGAATGAACACTTTGGTCATTACTTAACCTAACCTTGGATCACAATGTATTGGGAACTCTCTGTGCTTTACTGTCTGCATCGGCTGTGTGTAAGCTTTGTTTTTAACAATGTGTAGTAATACAGAGAGTAAAAAATGGACTTTGAGTTGCTTCTTAGATTAGCAAGTAAATCGTAGGTGATTCTGATCAAGCTGATGTTTATCGTGTTTGCGCCACAGGCTCTGACTGAGTCTCTCTATTGGTTGTTAATCAGAGTGGGTTTAATGAAGTCGCCCGCAGGTCTGTGGTTTTGTTTCCAGTGTCTGTGTGTGATTAGCATGCTTCCACCAGCATGTCCTCCTCCTGCACATCGAGTTCAACCGGCCTGCAGGAGAGAAGATGATTTCAAACATCCACCGCCACTAAAGATCAAATCAGGACTGAGTCACACACATGCACACACACCGGAAATCAGGAAACGTGTCACATGATGCCAGACGGATTGGCGATTGAAATCATGTACTTTTATTAAAGTCTGACGAAATCTAAACCGTTCATATTCTAAACTGGTGCTCTGGGACAAAACCCCACATCAGATATGGCAGGAAATCACATCCTGTTTACTCACAAAATCTGAATAATCAGTTGCTTATGGCTGGCTTTCAGAATTAAAACTGCTATTAGATTATTTCACTAGATTTTTGTGTGCTTGCTTGCAAGTGCTTGTCTGAACCAAAGTCGCCGCTAATGATCATAGGGTATTTATATATTTATTTAATAATATATTTGCAGATTGTTAAAAAATATATATAAATATACAAAAAATGTATAGCTAATATTGGCTAATATTGGTGTTCAAATATATTTTATAAGTACACTTTTTTTCAATGTAAATGTATAATTATTTTGTCCAAATAAAAATAAATACCTTGTAAAAATACAGTTTGCATTCACTCAAAACTGGAAATGTATTGTCTTGCCCCCTGAAGCACATTTTCTAATATAGTTTGGCATTTGAATGTTTAAACATGTATTTTAATTTTGAAGAAGATGTTTTCTTAAGCCGTGCTGCAGTATATTTAGCACATAGTCACAGTTACCAATACTTGTCTTAGCAAACACCTCTAACAACATGATTAGGTGCTGTGAGTGATTAAACTGACTAAGACAGAAAGAGGTGTAAGAAACATAGTTTGTGAGGTTAAATGTGGTTAGTGTGAAGCAGGCGTGTGTGTAGAGATCACATCTGATTTACACTATAGTGTATCTGACATGTCCATGTGTTTGAGCATGTGTTCATGTTAGTGTTAAAATGAACTAACTTGACCCTCTGCAGTGCTTTCTCTCAGAACGGCTTTGACTGGAAAAGACACAGCAGCTGGATTTTACTCTGGCTTTCTGTGCACTGCATCTTTTTGTTTATGCGTCTCTCTTCACAAGAGCCTTATTTTGAACTATTGGACCATCAGAAATGATATGAAATCATTGAAATCATACCCTTTGTGGAGTGGGCCCTCGTCCATATGCCTCTGTTCTGCTAGTGTGTTGATGTTTAGCAGGGTGGAGAAGCTCTGGTTCTTTTTTAATTCTTTATATACACGTATGTCATGTTAGTTTCATTGTACAGCAGTCGACTGAGGGGTGTAACTGACTGTATGAGTGTGTGGCTCACAGTCTGCTGTCTTTATTTATATATAGCTCTGGAGTACTACAGGTTTTGAATATAATCAGTTAATTAAGATTATGCAGTTCTGAAAGTTATAGGAGTGAAATGTCTAAAAGTGAACATTATCATTCTGTGTACGTATGGAATAAAAGAGTCTCTCCCAGAGCAATGTTGCAGTGTCTCTTTTAGGGCCCTATGGAATCCGTTTTATTTGTCCCAAATTCCATTTAATTAAAAAATAATAATAATTCTGGAATCCATTTATTTTGCACTTTAATTTTTTTAGACTCTTTTAATGGTTAAATTAAAATTATTAATCAAAAAACATGTCTAATTAATTGAAATCATGAGACTTACACAATTGAACAGCAATTTATTAAAAATAAATTACATTGCTAAGGCCCTATGAAATATTTTTTATTACTTTTTTCAAATTCAGTCAGTTTAATTTTTACCAAATTCTGTGAATCTTATGTTTTCCATTAATTTTCTGGATTCCATTTTAATGGTTTCATTAAATTTAAATAATCAATATCATGTCTTTATAAAGATAAATTAGATTTAATAAAGAATTAATTTATTATATTATTTTTTTTTTTAAGAAATACTGTTGTGTATTTACAGTTCTGGTAAATACATTCGGGTAAATAATTTTTCTGGTAAATATTCCTTAAAAATAATGTTTTAATATTTTTTAGTAGTAGTAGTACTACAATTACATGAGGTAATATATTTCTGTCAAGTTAAACCAAACTTTTATTTTGACAGGTTGCTGTGAATGCCTTTTTAAGTTTCTGTTTGTATATGGTATGACAATAGTTTTTTCTCAAAAGAAATGGTCAAATGCTCATGAAGTGACTCTCAGAGCAGTTCTAGAGATCATGTTCATGTGTTCACTCATATATTGAGGCGGCAGAAGCTGAAAGCTTCAGTATGTGTGCGTATGTAAACGAAACCGTGCGTCTGCGCCATTCATTCACACAGAGATGCGCAGAACATGCAGGATTCATATTTAAATAGTATTTTTGTGGCTTAATATTCACAGACACTTTCTATATCGCATTATACAGTAAATTCCATTTTTATGACTGGATTCCATGATATCGGCCGCATTTTCCACATCGCGGAAATCATAGTGCCCTACTCTTTGTTTCATCTTTTTGCTACGCTAAAATTTCTGATGTTTTCAATCCTCCACACTGTTAGTAAATCAACTGTAAATGCAGCGTAGTGTGAATGGACCGCAGGGCAGAAAGAGAGAGAGAGAGACTGGTGTCGCAACTAATTGTAGGTCAGGAAAGTTCATACAGTCTTCAGGAACGATCGAATCAAAACATCCCAGAACAATTTGAGCGTATTTTACAGAAACATTAGCAGTGGAATTATGTGACTGTGCAAGTTCTGACACTGTCAGGCTGTGTATGCTTATTTCTGAAGAGCAGAGCTGTAATAACGCAGCGTATGATCCTCGTACTACAGATGTGTGGGAAACAGTGAACTTGAGCTGTTGTGCAACAACACAGTTAGTAACCTGAGTCAGTTAAACGGGAAGCTTGCGTGTCCAAACTAGACCAGACGAGTGTTTTAATATAGTGTGCGCAATAGAATTAAACACACCACCAAATGAAGAGCTGGGAATTCAGAATTGCCCGTCAGGTAAAATCAGGTGAATCTGATATTATGTGCATTGTGCTATTATGCATAATTCCTAATGACCCTAAAAACAGGTCGGATTTTCTTTTGATTTCTCGGAGCGTAACGTGAGCTGGACATGTTGTCAGTCGCTGAGGTTAGACATGTTCGACATGCACATGTAACACAGAGCTTTCACATTGATTTACGTAAGGCAAGCCGCCACTGTGAGACACAGATATCAGATGGTAAGCGGATATGCTGTGATTGCCCAGCTGTGTGGCCTGATGGAGAGCTTGATTATGAGACGTTGATGATAGAGAGCAAAAAAAAAAAAAAGAGTATTTGTTCTCACAGTATTTGTGATGGGTGTCGCTGAGGGTCTGGCCGTGAGCTGTGGAGTGAAGTATGTGGACGCGGGGCAGACTGCCAGGAGACAGATGGAGGATCTGATGGACTGATAAGCCCTGGCCCCAGGCAGGCAGACAGACAGGCAGGCAGGTTTGAGCCTGGTTCTGCTGTGCGGGTAGAGCTTCAGGCGCGAGGCCCAGACAGGCAGAGGTGGAACGTGACTCCTGGCAGGTCTGCGCAGACAGCACACCACCACCAGCGCGGCCGACAGACCCTCGTGCATCACCTCTATGGCAACGCAAGCAGTGCAGCAACAACAGTGATGTCATGGCGGAGGTGTTTTTGTTTGGGGTTGCCATCTCAAACACAAGAGATGAAGTCACCTCATACAGGGCCGGCTGACATCAGAGCTTCCTCTAAGGTAGTCTCGCGTAGCCATACCTTCAGACTGAAGGCTGAAGGTCTGGAATCCATGGCAGCTTTCATTGGCCAAGGCCCGCCTATGAGGCCATTTGACCGACATGTCAAACAACCAATCACAGTTTGTTTCGTTCAGCATCACGTTTCGGGGCGTGGAAATGTCGTCACAATAACAGACTGGTGTGTGAAACTCTCAGACTTATTTTAAAGATTCTATGTCGCGAACTTTAAATATTTCACATACTTTTGAAAATCCAGCGGTTAGTTGATCCTGATAAGCGCACATCGTCACATTTGTAAACACGACGGCTTTCTTCTTTCGTGAGGGGGTTTGGCGTCATGGCATCTTTGTTTCCAGGCGGAACGTTAAAGAACGCGACACACATGTCTCCCGGAAATCCTGTATAATTCAACCAATCCGATGACGACTTCGCAACTCCTGAAGTGTTTCCACTTTTGTGTGCCGTATGCATCAGATGTTTAGCCAGCGGTCCGTGGGTGTGACATCTGAGGCTGAGACTACTGTCTTGATAACTTTGGGTATGTAAAGTCTTCGAAACATACATTTGTAAAGCAAACTCGCCTGACCTGAATCCCATAGATAATCTATGGGGTATTGTCAAGAGGAAGATGAGAGACACCAGACCCAACAATGCAGATGAGCTGAAGGCCACTGTCAAAGAAACCTGGGCTTCCATACCACCTCAGCAGTGCCACAAACTGATCCCCTCCATGCCACGCCGAATTGAGGCAGTAATTAAAGCAAAAGGAGCCCCTACCAAGTATTGAGTACATATACAGTAAACTAACATACTTTCCAGAAGGCCAACAATTCACTAAATGTTTTTTTTTATTGGTCTTATGAAGTATTCTAATTTGTTGAGATAGTGAATTGGTGGGTTTTTGTTAAATGTGAGCCTAAATCATCACAATTAAAAGAAGCAGAGACTTAAACTACTTCAGTCTGTGTGCATTGAATTTATTTAATACACGAGTTTCACAATTTGAGTTGAATTACTGAAATAAATGAACTTTTCCACGACATTCTAATTTATTGAGATGCACCTGTATTCCCATTCCCAGCAAATGCATATCTAGGTGGAGTCAAAAAATTTGGATTTGGAAGTGTTTCCCGAATGAATATAAAAAGTTCTAATTTTTTAACTCAGTTTTTACCTTTGATTAGGTTCTCTCTCTTTATTTGTTATGTTGAATGTTTAATTAATCTCTGAGACTCTTCAAGCTGCAAATGTGCCTGTGTTAAGTGAGTCTGAACATGTTTTTTGCTTGTTTTTACAGGTAGTGTCTGAGCAGACCTGTGGATGAGTGTGACAGCTGATTTCTCCACATCATGGATTGGTCAGAGATATCTGGGGATGCTCATTTCATAAGTGGATTTCAGTTGTGTGGACTACATGTCACGGCATCTGCTGTTTCCATTTACCATGCTTTGACTGCAGATACTGGATTACTCAGACTGTTTTCTACTTTACGTCATTTGTTTTCTACTGCTTGGACAGTACACAGTCATGCTAAAATATACAAAACACACATACAGTAGTTATGATGTTGAAACTCTTGTTCACTGCACCCACTGTTAAACTTTTATTTTTTTATACTAAAGTTTGTGCCAGGGATTAGATCTTCTAGCTATCTAATAAATATTGTTATAATATAAATTGTGCTAATATTTCAATAATATAGCAATGTTGTTTTATAAAGAAATAAGGCACTTTATGTTGTGCTATGTTGTAAATGACTACCGTATATCACAATCTAACGCATCCTCTTGTACAGCATTCCTTCATTTTAATACATAAATATTTTTTTACATGCATGTGTGTATAATTGATATAATATTATTTTTTACAATTGTCCTGAATTGTTGCTTAAATAAAAAAAAGAAGTGGATTGAAGCAAAATCTATCATGTCATGATGTTAAAAACTCTAAACTGGTGTTGACATACACACAATATTTAAGATAAATAAAAACACAAACTTTTTATAATTATATTTATTATACATTTGTAATAACATCCCAGTTGGAAATTCCCCCAGAATACTGTTCTCAAGACTATCAACATCTTCACATGCAAACAGCAGCTCAAAACCGGCTCACAAAGTATAAACATTGACTAATTAGTAATGTTAGTCTTATCTGACATTGACTTACTGCAATCAATATATGTGTGTGTGGCAGACATCCTGTTTACCCGCTGTCTGCTGCAGATTTATTGAGCTTCATTAACCTTAAACAAGTCATGTTGTATATGCACATGATTTCACTGGTGAGCAGCGACAGTATCAGTACCTGTTAGGCTGGAATTGAGTTTATCTGTCATTTCTTTTTGCACAGATCGAAAATTCTGAGGAAAGACAGTCATGAATTGCTCTTGACTGAATTTTCAAGGGAACAACCTTACTGCGTCATGAATGAATGTCTCATTTTCCATGTGTTTATGGTTGAAAACTTGTCGAAACTTGAAAACAATTGGCTATTACAATAATAAAACAATTAACTTATTTAAAGACAAATATTCTTCAAGCTCATCGAAAATATTTAAAAATGATAATATAGCCTTCTTAAATGAATCAACATGGCTTTTCTTTGTAAGATTCAGCTTTGCAGTGTGTTTTTGCATATGTGCCAGACAGAGATGGAGTACATATTGTGTATCCAGTCAAATCTTATGGATTCCCTCCATGATAATTTCCTATTCAAGTGTCGTTCAACGTCAGCTCAATAACACCCGTCTGCTGAAGTTACGAGCCCAGCGGGGTGCCACAGGGCAAGAAATATTATTTGTTTGTTGTATTTGTTGAAGTCGTTTCACGAGAGCGCACATACAGAAGTATTTCAACATTTTCACCTCCGCAAAGTTCATCAAAGTCTTCCTGCATAGCCAGTAAATGCTCCTGCCGTGGGTTTCTGAACAATGGCCGTGCTGATGTTTTGGCAATTAAATTTCATGACATCTTTATGGCGCTATCTCCGCTCAGCACCATTAGCATGACCACAATGCTTTCCCCTTCTCGCTCGCCTTTCTTTTTTTTCTCTTTTTTTCTCACACGCAGAGAAAATGACCTCTCCGCCAATCTCAATTCACTGCACTTCTATAGCGTTGAATGGACAAACTCAACAAAGGTTGACATAATTTTCTCAGGCTTTGATTGGCCCCCAGCATGCCCCACAATGACATCATGCCCCCCCCCCCCCTCCTCTGCTGGATGCTGGATCGTCAGGGTTACGGTGGGCAGGATTTGGCATCGGCCCGTTTGGCTGGTGTTAATGAGTGTGGGCAGAGATGGCGGCGTTTTGTGGTAAACAGTCCTGGGAAACAGTGAGGGAGGGCACATCCGACACCCCCGCTGCTGCAGGAACTTTCACATGGGCTGTTCACATGAACACGTTTGTACGGTGCTTCACACTTCCTAGTCGGCCACGAATGCGTAACGTGCAACTTCTGAGGAGGCGAATAAATAAATGGAAGTGGCCGTCGGTCAGTGGATGGGGGGTTGGTGCGTGTCTCTTGGAGGATATGAAGTGATTAAAGGAGCTGTGTGTTGGGAGAAGCCTGCTGTGATTAATTTTTCCTGAATTAATTACAGAAGCTTGTGCCAAAGGGGATTTTCTCAGTCCTCCAGCACCACCTCCCTGTGTTTCTTTGTTTCCTCATGACTCCGTCCAATCGCATGACAGGAATTAAATCCCTAAGTCACACCCGTAAATCTCCAGCCCTCGCTCAACTGCGGCTCCCCTTTTCGGCAAGATCTTTTTTTTTTTCCTGTCTTGCCATTTAAAGGAACAGTTCGTCCAAATATGAAAGAGCTGTCATCATGTACTGACCCCGTCATTCAAAATCTGTGTGACTTGATTTCACTCTTTTCCGTACAGCTGCCAATCTGCAAAAAGAACAAAAAAACTTCTTAAAAGTACCATTAAAGTTACACAAAAGCACTTTATGAAAGCTTTGTGTGGAACAGACTGAAATCTTCCCTTCTGCAGCTCTCCAATTCACAGAGCCTACTTTCGGTTCAAATAGGGCACAACTAGATGCCAAACATGATCGGTTTTCACATGTGTTATGTTCGATCACAGTGCAACAGCATGGGATTTGAGCATTTCCACGGATAACGACTTGAGTTTCAGTCTGCTCCACGGGTTTGAAGTGACGTGAGGGAGCAGTTGAAACCGATTCAGTGTGATAAAGGTTGCTGGTTAATCACTTTACACCGGTTACATAAGGAGACCTTGATTATGAGCTGTTTGTCTTGCTGTCAGAAGCATGTGACGTCAATGTCTAAATTCCCATTTTTTCTTCTGCAATAGCCTTCCAGGCCTTCGGAGGCTCTATTGGCCAAAACCTATCCGTGGGTTTTCCAGCAGGGGACCTCTGACCTTGTGCAATGAAATGTATTTTTCTCATTGGTGGCGCTCCAAAACCACAACAGCCTCGTAGGTACAAGTATCACACACATACAAATGGCCATTTCCCCTTGGAGGAGCCATTAATGAGTCTGAAGCTTAAACGGGGCCCGGTGCCAAACCCCGCTGCATGTGAATGCTCGCACAGCACGCTTTAAGCTCCATCCAAACCATTTCCTCAAAACGCTCCCGCCTCCCAAAGAATGACAGCAGAATAGAAAAAAAAGTCCACAATTACTCCTCGGCCACTGGCGCGGTCCCAGCGCCAGTTGAAGCTTTATTTCATGACTGTACAATATTCCTGTGACCTCACAGATATGCCCAGAGACGGACTGTTGAAGACATTCCACCATTCATTAGCACTTTCCTGTCTTTCATCTGATACCTGAACCGAGGACGCAAGACACCTTGGACACATCTCCTGGTGCCACTGTGACGGATGTTCAGCCAGTACTCTTTTCACATGTGTATGCTCCGGTGATTTATTCCTTTTAATAGGCTTATTAAGTGGACTCATTACTAACGCCCAGGGCAGATGTTAGCCAAGACTTCTTGCTTGTCAGGAGAGTGCTGATCTCCATGTCGCTGTGTGGCTCTGGGCGTTTGGCAGCGCGGGCCGCGGGCGTTGGGCTGGGCCGCTGCGGGCGGAGGCCTGCCAGTTTGGATGGGCCGCACATGTATCAGTTACTGCTGGCTGGTGGAGGGTGTGTGGGTGTACGGGAATATGAACCACACCGCTGAGCTGGATCGCTCTCTCTGTGAGCATGAGAAAACTTTCCAAAGCAGTCCCTCAATCTGCTCACCTTTAATAGAAATCTCTTGCTTCGTCACTGTGCACTTATTCTTCATAAAACAGATGCGGTCCGGGGCCCCGATCAGTAAAACTTTCTGGTCTGGCTAAAGTGCTTGGTATTGACGTGAAACCGCTGTTCATTTTGACTGAAGTCATTTATTTATTTGGTAAATATATCCTGATCACCTTGTTCTGGGTTTACTTTGGGACCAACTTGAAAGACCGTATAAATGGCATGCTTCACTATGGCTGACCTTCATGGATGCCTGATTGTTTATTACATAATTCCTCAAAGCTAAGCAGCAAAAACCTGCCAGAAGAGATGTGTTAGAGTTGGATGTTTAAAACTCTGTTTCTTTCTCGTTCACAGTGAGGGAGGCGGGGTAGGGTAGGGTGGGGGTATGCAGTGCAGCGGCCAGCGGCTAGACTGACATCCATGGGAATCTGGAATTCCATTCAGCAGTAATTATCTCCGTCAATACAGCGAGGAGGAGGGGAGCTTTGAGAGGACCAATGGAGGTAGGGGAAACTTGGAAGACAGAGGAACTGAAACCTTAAATCTGGGTGCTCAAACTCAAAGATGGCACTCCCGTTTGGTGCCGCTAGGAGTGCAGGCACTCTCCATGATTATTGAGAGCACATCTGCGATTGGCTAATAGGCATGAGGCCGCAAGCAGAGCCACATAAGCTTGGTACAAATCCTTCATCACGCTCTACCTGTCACGGTGGCTTCCTGGGGGAGTCCCCATTGGTTGAAATCATGATCACTTTCTAGGCGTCCCATCCTCGATCCAGTCCAGTCCCCCCAATGCCTGGGCCCGGGACGGACGGTCCAGTTGTCCCCCCTTTTTCTGCAGCACTGGCCACAACAGAAGGATATCAAGGGTGATATTACCATGTTCTTTTGTATCTTCGATTATCTGCTTGTCCAATCAAAGAAGATTCCAAGTATTTTGTATTTAAATTTGATTTAAATTTAAACCATTTAGTGATCCAGATTCACATCTCTGTTACTAAAAGTATTCTTTTGAAGTCAGAAGAACTGACCTGTAATTCAGTGGCATTCTCTTAAATGTAAAGGTCCTTGCACACTGAGTGCGAAATTTTCGTAAGCGTTTTTTCGTATTCGTCATCCTAAAAATTCATCACGCACAGAAACCTTGCACACTGTGTCCGATGCGTATTAATTAATCTGTTGTGAAAAAATTCGCAAAACAGTACTAAATGGAGTCTTCAAGCTGTGAGGATGATTTTGTTGTCCTCTCGCTTCATAAAAAGAGAAAAAGAAAGGAAATATTGGGTCCATCGAATCCTGAGATATAGAGAGGACCGAGAGTTCCCCCTCTTTATTAAGGAGCAGTGGGATTATCACGGGGGATTCAAAGTTTACTTCAGGATGTCAGTGGCTCAGTTTGATGCTTTGCTAGCGATACTAGAGCCGGACGTAAATTTTGGACTTTGTGTGCAATGGCCTTAAAGGTTCCAAAAGGAGTTTTTTTGTGGAGCTTTTCCATAATAGATCCATTTTAGGTTCCCCAAAGAACCTTCATAATGTTCATAAAGGACCGATTTTCTTACCTTTTTCCAATATAAAGAACATTTTATGGTTCCATGGATGTTCTTCATGGATCTATAGATGCCAAATAAAGAACCTTTATTTTTTTAGAGTGTACCTGTGGTTTTTCCTGTTGTCTGAGGAAGAACCTCTTGAGGTCAAAAGCTGTTTATGGTCCAGGAAGTTGAATCAGTGTCTTGAAATAATACAGGTTCAGTTTAGAGTTTATGAACAATTGTGTCACAGATCGGCAGATTTTCAAAAATGTAACAACGCTGCATGATTATTCCTGAACTGTTTCATAGCACATACAATATTTTACGTAATTTTGTGCGAGTGTTCTGACTCACCTTTGCCTTCTCTGCTGTAGATTAGAGAGGTGGTTTCACTCCATTCAGGTGTGGTTTGTGATTATTGTTGAGCTCAGGCCCTCTCTGATAAAGTATCTAGCAACCTCTGTCTACTTCAGATACAAACCATTTCACCTGAGCTGGAGCTGAATGAATGAACGAGGCCATGCATGAGGGATTGTTTTTAGCGTGTATGCTGGTATCTGACAGATGCTATCAGGCCGGTCATGTTTTTGAGTGAATGGATTACGCAGCGAGGCGCATGCACCGAGGCTGGTGTACGTGTCAGGCTAGCAGTTTCAGGTCTGTTCAGTGCTTCTAAAGGAGCCGCCGGTCATGGGGAACTCTCTGACCTACTGACCCCGGGACACTCTCAGGTCTTTTTACAGGCAGCACTTGAATTTCATCAGGCGGTGTGGAGGGCTGACGGGGAGGTGAGGAAACCATCTATCAATCAGGGACAGCTAGGTGACACGCTAGCCAGGTTAAGGACACTGATGCTGTTCTCCGTTCTCTTCTCCAGGGGTCGTGGGGACGCTCTCTGGCTCCCACGGTAGCTCCCTGTGCCCTGATAAACGGTGTCAGGGTCGGCCAGCGGGTCGATAGCCATCCTCTTATCTGGGTAAGCAGCGGTCATGTTTGCAGATGGTGATGGATGCCTGATTGAGCTGTTTTTCCTTCTTTTTCACACATATTGAACTGAGCCATCAGGTCATGCACTGGAGGAAAAGCATGTGCTAATGGCTCAGAGCTATGCTTGGTGTTTTTAGGCATGTTTGCATGCAGAGGAATGTTGACTTTCAAGTGACATTACCTGCAATTCATGGTCAGATGCAGGAAGTGCACATTAAACCTTTAGCCCGTGTCTGGTAGATTTTGATTAAAACATCTACAAGTGCCACACATATGTATTCTTTATTAGAACCCAATATGTCTTTATAGAAATAGAACACAAATAAAAATTTGCTTCATTTTCCAAGGCATTCTTACATGTTAGCTTAGTTTTTTTTTTAATGATAGTTACCCATTCCTGCTCTGCACACACTGGGCTTCTCTGCATTCTGGGAAGGTCTTTGAACCATATTTATAGAATTTCTAGAAATTTTGGCTATTTGTTGGCTGTTTTTCATTCTCTATTCACTCCAAAACATCCACTTTTTTATTTATTTTTTATAGAATTTAATACATGGGCACAATTTATATTGGCCTAAAAAACAATTACAAACATTTAAGCTTCAAATTAAGAGTTTTTTTATTATTGATGAATCAGATTGAGTCATCACCGGTTTTGCTCACATATACAGTAAGTGAATGAGACCTTTTAACTAGTTGCTTGCATATTACTAGCATATTGGCTGTTTATAACTACTTATAAAATATTATAATTTATTTATGCATGACCATACTTTAGATCCCTTAACCCGACCCCATAACTAAACTTAACTACCTTGCTAACTATTAATAAGCAACAATTAGGAGTTTGAGTTAAAAGTCATAGTTAATAGTTAGTCAGTAGTGAGAACTAGTCCCCAAACGTGACCCACTTATTTCTATAATAATCAAAAATATCTGTGTACTGCTGTGCATCCTGCCTTGTACTTTCAGATCTGTCCCAATTTGATGTTTAATCTGGGAGCACAGGCTGATTAAAATAATGACGACTAAGGGATTTTTCTCTCTCTACTCATGTTCAAAGACATCTTTGTCCTTCAGTGCAACCTACTTGAAATTTTGCCCAGAAAGTTGATGCTGGCCGATTGTTATCAGAAGGCCCTAAAATCACCCTGTTTATATCCCCTTTCTTGTAATTTAAACCACTTGCTTCTTATTAGAAATCTGAGATATGCTGCATGTTTCATCTTTATTCTGCTCTTTGTTTTTAATCTCATCTCATCCCTGTGTAAAATAAATTCCACCTCATATCAAATGATATGAGAATGACAGGTAGAAACGGATATTGCTCCTCTGACAGCTCATTATGAATATGCGCAGGTCTGGAACACAATGCATGGCTCTGTGCCACTGCTAATCTAGCCTGCCCTCTGTTTTAGCACCGTCGTGTGTGTGTGTGTGTGTGTGTGTGTTTGTGTATGTGTATTCAGTGTGCTTATGTATAATTAATTGAAGTTGTTTTGGCCTCAGAACAGCTCCTGAAATACAGGAAGGAAACACATCCTCTCTGTAGTGACAGTTCAAAGAGAAATGAAAGTGAGATGTGAAAAAGTGAAATGTTACTGTATGCTAATTTTATACATACACATGAACAAGTGGGTGTTCATATTCCTGGACCGTTCTGATTCTGTTTCAACTCTTTCATTTCTGTCATGCTCAACAGTTTGAAAATTTTGTTATAGGGAAAAAAATCATAGTGATCAAGATAATGATGTTTGCTGAGTAATTGCAAACCATTTTTGTGATTTATTCATAAACTATTCATAGTACAACAGTAATAAACTAGTCAACATTTGAAGTGGATCAAAACCTTTCATCAAAAAACCTAAAACCAAAATGCAGGACAACTTTGATGAACTTTTTTGATCCACTTCAAGTGTTGACTACTACACTATATAGTATGTGAATTGGAAATAATTTATGAAGTTAGTTACAATATTGGTATTTTTCAAAGCTGTAATCTAGTAAATGATTGCGAATAATGGTTTTAGAATTCGTCAAATGTTAATCTATTGGTGGTGGTCCTTAAAACTTAAAACACAACATCTGTTGTGTTTATGATCTTTATACTTTGGAAAATATGATTATATTAGGATTCAGCACTAACCTTATCAAAGCAAGGTAAAAATATGTGACCCTGGAGCACAAAACCAGTCTTAAGTCGCTGGGGTATATTTGTATATTAAGTAAAGATCATGTTCCATGAAGATTTTTTTGTATATTTCCTACTGTAAATATATTTAAACTTATTTTTTGATTAGTAATATGCATTGCTAAGAACTTCATTTGAAAACTTTAAAGGTGATTTTCTCAATATTTAGATTTTTTTGCACCCTCAGATTCCAGATTTTCAAATAGTTGTATCTCGGCCAAATATTGTCCTATCATAACAAACCATACATCAATGAAAAGCTTATTTATTCAGATTATGTATAAATATCAGTTTTGAAAAATGTACCCTTATGACTGGTTTTGTGGTCCAGGGTCACATATATATGTATGTGTATGTATATATATATATATAAAACAAATCTAGTTATTTCACTTTTAGAACTGTGAGATTTTCATATTTTGAATGTTTATTTGCAATGGTGTTGATAACCTTTCATTGTAATTGTATGTCTTCCTTTTATTCTTGCAAACTGAGAGAAAGCATGTCCATACAAACTAAGATGCATTTTGCTCAGGTTGTCTTTTCAGAAATCATTATTGCATGTCCAGTAGCGTTCAGAGCATTACAAGTAAAATGCCTCTTTGCGCTAAACCTACAAAAGCACCATGGGGAATGAATTCTGGACCAGACACAATTTCCATCCTCTGCCAAAGAGATCCATTCATATGGGAAACTGGCCCTAGAGGAGAGACGAATCTGTGTGTGAAATTAGATTTTTTTGTGGCACGTTCATGGAATATAACCTAAGCAGACTAATTTTGCTAAACTCGACATTATGAATCATTTTTTAACCCACTCCATTAGAGTCCATTAACATAACGTGAGTCTCTGAGCCTCGCTGGACACGACTCAGCAAATCCATTTGCTAAAATAACAGTATAATTGCGCTAACCTGCTCTCCAGGGATGATTTCCTCTGCGCAGACACAAATATTCACTTAATATAGGCAATTTGATTTGGAGGGGGAGATGCAATGCTGTGGATATTGTCCAAACGCTGAGGAGACGTGTGGCGTTGAATGGCAGAGGTGTATCCTCACAGATGTGCGGTACATGACGCAAACTAAGTAGCCAGGAAGTCCGCTGGCCCATGGTGTGGCGTGCCAGTTGGGTTTGACAAAATGGCTCTCCATAATAAAGATTTAATTCACCCAGAAGACTGCTGCTATGAATATGAATGTGTTTTTTTAGCTGTCTGTATGCAGAGACATGTTCCGATCAGAGGGGGCTGTAGGGACATGTTAAATTGGGACGTTAAGTGGTGGAGGAGAGTGGGTGGCTTGCAATGACTGAGTTTGACAGCCTGCATGATTTTCCATAGAGCAGGACCAGGCCCGGCTTGTGGGACCTTCAGCAATATAATGGAAATAAGCCCCATCTGTGAAAAATTCCCAGAACATAAAAACATCAATAGCACTTCTAGCATGTGGTGAGGGCTTTCTTTCTTTTTAGTTATCTTTTTGTCATCTTTTGCTTAATGTCACAATTGAAAGGTGTGTTTTAAGTGTTAAATGTTAAAGCATGTGCTCATTTAAACCCCTCATGTGAAAATAAGCAAACTAGGTCCTGCTTGCTCAATTTAATGGTACGGTTTAGTTGTGTCAAAATACTATGCTCACTTCCTGGGTACATGTGTTGGAAGGGGCACATTGGGTCCAATACTGTGTGTCACCTAAACCAGGGGTGTCCAATCTTGCTCCTGGAGGGCCACTGCAGATTTCAGCTCCAACTCAAATTAAACACCTGAACCAGCTAATCAGGCTCTTCAGCATTACTAGAAAATTCCAGGTATGCTGGAGCAGGTTGGAGCTAAACTCCGCAGGATATTGGCCCACCTGGAGCAGGTTTGGACACCCCTGCCCTATAAGATGGCCCAGACCTGAACAGGACTGCACACATGGTCTCTTGAGAATAGACTAGACCAGGGGAGTCCAAACTCTTTCCGGAAGGGCCACTGTCCTGCAGAGTTCAGCTCCGGCCCTAAACACACCAGATTTAACTAATCAAGGTCATCAGACTTACTCCAAACCTCCAGGCCAGTGGTTCCCAATCCTGGTCCTGGAGAACCCCCAACACTGCACATTTTAGATGTCTCTCTAATCAAACACACTTGATTCAACTCATCAGGTCATTAGTATAGACTCCAAGAACTAAAATGTGTGTGTCAAAAAAGAGAGACATCAAAAGCATGCCGTGTTGGGGGGCCTCCATGACTAGGGTTGGGCCCCCATGACAAATGTGTTAGAGCTGGTTGGAGCTAATCTCCGCAGGATATTGGCCCACCAGGAGCAGGTTTGGACACCGTTGGCCTATAGGATGGGCCATCCCTGAACGAGACTGCACACATGGTCCATTGAGAAAGTACTAGTCCAGGGGAGTCCAAATTCTTTCCTGGAGGGCCACTGTCCTGCAGAAGATGAAAGAGATGTGTTTCAGCCGTTTCTTGAAAATATTAAGGACTCAGTTGCATCCTAATTATTCACACACAAACCAACTACTCAAGGTAATCAGACTCACTAGAAACTTCCAGGGAAGTGTGTTGGAGCTAAACTGGACACTGGCCCTCCAGGAGCAGAACACCCCCGGACTAGACTGAGCCACTGACCACCCTGCATGTAAACATTGTTTTGGAATATTGGTAATTCTGTCAATTTTATGTGATGCAAAGGGGTACGCTTATGACCACATCTTGGTGAGAGTGGCAGTGTGAGAACCCATGGGATTTCATTGGCTTTTTGGGGTCAAGCTCTTTTCTATTGTGATATGGGTGCAGAATGAGAGGGGACGGGCTGAGCGTCCTTAGAACGTGTCACCTGTGGCCACTTGTATGTAATACCTTTGGGAACTGGCTGTTTTTAATGTCTGCACTGGGGATTTTCTCCATTTATGGAGATCTCTTTTATAAAACCCTCTTACACAACTCCTTTGTCACGCTAGACCAGGGTTTCTCAATCTATTCCTATGCTGCACATTTTGAGTATTTTACTAATCTGACACGGCTCATTTAGTTCATGGAGCCCTCTACTAACGAGCTCATGAGGGAATCAGGTGTGTGGATGATATGCGAAATGTTTGGAGCGAGCAATCAAACTAAGTGTGAAAACAGCTACAGTATAGTCCCATGAAGTGGCCTCAGCTGCACGTTGATAAATTAATAATATCCCTCTAAAAGTCTCTTCATCACACTCTGTGGCTCCTCCAATGAGGAATGTTTCATGAGTTTTTCCTCAGCTCTCACCCACAGATCAGAGGTTCAGAGAGATGAGGGGTTTTGTACCGGGACACACTGGACCAGTAAAACCGGGAAGCGATCCATGGATCATCTGAGATGTGACAGCAATGCTATAGCGGTGTCGGAGCTTGTTTGTGTGTTTACATCAGCAATGTCGCTGACTTGATCTGCAGCAGCGGTCGCTCTGACCATGAGTGTGAAGTCATGGGGTTTGAGAGAGCTCCAGCGCTCTGCATATCAGATCATTAGCAAACCAGCAACAGCCATAATGACGCTTTGGGGGTTATAGAGAGGCAATGATAATTTTTTATGAGAAATGCGCAGCAGTCAAGCTGCACTTGCCAAATGGTCTCAGTCCAGAGTCTTTAATAACATTTGACATTCCAGTATCTGCTAGGTTTAAACATCTCGCTTGTTTGCTGGAACCTGCTGCATGTGCACCCCAAACCGTCTGGCACAGATGAGCACAGGCTGACAGACACCTGTCTGTGTTTTCTCTGAGTGTAGTTTGAATGTACAAAATAGTTCTTAGGACACTAACTGAGGCTAGTCTCACAGAGCCATACTTTTGCATTACAACAGTCTGGTCCACTTTGAACTTCAATTTTCAAATCCACTTTTGAAGTCAAGCCAAGAACCACCCATCTCAAACTCATCTTTGAGCTTGTTCTCTGTTAAGTGTTGATCTCCCTACCAATTCCCAAATAAGTAAAATAATTGATTTTGGTAACTTTAGTTTAGGGACCAATTGTCACGGTTGCTGGAGTCACTGTCTCATTCATGCTTGTCTGTGTGGTGTGTTGCGTGAGTGGGTGTGTCTGAGCTCGTGATTACGGGTTGATCAGCGCCAGCTGGGACTCATTACTGGGGGCTATTTAAGATCTGCTAACGCTACTCTCCTTGTCAGATCGTCAGAGTTTCTCTGTGTTCCTGTCCTCATCCCTGGTCTGTTTCTGGATTTTACTGGTCTCTACGCTGGCTTTGGTGGACCTTAAGACTGGACTTTGCTGCCCATTGCGTCCCTGCGCCCGTCTTCCATCCACGCTGTGCACGAGCTCTGATTTCACCAGCTACTTTCTCATTCTGCTAAATAAACCAGTTGTTCATCCGCAATTGAATCCTTCTCTTCATTTCCAGAACGATCACGTAACAGTACGATCTGACCACCAATGGATTCAGCGGAGGCTCAGAGTATCCAAGGAGTACTGGAGAACAACAACGCACGTATGGATCGTCAGGAGGAGCAGATGTTCGCCACCGGACGGGCCATGCAAGCGTTAGTGGCGCAGGTGTCCGAGCTCACCACTCAAATTCAACATCTGAGGATGCCCGCTGCGCCACCCCCCCCCCCGCCGGTTCCCCCAGCGCCTCCGAGCAGCCTAACTTGAGGATTCAACGTGAGCCACGGCTGCCGACACCGGAAGCCTACAAGGGTGAGCCCAATCTGTGTCGAGCCTTCCTTGTAAAGTGCTCTATGTTTTTTTCTCTGCAACCGCAGACGTTCGCCACAGAGGAGTCCAAGGTGGCGTTGGTTCTCACGCTGCTGTCCGGAAAGGCAGCGTTATGGGGAACGGCGGTGTGGGAGAATCGTCATCCCTGCTGTTCCTCGTTCCACGCACTGTCCGAGGAGATGAGGAGGGTCTTCGACCGTGCGGTAGTCGGGCGCGAGGCGGCGCGCAGGCTGGCCGATCTCCACCAGGGTGAAAGATCTGTCTCGGACTTTTCCATCGAGTTCCGAACCCTGGCGGCGGAGTGCAAGTGGAACGAGGAGGCGCAGTGGGACATGTTCCTGCATGGGTTGGCTGACCGGATTCAGGGGGAGATGTTTAGCAGAGAGTTGCCCACTAGCTTGGATGGACTGATCGATCTAGCCAAGGAGGATGTTGTCTCCGTTTTCATTGTGGACTCACGACTACAGCAACGTGACCAGCGAGATCATCAGTCGTTGCCTGAAGAAACCTTAAAATGGCACAGCCTTTGATTATCGCCCCATCGAGTCTGGACGTACGGTCAGCCACCGGTGTAATTCTGACAGCGAACCCATGCAGGTTGTCTTGTAGAGCTCGGCTTTCCCGGGACACTGGAGAGAGAACGCTAGTGCGACGCAGGGGAGACAAGATTGTGACACTCTGTACTGTGGTGCGTCGGGACACTTCCTGGTGGTGTATATTGTCTTGAATCAGTAAAAAAGGTGGGAATTGCGCTCTTCCCTAATCCTACTTGCCAGATATGCCAATGTTATCTGTTACTGTCGGATATAGTGGTGTGTCGTTTAACCAATCCTCCAACACCACTCTCCTCCCGGTAAGACTGCAATGGGCGGCAGGAAGTTACGACGGGTCAGCTCTGCTGATATTGATTCGGGGGCTGAAGGCAGTTTTATGGATCGTAATCTGGTTGGGTAGCACCAACTCCGGATCTCCACTACCTCGCTCCGCCACAAGAGGAGGTTCTGAACGGTCAGTGCACTCAATGGACAGTCACTTCCTGACATCACTCATTCCACGCTACCCGTCACACTCATTACGTCTGATCAGTAACCACACAGAGACCATGACGTTTTACGTCACTGACTTTTGTGTTGAAACACCCCTGGCCCCGGTGGTGCTGGGCCATCCCTGGCTCGTCCAGCACAACCCCAGAGTTAACTGGGGCCAGAATTCTGTTTTTAGGGTTTGCGAAGACATGTGGAGTCTCTAGAGAACTGGCCCATGTCACAGACATGCGCCAGACATCCTGTCTTGTGTCTGCTTGCCCCACTTCCCCTGTGTCTTGTGTGTCGTTGCAGGATGAGGCGGTGAATCTTGAGAGGAGTCAAACGTGCCGGAGGAGTATCTCGATTATGCCACAAGATACCCTGAAGCATACCCATTGAGGTGTTCAGTAAGTCCAGGGCTGCTTGTTGAAATTCTCTTCCTCCACATCGTCCCTATGACCAAAAGAGGTGTGCCATAGATCTAGTGCCAACTTTATGGTACGTCTCCGCTTTTGGGCTAAGGGCAGATGAGAACAACCCCATATACTCGCTTTCGGTTCCAGAAAGGTTCAATCAGAGGCCATGGAGAAATATAAAGAAGTTTCTGATTCTCTAGCAGCCGGGATAAATGGCTCATTCGTCCTTCCTCTTCTCCCGCTGGGGCAGGATTCTCGTTTTTTTTCGTGGGAAAGAAGGATGGTTCTCTGCGACCTTGCATTGATTATCGAGGGTTGAACAACATCACGGTAAAGAATACTTATCCTTTGCCGTTGATGTCTAAAAATGAGGGAGAAACACAACAGCTTTCGAGAAAATCGGTTCCCAAGCAGGAAACACTGAGCAAAACAGCTCCATCTTTAGTAAATTCTGTTAGATTTGCGTAACGCTTATCATTTGGTCCGCATTAGGGAGGGGGATGAGTGGAAGACCGCGTTTAATACCCCCAGGGGGCACTTTGAATATCTTGTTATGCTAAAAAAATGGCCCACAGCATTCGGCATAACTGAAGAGAGCTGTCCAACTCCCCCGCGGTTTTCCAAGCACTCGTCAATGACGTGCTGAGAGACATGGTAGATCAGTTCATATATGTCTACCTGGATGACATATTGATATTTTCAGCACTTGAGTGAAGAACTTCTCTCCAGGAATGTATACATCATCTGTTCAGCACGTCAGGCGAGTGCTCCAGAGGCTGCTCGAGAATGGGCTTTTTGTCAAGGCGGAGAAGTGCGAGTTTCATGCACAGTCAGTTCCATTTTTGGGTTACATCATCTCGTCCGAGGGGATGCGCATGGATCCCGACAAGGTTAAGGCTGTGGTGGACTGGCCAACCCCAGATTCCCGTAAGGCCCTGCAGAGGTTTCTGGGGTTCGCCAATTTGTACAGGCGTTTTATTCGCAATTTCATCCAATGCCACGGGTGGACTGGTGGAGCTAGGAAGAGCGTTCCTCTGACTGCCTTGACCTCCACCAAGACGACGTTCAGGTGGTCTGATGCAGCTGAGGCTGCATTTACCAACCTCAAGAGCCGCTTTGTTTCAGCTCCTATTCTCATTACCCCTGATCCCACACGTCAGTTTGTGGTGGAGGTCGATGCGTCAGAGGTGGGGGTAGGTGCGGTTCTTTCCCAGCGCTCCTCCTCGGACGACAAGATGCACCCTTGCGCATTTTTTTCTCATCGTTTGTCGTCCGCCGAACGTAACTACGACATTGGTAACAGAGAGTTGCTGGCAGTCAAGTTAGCCTTGGAGGAATGGCGTCATTGGTTGGAGGGTTTGGGGGTACCCTTTATTGTCTGGACTGACCATAAGAACCTCGAGTATATTAGATCCGCTAAACGTCTTAACTCCAGGCAGGCTCGGTGGGCACTTTTTTTCGGTCGTTTTGAGTTTTCGCTGTCCTACCGTCCGGGTTCCAAAAACATCAAACCCGATGCCCAACAAGTTATCTCGTGAAAAAGCATTTTTGATCATTCCGAGCGCCTGTCCACTCCCGAGTGTATTATACCTGAGAGACTGGTGGTCTCTACACTCACATGGGAGGTCGAATCGAAGGTTCGCACAGCCTTAGAAGGGGTAACGCCTCCGCCCGGGTGCCCACCGAGTCGGTTGTTCGTGCCGGAGAGATTGAGGTCCGACGTCATTCGGTGGGGTCACTGCTCCAACGTGGCGTGTCATCCAGGAGTGAACCGTACCAGATTTCTGGTTAAACAGCGATTCTGGTGGAGTTCCATGGCTCGTGACATCCGAGATTTTGTTTTGGCCTGTTCAGTTTGTGCTCGTGGTAAGACTTCCAATCGACCCCCGGAAGGGTTACTTCAACCGCTGTCGGTCCCTTCGAGACCCTGGTCCCACATCGCGCTCGATTTCGTCACTGCCCTCCCGCCCTCCCAGGGCAACACGGTCGTTTTGACCGTAGTGGACCGGTTCTCGAAGGCGGCCCATTTCATTCCCTTGCCCAAATTACCTTCTGCCAAGGAGACAGCGGTTACTATCGTTGATCACGTCTTTCGCATTCATGGCCTCCCGATGGACATGGTTTCCGATAGGGGACCCCAATTCGTTTCCAAATTTTGGAGATCTAATGAGTTCTACATTTTATGTCGTTTACTGGGGGTTAAGAAGTAAAGCGAGACCGGTGTCAGTTAAATGTTTATTGTTTCTGTCAAATTACTCTGGGTTTATAGTCATCCTCAGAGCAACGTTTCCCATGCCAAACGGAGCGGGCCAACCAGGATCTTGAGAGAGTGTTGCGATGTTTGGTCACTCAGAATCCCGCTTCCTGGAGCCAGCACCTCTCATGGGTTGAGTACGCACATAACTCGTTACCAGTGTCGTCCACGGGCCTTTCGCCTTTTGAGTGTAGTTTAGGTTACCAGCCACCTATTTTTCCTAGTCTGGAAACCGAAGTCGCGGTCCCCTCTGCCCACGCCTTCGTCCAGAGGAGGGGCTGTCGTCGCACTTGGAGAAGAGCCCGTGAGACTCTCCTCCGAGTGATTTTTGGAGCGCGCACTAAGGCTCAGGCCGATCGCCACCGGTTGAGGCCTCAGTTTCCGTATATGTTGTTTTTTTGCGTTGGTCAAAAAGTGTGGCTTTCTTTGAGACTAAGAACATTCATTTTTGCGCTCCGTTCCGTCTGTAATAAACTTGCTCCCAAATTCATTGGCCCGTTTCCTGTCACCAAGATTCTTAGTCCGGTGGCAGTCCGCCTCAAACTCCCTCCGGCGTACAGGAGAATTCATCCCGTGTTTCATGTCTCTAAATTAAAGCCCGTTTTTCGTTCACCCCTTAATCCGCCTGCCCCGGTTCCCCCACCGCCGCGTCTCGTAGACGGGGAACCAACGTATTCGGTAAATCGTATTCTGGACTCGAGGCGGAGGGGACGCGGATTCCAGTACTTGGTGGACTGGGAAGGTTACGGTCCGGAGGAGAGAAGTTGGGTTCCTGCCAGGGACATTCTGGATCACTCCCTTATTGATGATTACAATCAACTCATCTTTGGGTTCTCTGTTAAGGTTGGCTGGGAGCGCCAGGGGGCGCTCCCAAATAGTAAAATAATTGATTTTGGAGGGGTACCAATTGTCACGGTTGCTGGAGTCACTGTCTCATTCATGCTTGTCTGTGTGGTGTGTTGCGTGAGTGGGTGTGTCTGAGCTCGTGATTACGGGTTGATCAGCGCCAGCTGGGACTCATTACTGGGGGCTATTTAAGATCTGCTAACGCTACTCTCCTTGTCAGATCGTCAGAGTTTCTCTGTGTTCCTGTCCTCATCCCTGGTCTGTTTCTGGATTTTACTGGTCTCTACGCTGGCTTTGGTGGACCTTAAGACTGGACTTTGCTGCCCATTGCGTCCCTGCGCCCGTCTTCCATCCACGCTGTGCACGAGCTCTGATTTCACCAGCTACTTTCTCATTCTGCTAAATAAACCAGTTGTTCATCCGCAATTGAATCCTTCTCTTCATTTCCAGAACGATCACGTAACACCAATTGCCACTGTTAACTAGTTATTTATTAGTGTGCATATTACTAGTATATTGGCTGTTTATTAGTATGATGTTTAGAGCTGGGCAATAGTATACTTTACATTTGGAGATGATATAAACCAGGGGTCACCAAACTTGATCCTGGAGGGCCGGTGTTCTGCAGAGTTTAGCTTCACACCTGCCTGCAAGTTTCAAGTATACCTAGTAAGACCTTGAGTAGCTGCTTCAGGTGTGTTTAATTGGGGTTGGCGCTAAATTCTGAAGGACACCGGCCCTCCAGGACTGAGTCTGGTGACCCCTGATGTAAACAATCAACCAGATGAGATTATCTATACAGTATATATCTTTTTAGAGTATGTGAGTATACTTTTATTAAGTATTTGAGTAAAGTTGAGTATAGATATAATAGTTTTATTTGAAGTTACTAGTTCGTTTTGCTGTGATATTGAGGATTATAACCCAGTAACACTTTAGTTTAGGGACCAATTCTCACTATTAACTAGTTGCTATTAGCATGCCTATTACTAGCATATTGGCTGTTTATTCGTGCTTATAAAGCACATATTCTGCATGACCATATTCTACATCGCTAATCCCACCCAATACCTAAACTTAATAACTACCTTACTAAGCGGTAATTAGGAGTTTATTGAGGCAAAATTCATAGTTACTAGTTAATTAATAGCGAGAATTGGACCTTAAAATGAAGTGTGACCTATAACCCTGATAACTGTGAATTAGTGCCATGATTAAAATGATGCATATTAAGACTGTGGTTAATCACCAACTGTTAAGTTAATTGAATGCAGTCCCATAATACTTGTACATAATACATAATAGAACATATCTTTTGTCCCGTAGTGTGCAAGCCAAATGCAACTGTGGCAAGAAACGAAAAAAATCTATTTGATGTTGGATAATAGAGAAGAGAAAAAAACTGGAAAGAAACCAGGTTACACCAGGAGGCCAGTTCTCCTCTGGCTATATATAATATAATTCTGCGTGAATCAAAATAAATGACACAATCTGGAATGGTTAAATGGAATTATCCCAAAGGTCAATTTTCTCCTCCATGCAACAAATCTGTTTGTTGTTGACTGACAAAAAATATGTATTCAGTATGTATATTTTAGTGAAAATTGCACCACCATTCTCTGTTGTGCTCCGTCCATTTGACATGCCACTTACACTTTAGTATAGGGACCAATTCTTGCTTATTAGCATGCCTATTATTAACATATTGGCTGTTTAAAGCACATATTCTGCATGAACATATTCTACATCCCTAATCCTAAACTTAACAACTACCTTACTAACTATTAATAAGCAGAAATGTAGGAGTTTATTGAGGGAAAAGTCGTAGTTAATTGTTTGTTTATAGTGAGAATTAGACCTTAAAATGATTTTTGTGTGAACTGTCCCTTTAAGTATTTCCACAGGGCCTCACGCATGCAGCGTCGTTGGTCAGATTCTCGCCTGTATTTGTGAGCTTGTATAGATTATGATTCTGCCCTAGTTTGCACCGTGGAGCAGTATTGTTTAATTTAGCCTGCAGAAGAGCGCAGGTTTCCTTGTGTGGCCTGATGTGGATGGAGGCCCCTGCCAAACAGGTCAGGTGGTGTGTGCTGCGGTCTGGAGGCTGTCACAGGCTAACACCAGCACCCACCCACTGTTGCTGAGCCACCCGCCACGCCACCAGCTTACAGCTAAAGCCCCAGATAATCTGCCTGCACTTCCACCTCCCAGCAGCCCGGCACCTGGACCCTGCTCACACACACACACACATCTTATGAACCAGTTATCATATATTTGCTGTACCCAACCCTTACAGAGCCCTTACACAGCATTTTTATGATGGACCATTGGGAGCTTTCACAATATTGGTATTTTCATATCTGCTCAAAAACAAGTATTTACTATTTTACTAAACCCACACACACTGTTACACTTTTGGGGTTAGATGTATAATGCAGACTTCTAGAGCCACACACACGGTGGCATTGAATCAGTAATTTATGAGCATGCTAACTCATGCACGCACACACATGCTAAGACTTAAACACACACATGCACCCTTTGAACTGTGCAGAAGTCTCTACGCCCGAGATCAATGTGTTTGCTAAAGGTACAAGAGGAAGTTTGCATGGATGTTTTTTTAAGGGTAAAGAGGTGAGGTTTCTCGTTTTTCATGTTTTGTTTCATTCTTGTGCATCTCAGCCCTGTCTGCAAACACACTCAAGCCCTGAAGACTCACAAACAATTCCTCCGATATTACTCCGTTCATCGTTCTGAAGCTTTCCTCTTCAGCCATATCTCATCTCCAAATCTGATTCTTCATTATCACTTCAACACAATATATGTTCATTCATGTCTGTCTAATAGAAAGGAGCCAAAAATATTTTTGGATAAGCTAGGTTTATTCTTTGAAGTATCAAGTACCATGGTGTATTAATATAGTAACCATCTAATACCATGGTATCAAACAATTGATATGTTGCTGCACCATGACAGTACATTTTTGATTCCTGTAACATTAGCATGTTGCTAAGCTAGTGACATGATACTCTACTACAGCGGATCACAATATGAGAGAAAAAAAAATGCTGAAAGAGCTAAATTACCGTGCAGTCTTTAGCATAGCAAAATAAGTCAGGCTGATCAACTTGAAAAAGGGAGAAAACAGACAAGAAGACAAAGGTATGAGACGATGTACTCAACAGCTTTAATAAAGAAAAGAACAACAATCCCATGAAGCATTGCAAATGACATATTCAAACTAAACATAATGCAGAAATATAATTCAGTTTAGGAGATAGACTATATTTATAAAAACAATGCATTTTAAGCTTTTTGCAAAACATGCATACATATACATTACAAATATAAAGTATTTTGTCAGCATAGTCACATACTCTCTTGAGTATATACTTTTTGGAATAAGTACTTCACGACTGCAAAAAGAGTGTGTTCTGCATAGTATGAATGTAATCTGGATGTACTACATCCATCACATGACCTACCAGTGTCAGTTGTCACATCACTGCCATTCATCAACCCTCTCCCGTGGCCTCATGGGATAGTAAAGTGTCCATCGTATGCACACTTCAGAATCAAGCCAGAAGTAGTAGGTCATCCGGTACATTTTGTCTACTCTTATGAGTACTGTGAATTCAGAAATACTACTTTTGTCACATACTGTTTTTCGCCTACTATATAGTAGGGAAGTATGAGATTTTGGATGCAGCCAGTAATGTCAGTTACATTATTTGCAGTGCTTCATGAGAGTGGGCATTTGGTGCAATTTGCTTGATGCAACTATGACTGGTTTAATTTTCTGTGCAAAATCATGGGTAATGCAGTTTTTCACCACCAAGTCTTTAAAGGTTTATAAGTTAAAGGGATAGTTCACTTTGAAATTAAAATTTGGTATCTATCAGCTTACCCCAAAGGCATCCAAGATGTAGGTGTCTTTTTTTCTTCAGTAGATCCAATTTTGATGTTTTTAGGTCAAACCGTTCTAGTCTGTCAGTCATATAATGGCAGGTATAGGTCACTGTCTCTATAAGAGGGAAAAAGAACATGCACAGAGAAATCCAAATTAAACAATTCCCCATCGTAACTACACATTGATGGCCTAAGACACGAAACGAGCGGTTTGTGTGAGAAAACGAACAGTATTTATATCGTTTTTTACCTCTTGTACACAACCATGTTGCGTGTGTGTGCGCGCGCTCTGGCTCACGCTGCATTCACACGGGGCGTCGGCATCAACGCTTGACGGAGGGCGTGTCTGAAGCGTGGTGCTGACGCGCCGTCATAGTTACAACAACCAATCACATACTTCTCTGGTGTTGCATGAACGGGATTGGGTATTTGCATGAGGCGATCTGATTGGCTGACGCCTCCGTTGGCGCTTGAAAAGTTGCGTCAGCACCACGCTTCAGACACGCCCTCCGTCAAGCGTTGACGCCGACGCCCCGTGTGAATGCAGCGTGAGCCAGAGCGCGCGCACACACGTCACACACCGGATGCGTGTGCGCACTCAGATCACTTGGACATGGTTGTGTACAAGAGGTAAAAAACTATATAAATACTGTTCGTTTTCTCACACAAACCGCTCGTTTCGTGTCTTAGGCCATCAATGTGCAGTTACGATGGGGAATTGTTTAATTTGGATTTCTCTGTGCATGTTCTTTTTCCCTCTTATAGAGACAGTGACCTATACCTGCCATTATATGACTGACAGACTAGAACGGTTTGACCTAAAAACATCAAAATTGGATCTACTGAAGAAAAAAAAGACACCTACATCTTGGATGCCCTTGGGGTAAGCTGATAGATACCAAATTTTAATTTCAAAGTGAACTATCCCTTTAATGCTTAAAATAAAAATGAATGGAGTTTTTACTTCTGGAACTATCAAGTACATCATCCGGGTATTTGAGGTGCACTTTTCTTTTGGGGATTTTTTCTGTGTGAACACACTAATCACACTACTTATATAAAAAAAGGCATAGCATAATGAAATATGCAAATTGGGACACACCTTGTGTACTTGAAAACTTATATTTTATATTTTATTTAATATTAATGAAATAAAATGCCAAAATGCTTTCATTACCATGTTTCTTAAAGGGATAGTTCACCCAACAACAATTTTTTTATATATAATTTACTGGTAGCCATTGACTTCCACAGTCTTTTGGAAGTCAATGACTACTGTCAACTGTTTGGTTACCAACATTCTTCAAAATATCTTGCTCAACAGCTGAAAGAAACTCATACAGGTTTGGAACAGCATGAGGGTGAGTAAATGATGACAGAATATTCATTTTTAGACGAACTGTCCCTTTAACTCAGTTAAGTACACTTTTGAAATGTGCAGTTTGTAATAATAAAAGCTGTAAAAGTTCTAATTTAAAGTTCATTACAAATCATGTTTTAATCTTTTGTTGCACTTTAAAGAAGTGCACATATTTTGATGTGTTGACCAACATACTAAATATTAACTGTAGTGTGTTATGTGATATTACATTTAAACTTAAATTTAAAATGTACTATATTTCAACTTTATCATTACAAATGCGTAATTACAAATACTTAAATACATGACATACAACTTTCAATAGAAATAAAATTAAAGTTTACTTTAGTTTACCCTAAATGCTTGTCTGTACACTTTTTATTTGAAAGACTTATGAAACACCATATAAATATGTACTGAAGCCCTACTTAAGTGTGTCAAAAAAAGCACTGTGAAGTTCATCTAACTGCATTTAATATAAATGTGAACTATAATATATTTTTCATTTATTAGCAAATAAAATGTGTCTGAAAACATTAGGGCTGCCCTCAACTAAAGATTTTTTTTGGTCGACTAGTAGTTAATTTGAACGTTCAGGACGTTCATTTGAAGCATATAGTCGACTAATTGCACGTTTATTAATAAACAATTTAAATCATAATAATGAGCCTTAATTGCCTACATAGCCTAATAAGCGTTTAAGCGCACACACAAAGCTTGCCACAGAAGTAATAATTACGAATGTGTCAGGGAAAAAAACGGCAAGGAGGCTGCATTAACATTTTAATAATTCATTGATAAACTAGTGCTTTCTTTGTTTTCGGCTTAAGAGATGAAGCTGGCGACACAGACTCGTCACCTGTTTTCATACGGATGATCATAATCTGAGAATATTTGTTTTCCATTTGAATTGGTTTATTTGAAATTTATATATCTATAGATATTTTTATTATGTCTGTAAAGCAAACATACATGGAGTTTCAAGGTTTCGCGCTCAAGTTCACAGAGACCGAGATGGCAGAAAACGTATCCTGTTTGCTTTCATTATTTTACAAAAGCGCAGCTATTTTAGCTGTATTTTACATACATTTTAAGAGCAAGTGAGTGCACTGAGCGCGCTGCTAATCAGCTTCAAACACTGCCACTAGACACATGCTGAGTGGTTAACATGTAGTGGCCATGTAATAGTTGCTATACTTACAGATGATAAGCCATATTTGAGGTTGATGAATGATAGGCGAGCATTTGGATGTCCTGCCCGATGTACTACCACATAGACCAGCCCTTAACGATCTGCGTGATTTCGCCAATGTGGATTTTTATTTATACATTTTTTTCATGCGACTAATAACATTTTGGTCGACCAAGCCTCTTCTGGTCGACTAACGGTTCATCGACATCAGCAGTAGCAAAACATCTAGTAAATTCACACGGTATTCATTTCAATAAATGGTGCTAAGTGTACTACTTACATCACATAAGGTTAGTGATCAAAATTAGTGATCAAATGTAAGTCATGAGCACAAAATAGTGTTTGCAGTCTATGTGTTAGTGCAGTCAATAAGTTCTATGTGTTTAATAGTTCAAATCTCACACTTGAGTTTGTCAGCAAAGGCCTCCAGCTGCGATCCTCTCGTTTCCTCACTCGTCTGCCCCGGGCGCTCGGCTGTCATGATGTCATCCACCTGTGCAGACAAGAATCTGCTTTCTATGTGGCAACACTCAACTAAATAAACTGGTTGCTGCTTCAGTAACCAAAGAACAGAGTCAGGAAGACTTCACACATCATGCTAAACAATAATAACAGAACGGGACAGGATGGAGGTCTAGATAAATCAGTGTTTGATCGGACTGTAAGACATGCTGATAAGGGTCTGTCTGGGGCGGAAAATGACTCATGGCTGTGCATTTGACATTACAGCATGACTGTGGCATTAAGTGTGTGTGTGTGTGTGTGTTCGGCCGATATATGAGATTGCCTGTGTTGTGCCAGTTTGATTTGGTCTTTTTTCGCAGTGACAGGAGCCAGAGGTGTTTTCTGCCTCAGCACTCTGGGTGTAGATGTGACGGGACCGTTCTTGCCAAGTGGGCTATGATGGCAGCCCTGCACACGGGCATGTCCGTACAGGACCTTCTCCAGCTTCCTGTATGCTGTATAAACTTGTGAGCGAGCAAATTGCTAGCAGGTAATCATAGGCATTATTCCCGCCTAGATAATCATGCTGCCGCTAAGGGTTGTGGGTAATGATAGTGATAGTGGCTCTGGAAAGACTGATGTCATTGAGGAGTGCAGAAGGCAGTCTGGTGCTGGTGGGCTGATTAAGGGCAAGGGCTCTGGTGGGATGGGTACGTGTGTCTTCCCCACAGTCAGCAGAATAGTGTAAAGTAGACCAAAGACTAGAATACCCAAGACGTGTCACTTGTGTTGTTTTGAATGGAGAAAAATGCAACGCTCAATATGGCTGCTCTATCGAAGGAAGCCCCACCTTCTGAGTAAAAGAGCCAAACTTACCAGTTTGCTGTTGTTCGTGTCGATCTCTTTCCGTGTGGAAAGCGTGTGGGCGTGGCTTCATTACGTCAAAATACTGAGACTCTGTGTGCTGAGTGCAGAATAGGTACCTATTCAGAAATTAAAATATGCAAAGATGAAAAGGAAAGGGGTCAGTAAATCCATTATAATTGTCTGATTCCTATTGAAATACTACACCTACACATCGTCCTAAAGAGGGATCCTCCAATCAGAAAAGTTGCTGTTAATATGGAAATGGGATTAGTGCAGACTCCAGTTGATCTTCCCACACTCTCAACTTTGCAGTTTTGTGGGGAGTTTTCTATATATATGAATATTTTCAAGGTACAAGGAATTGAGGTAGAGAACAGGATGCAGAATTGTAATTTGCAGCGCTCTGAGACGTGCTCTTAGGACTGCGCATGCGCACTGGCTGATCTAGCCTGAAAAATAAGCTTTTTAGCACTATTTGAGCGAAAGAAATAACATTTGATACAGTTGTTGTCAGATTCCATTGCTGATTTTAAAATATGAAATTTAATTATAAGTTGGTGAACGGTTTTGGAGTTTGATGTTTCCCCACTCAAAGAGAGAGGAGCTGTACTTGCCTGCCCGAGAGGTGTTTCAAAGATGGCCGCTGAGTTGAAATGACTTGCCTTAAAGGGACTTTGAGTAGACCAAATAAAATGTAACTCAGCTAATGGAGTTCTGCAGTTATCTATAGGAGCCTGTATCTGCAACAGGAAATAAATAAATAAGGTAGTTGCAAACTTCTTATTTCAAAATTCTGACTTTTTAATTGAATTGTGAGATAAAAGAGTCAGACTTGTAAGATAAAAAGGTCAGAATTATGAGATCAAAAGTCAGAATTGTGAGATAGTCAGAATTGTGAAATTAAAAAAGTTGGAATTGTGTGATAGAAAGTCAGAATTTTGAGATAAAAATAAAAGAATTGTGAGATAAAAAGTCTGAATTAAGAGATAAGGTCAGAATTGGGAGATAAAACTGATATAGAAAGTCTGAATTGTGACATAAAAAGTCAGAATTATGAGACAAAATGTCAGAACTGTGACAAAGTCAGGATTGCAAGTTTATATCTCAAAATTCAGACTATTCCTCTCAGAATTGTAAGTTTATGTCTTGCAATTCTGACTTCTTTTCTCAGAATTGTGACAATTTATTGCAGTTGCAAGTTAATAGTCTTTCTCGCAATTCTTGCAGTTGTGAGATATAAACTTTTCTTTGCAAGTCATCATTGCAAAATACAAAGTCATAATTCTGAGGAAAAAAATTAGAACTGCAATATGCTAACTCACTATTGCAAGTTTATAACTCAAACTGCGAGATGGTATCTCACAATCGTGATTTCACAACTCAGTTGCAAGATATAAACTCACAATTCTGAGAAGAAAAGTGTGAAATATGAGATATAAACTCACAATTGCGAGAAAGAACCTCTGATAATTGTGAGATAAATAGTTGTGATGGACTTTTTTTCTTTTTTATATAGCAGCGGAAACAAACTATTATAGTTACCATATATTCATCTATCTCACGTTTCTCCTAAAACATCTTTGGAGACATAGCGGTAGACACAAATGAGACGATTGTTGACATGCAGTAACAGCCACAAAACTAATGTGGATATCATGGCTCAGACATTACGTTTGAATAAGTGAAGAATTCATTAAGTTCATATTGAGATCTCTGACTTTTGACTGCAGGTTTTGACACAGTTTGTCTCAGAGGAACATCTGAGAAGTAAGAGATATTTTGAGATATTCCCTTGTCAGTTTTCTCCCCTATGCACTGAGGGGACTCGCCCCAATTCTTGTGTGGATTTTTTTTTTAAATCCTGCTTCCCTGAGGCATGAAGTGCTGGGCTACGGTAGTGCGTTTACTGTGTAAACAGACCCTTGTGAGGTCTTCATAGCCGTGTGCTCCTCCTTTCCATCAGCCCCATTCTAGGCCCCTCTGCTACTTCTCCTGGAGCACGTAGCCACCCCGTCCCTCCCTCGCCTGCCCGCGTGTGCAGCCACCCTCATTATATTCCCCTCGTCCATCCACTGACACATGCTCAACATGCATGTCACCTGATGCATTCACGGCGTCTCTGAGAACGAGCTGAAAGACTCTGACAGTGATAACGCATGACAACATGAGTACACAGTGAACTTTAACTTAGTTTTTCATGATGGCATCTCGTACGAGCAAAGAGCTACAATTTATGCCACTGTAGCCCAGCATGTACCTGCAGCCAAACCAGTTGAGTGTTTGTTCGTTTGATCTCCACCAGATTACAATAGCAGCGAATCTCATCGAATGCTGACTGAATGGATTTCAAGAGATTAATAACTTTGAATAAGCCTGTTTGTTTTCATGTCTTCTCTCCTCTAATCCATTATTGACTGTCCAACCGGTTGGCAAAGAACGTTGTGCAATTCCCTTTGTGTGAAGTTTTAAGGAGTGCAAACAGAAAGATCTCTCACCCCATCACCCCACACACTCGCTCTCCTTCTGCGGTTAATGTTACATGAGCTTTCAAGATGAACTCAATTAGCACTGGTTTTGCAGAACCAAACAGGCCAAAAGGGGAAAAATCGGACAGGTTCTGAAGAATCCAAAAGTGATTAAATATTGTGCCCATCTAATCTTAACATTAGTGGTAAACAGATTTGGCTTGATGTCCGCAATGGAGGGCTCAGAGAGACTATTCTACTCGAGCTCCAATAGCCCCCTATAGACAGAAGGATAAATTAAATAAATATGCATAAAAGGAGGAGATGGGGAGGAGGAGGGATGCCGAAAGAACTAACAACAGAAGTGGTGGTAAGAGGATATTATATATTATACTTGGATATTAATTGGAAGATTAGATGGGTATACTCCCGAAATTACATTAATAACTTCACTTGTTATTTGGCTGTATTGAAACAAGCGTGCTGCTAAATACTGTAAAGAATCTGCTGACGGTAAGTTGTCACAAAGACCCAGTTATGGCCCAAACATAACCAAGATTTTAAGCTTATGTGTCAAACGTGTCTATAGCACTTGAGCTTAGCTGACAATCTACTCATCCAACCCAAATGCTGAATCTGACCTTTGCTACCATCATTCAGCTGGATTGTTCAGCCTGTTTGTCTTGTTTCAGAGTTTCAGAAGTCATAGTCTTGAGGCGTCTCAAATGAGTGTGAGAGCACACTCTTGTATCGCCTCAGCTGACCTCCTTGTCCGGGACAGTGATGTATGGAAACCATCTTTTTCCTACCGTAAGACACCGCCAGCTTACAACAACTCAACGTCTCTCATCCTCTCAGCACGGGACGGGCCTCACATATGGGATCCATGCAGTATAACGACGGGCCATTAGCTGCTGTACCATCACTCTTTACATCATTATTCACCTGTACGGATGTTTCTCTTGTACGGGGGTCATGAGACAGTAATTTAATGCAGATCGCAGACATATGCTCTTTTTTTGCTCATTTTCCCAATCCAGTTTCCAAGCAATCTGATAAACATGATTTGTGGTGCTTGCTAAAGCAAACATCGGTGTTATTATTAGCCATATTTAGGGTTAGTGACTGGAACAATCCCCAGCAGTACACATGAATTATCCCTCAAATCATGTGCCTCATTGTGGAGAGGTTTACTAGTGCTTTTCTAAGTGGTCAGACTTAAAGGCAAGAAAATCCCTTAGACTTACATTGAAAAGGGGCTCCATACATATCTAGAGACCAGAGTAGCATAGAGACTTGTAGGCTTGTTTGAATTGAACCTGTAACTATATATGCATATATATATATATATATATATATATATATATATATATATATATATATAAGCCTAAACCTACTTCATTTGTCAGCTTTTTTTCATTATTTCTGTCAGAAGAGAGTATATTGATGGTGATCTTCCAGTTGCACTACAGAGATCTGATTCCAAGTTTCCATAAAATGCTTTGTACTTGTATAAAACACTGGCTCCTATTTGCTGGATAAACAAACGGCGCTCCGATGAGCACAAAGGAAGGAATTAAATCACATGTACTGTACTGTACTGTACTGTACATTCGCTTCAAACTGTAGCTGTCAATCACCTCGTAGCACTTACAACACCTCTCAGACATGAAGGAGCCTGGGTTTGCTTCCTTTGTGTTTGTAAATCTTTTCAGGAAAGGACAGACAGACAGACGGTAAGACATTCTTTCTGCATATGAAGTGTCATGTTTCAGTCTGGAACAAACAGTCTCTTGTCTGTGGATGTGTTGAACTGTCCTGGTGCCATGAGGGCTGTTTTCCCCTCGCTCTGATTTGAAGATCGCGGTTCAAACGGAGGACACGTTTATATAGATGCTGTCCTGGCGATATCTGAGCGCTTGCCAGTGAAGCAGCCCAGTATTATGGAGTGTCACCACATCAGCTTCTGAAAGAGATAAACATGTTCATGCCATCTTAAGTTTCATACCTGTGCAGTCAAGGCAGCAGTTCAGGGAATTTGTGCAGCTGAGCAAAGCCTGATGGGATATTTTTTGCTGTGATAATCTCTCGGTGCACGTCGTAAAGGCCTGTTTTACTCGGCACATGTAGTCTTGCGTAGCCAGACCTTCAGACTGAAGGCTGAAGGTCTGGAATCCATGGCAGCTTTCACTGGCCAAGGCCCGCCCATGATGCCGTTTGACCGACATGTCAAACAACCAATCACAGTTCATTTCATTCATTGTCATGTTTTGGGGCGTGGAAATGTCGTCACAATAACAGACCGGTGTGTGAAACTCTCGGACATATTTTAAAGATTCTATGCCACAAATTTTTTATATTTCACATACTTTTGAAACTTCAGCGTTTAGTTGATCCTGATAAGCGCTCATCGTCACAGTTGTAAACACAAAGGCTTTCTTCTTTCGTGAGGGGGGTTTGGCGTCACGGCATCTTTGTTTCCAGGCGGAACGTTAAAGAACGCGACACACATGTCTCCCAGAAATCCTGTATAATTCAACCAATCCAATGGCGACTTCGAATCTCCTGAAGTGTTTCCACTTTTGTGTGCCGTATGCATCAGACGTTCAGCCAACGGTCCGTGGGCATGACGTCTGAGGCTGAGACTACGGCACATGTAGTTTAGAGTTACTATGATGAATATTTTATAACTGACATAAATTACGAAATGGTTATCGGGATTCGGCCACTGAGAATTATCGCAAACTTTAGCATTACCGAATCTAATTTAAAGGCCACATCTACGCCTGAATGGAACCGAAAAGCCCAAAATGTAGCTATGAACTGCTTAAGTCATGAACAGAAATGCTGTGTTTGTATCAGGCTTTACAGATGCCTTTTTTAAACAATGCTTTCTCGTTTCGTCATTATTTCAAAAGATTCATAATGTACTTTCAAGGTGTTTAGCGAGAAAAACGGGCCTTGCTTTTGCATGTGGTGTGAAACAGGCCTCCTGCACTTTCTATTCCATCTCTGCAAACTTCATTAAAGCCCTAATATGTTTCTTATTTAAGGTGAAACTGTAGCAGACTACCATTTGTGCTTCTAGAAATGGAAAGCATAAATGCGTGGCATGTTACGGCCAATGTTTGTCAGATGGTTTCTGGCAGCTCAACTCATCATTTCCTGTAATGTGTGCATGGAGTGTCTAATTCAGGAAGATGTTTCCAGAATATCTTCAATCTGGACTTCTTTATATATACGCAGAGATGCGTTTAGACTTGGTGCCACCGGGCTGGTTTCTTCTAGTGAGCTCCTACCTGTCCCGCCTGCTGCCGGAGGCCATGTGTTAATAAGAGGGTTTTCAGACGTGCTGCCGAGACTCGTTTGTGAGAGTTAATTCTGCCACCAAACATAAAGCTCGGTTTGTGTGCGACATGATCTTATCGTGAAGTCTGCATGCATGCTCAGTTTGCGTCATTAACGCTGCTCGTCTCAGTGAGATTGACAGTCGTTAACTGATGCATTTCCACACTGCAGACGAGAGAATGTAACAATTTTATTGTGGGCTTCATAAAAGGCCTCTTCCTAAAATCTCTATAAATCTGTCCTCGGATTTCAATCTTTCCAGCGCTGCCTCACAGCAGAAGTCTCAAATGAAAGGCTAAGGAGAGATTTAGATGAGCACCGTTGGCTTGGATCAGCTGGCTTCCTCCTCTTCGACTGATGATTTCACATCGGTGGAAAAATGATTCATAAATCCAGCGTACGTTCTCGATGGCAGCAAATCCCTCGGCATCCACGCTGATCTGCTCTGCGGCAGGGCGGCAGTGAGCGCTGGGACGCTGCCATGTCAGATAGGATCGCGGCGGAGAGAGCGCAGGCCGCTGCTCCAAGCCGCTCCTGAGAGAGTTTTTGGCTGCTCCTGTTCCACCGCTACAGCGCCGGCCAGAGATAAATCCAGACCGAAGAGACATTTTTAGTAGCGATGAGGCAGCGTTGCAAATCTTTTTTGGCTGTTTGTTCATTTTGTGTGACCGATCTATTTCATGTCTCTGTTGAGAGTTTAGGACAAACAGAACTAAAAGAAAAATAAATTTCTTGACATGCATAATCACAAGAACACAAAGCAATACGGCTTTGCACCAGCACTGCAAAAAAGGATTTTCTGTTTTTAAGATTAATTTTTTGGCAGTTTTGCCTTTGTTAGGATAGGACAGATCAGAACTGACAGGAAGTGAAGTGGGAGAGAGATAGGGGGCGGGATCAGGAAAGGTCCTCAAGTCGGGATTCAAACTCAGGACGGATATAGCGCAACAGCGCTGTATGTCGGCAAACTGCCAACAAGGCTATCGGCGCCGACTGCAAAAAAGGATTTTCTTACTTAATATGTTTGTCCTGTTTTCCAGTACAAATATCTAAACAGTCTTGAATCAAGATGCATCAAAATGTTCTTAGTTTTTGTTTAAAACAAGAAAAACGGCTATAATTAAGTTTTTGTTTAAAACTATATAAATCCGCTATAATTGGACAAGAAAAAAAAATTGCCCTTGAATTCTGATTATTTTTCTTACCCCGCTGGCAGATTTTTTTTCTTCTTTTAACCAAAAAAGAAAAAAAATAATCTAACAAAATTTTGATAGATTTTTCAGAAAACACAGCATTTTGCTGCTCAAGTAAATGCATCTTTATTCAAGAATGTTTTTTTTTTAAAGTTATGTCTATGGGCTTTTATGCCTTAAATGCATAGGACAGTAGAGAGCAGACAGGAAAGCATTGGGTGAAAAGACAGGGGAACGGGATCGGCAACGATCAGGACCACAAGACAGGATTCGAACTCGGGTCAGCATGAGCACAGTTGCGCTATATGTCGGCGCACTAACAATGAGACTATTGGCGCCGACAATTCAAGAATGTTTAAATATTTATACTAGAAAACAAGACAAAAATACTAAGTAAGAAAATCACTTTTTTTTTGCAGCGAGTGTCTTACTGAGACAGAATCTCAGTTGTTCCAACACTGCTCAAACAATTACCATTGACCTGATACTTATTTTTGATATTTACTAGGAAATATTTTCTGATGAAAATGTGAGTGGTGCTTACCTTTGCAAAACTTCTCACCGTGATTCTAAGGGGTTGTGGGTGATTGTTGGATGGTTTCTAGCATGTTACAGACGGTTGCTTTCTGGCCCAAGTCAAAAGAGGTGACTGTGTTACTCTTGGGTATGTGTAACATGGGTCACCCTTGCTTCAATGCTGAAATTCATTGAACTTTTAAAATCTGAACATATTTAAAACACTAGACTTTAGTGTTTGTGGCAAAAATCTGTAGTGTATTTCAGCCTTTAGTTGTTCTTTATGTAATGGGTTGTTTTTCATCATTTATCAGGCATCTTAAAAGAAAAGGAGGATTGACAGTACACCTCTCCTTGACAGGCTGCATGATTTGAAGCATCAATTCATGTTGTGACAAATAATGACTGAAGCGTTAGTGTGTGTTATGCAGAACTGGGCCGCTGAACACTATCTGTTACACTGAACAGTCTGTTCTGATTCCGCAGCACATCCTGTTCTCTTTTGCTTGGCACTGCGACGCTGGCAGGGCAGATCTCTACCTCACACACCTAGCAGTGCTCCTTACAAGAGTCCACAGAGTGCCACAAACAGCCCTGGAGCCGCCCCAAATCCAGGCCTTGTAATATTGCGTCCTGCGAACGTTCATTTCTCAAGTCCTGCTCTTTTTGCATGCTTAAGTGTAACCACATGTTATGCCACGCACGTAATCTTTTCCACTGAAGTGAGTCGGGCTCTGGGAGAGGAGAGGAGACAGGCTTCTCTCTGGTGCTGGCTGGCACAACGGCGGCACCGTTCACGTCTCTGAACAAACGTTTATATGCCTGCATACGTGTGCTGTGGTGTTACCCTACAGCCCCTGGAAGCAGCTTTAGACCGACATCATGAGCTCTCGTTTGTTTCTAGTGTTGATGTATCCATGAAAACATGACATTAATCAGAAATTCTGAGTCATGCAACTCTGGTTAGTTGACAGGCGCTGCATTCTCAGTGCAAGGATGGGCAGATGCTCTCATGTCCTCTGAAGTGTCAGATTCAAGAGCATTTTCAGGTGTGACATGATCATCACTACAAGCTTGTTGCCCTTTGCGCGTGTGAGGACTAACTATTTCTTGTGTTTGTGATGTTATTGTGCATACTCTACATAACTAATCGCATGCTGGTCAATTACAAGATAATTTTTCTCATGCATATAGCTTCACCAGAATTAATTCTTGGCAAAATGTCAAAATCAGTGTTAAATCTGTCAAGAAAATCACTTATAAATGAAGGGTTTCTTTTTTCAAGATCAGAAACCTACACCAGGAATGATCATTGAACAATTTGTATTACATACATAATACTGTTGGCAAAAAATATGATATAAAATATATAGAAAGAAAAAATATGCATGTCTTAAAAAATCTAATCATAGTCAATAATGTAGCGATAAACTGAAGCACAAAATGATGTGAACTTGAACTACATGAGAGTCGGTTCAGTTGCGGCCATATTGGCAACACCTCTAGGCAGCTATTTTGGGCATGCAAGACCAAATTCATATACTTGTATGAAGAAATATCAAAATCTCAAAGCAGCTTACCAAACTCACATTTCACATTTAAAATCAGCAATAACATCTGTCCCATAAATGTTGTTTCTCATGCTCTAATAGCAATAAAGATGTGTATATTTCAGGTTGGTCCAGTTGAGTCATGTTGCAAATATGCTCTTTATGTAACAAGTCTAAAACATGAAAAATTAATTACTAAAGCATAAATAATTCACAGCATTACAAAAATGTAAAATGAATGTTTGATTTTTGCACTTTCTTGTCTAAATTAGATACCATTTTACTCAGAATAAAATTGACTAAGTTGATGAATGTACATGACAAATCTATCTATCTATCTATCTTATCTATCTATCTACATGTATCTATCAGTCTACACTGCAAAAAAGGCTTATCTTACTTAGTATTTTTGTCTTGTTTCTAGTCAAAATATCAAAAAATGCATAAATTAAGATGCAATTACTAGATAGGCAAAATTACATAATATATTTAGTCTTGTTTCCAGGGAAAAAAACTAAATTAAGTGCATTTTGCTTAAAACAAGTAAAATTATCTGCCAGTGGGGTAACTAAAATATTCTTATCTATCTATCTATCTATCTATCTATCTATCTATGACTAAACACTGGAGAACGTGCATTTGTTTTTGCACTGATACATAGAATGGGGGAAACAAGAAAAAGTTCTGGAATAATAATGTCAAGTTGATTATTTTTGTCATATTATTTGCAGACATGCAATTACATTAGCATTGTGTGATTTTCAATGCAGTGGATGTGTTGTGTTCAGTGTGAGGAATTTTCTGGAGTGCCAGCAAGCATACGTGCTACAGGAAGTGAGGTGAGGGTGGGTCCTGAAACCCAAGGCTGCTCTACCTGCTTTTGCCTGTCTTTGCAAAGAGAGAGAGAGAGAGAGTGATTGAACGCGTGCCAAGTATGAACAGAGTGAGAGACAGATTCTCGGTCGAGAGGAATTCTGCCTCGACAAAGATCCATCATCACCTGCAGCACAAATCTCCATGGCGACTGGAATGTTTTCTTTAATAATATGCAAAGCTGAAAGTGAAGTTTATCTTCGCATAGCCGTCCTTACAGATACATGTACCACAAACGCATACCTGCGCCATTCCATATGTTACTAAGAGGAGACATGTGACCGTCAAATACACCACCATCCCGCAAAAAGCCCTTAGGGTACAACACAAGAGCATCTGAGAGCACAATTCATTGTCTTTCTGACAACATATTCCACGTCCTCTGAGTGGAACTCGCAAGAAGAACAAATGAGCTGCATGTTTGGGTTGAATGTTAACGGAAGAGATGGCGAGGCATTATCTCTTCAGCATATCTGCGAGCCGAAGAAGGAGGGGTTTAGATCGCTCTCTCTGATATTACAGAGGGCCAGAGAGCCCGGGACGGGCCGCATTGTTCTGCATTGAGACCATGCTGGGCCCTCAGAGAGCCCAGAGAACAAAAGAGCCAGCGTTCTTGAGGCTTTTTCTCTGAGCTGAGATCATGAAGGTGTGTCTTTGATATACAGATGCAGATATCTGGAGTCTTATTGCTCTCTGAGAAAACGGATGTTTGTCTCAGATGCAAACAATCTCTGCATTATCTAACCCTTTTTTCCGTGTTGTCAATTGGCCACCGCTGGGTAATTCTGCATATTAAGGTGCTCATTAAAGTTGTAACCGATCCGTGTGCCTTTAGCTCCAGTTCCTTCACGCTTTTGTTCGTTATGGGAAAGACACCATATCCCAGAGTCCACTCTGCCCCACTGAACTGTGTCTTTGTCCCAAAGGAGTCTAGAGGGTTTCTCTCACAGTCCGACAGGGCTCTAGCTCATCTGTCAGGTGTGGTCTGCAGGTGAAACGGCACCATGGGAATGGAGATGTTACAATTGAAGTCAAGAGCCCTGCTCTGCATAACACCACTAGCTCAGTGTAGCAGACAATCTTTTGTTTTCAAAGCATAAAACAAAGGATATGTGATTCTATGCTATGCTGGTTCTTTTCCAAATCTGGAAATCACTTCCATTTCCTGTGAGTCGGTAAGGTTGTGTAACCTTTCTGCAGGTGGATGAGGCATTGCAGGTGTGCAGCAGGTACGACCAATCTGAGCACAACTGCATTAGCTGTCATGCTTCATCTGCCAATCTGCACTCAAACGGAGCCAAAACAAACGATACTGAAAACATTCAGAGCTATTTTTTATTATTTAATGGCTTTTTTTTTTTTTTTTTTTTTTTTTACATTTACATTTATGCATTTAGCAGACGCTTTTATCCAAAGCGACTTACATTGCATTCAAGTTACAGTTTTACATTTGATCAGCTCTTGCTTTCCCTGGGAATCGAACCCATGATCTTGGCGTTGCTAGTGGCATGCTCTACCATTTGAGCTACAGGAAAGCCCTGTAGCTCAAATAAGGATAAGACGGTATGTAAACAGGAAGTGAAGTGGGAGAGAGAAGATGGGGGGTTGGGATCGGGAAAGGTTCGTGAGCCGGGTTCGAACTCTTTGCGCAGAAAAAGTGTTCTCGTCGCTTCATTAAATTCAGATTGAACCACTGATGGCAGATGGACTGTTCTAACGATGTCTTTCATACTTTTCTGGGCCTTGACAGTGTAATTTACTTGGCAGTCAATGGGACAGTCACAAGCCTCCCGGTTTTCATCCAAAATAACTTAAATTGTGTTCCGAAGACGAACGAAGCATTTACAGGTTTGGAACGACATGGGGGTAAGTGATTAATGACAAAATTTTCATTTTGGGCTGGAGTAACCCTTTAAACCATGTAAATTCCTTGTAAAATGTAACACCAGCAGGGCATGAATTCCCCTATATTTCAGTGTGCGATTTCAGGGTACACAATCATGTGAATATTTTTTTTTATTTTTTACTGTACCATGCAATCACAACACAAAAAATGGAAAAGCCTTTGCCAAACAGCCAACTATGGTGAGGTAATGTTGTATAGATCATTGGCAGCAACATCCTGACCAAATCTGCCCACTGGCCTTCAAATCATCCTCATAAAAACACAGAGGAACTTGTGTATATTGGGTGTTCTGGCACACTGTGGCTTGAGCTGCATCATCCAGGTGCAAGGGGGGCGCATCTGTGTGAGACGTGTGAACGAAAGCCCAGAGACCACTCCATATCACGGTGCATCTCAAGTGTGCTTATGCACATTCTCAAGGCATTCTGTGCTGCGGTGCTCATGCTGGAGACGCAGGGTTGAAAAATTTAAAAGCAGAAGTGTTAAACCTCTAATGTGTGTAGAGTTGTAATCAGTATAGTTTAGTGTTGTTATTAAATATTTCCTTGTACAGTCAGGTAACAGTACCTAATCACTATATCCAGCGCTCTACTGCGTGGGAGAGAACAAGTTTAACAGGAACTCGGACCTGACAGCATCAGCCCTGTGACTCTGTTTTCCTTTTCGATTGGGGCTCAGGCCTGATCCCATAATCAGCCTGCCGCCTGGGCCCAAGACACAGTCCAAACCAGAGTCCAAACCTCCCAAATCCCATTCTTCGCAATTTGTCCGATTGTGAGAGCTGGAAGCCAACCCCAGCTTCAGTTTTCTTGGGTATGTTCTGTTGTTTCCAGTTGAATAGGAAAGTGGTTTGGATGGGCTATACACTGTATGTAGATCATTGCGCAATGTGCGAATGGGCAAGGCTGTTTTTAGCCTGAGAGGACGGCAGCTCGAGCCCCGCCCCAGAAACACTGGCCTCAGGGAGCCAAGACTGGGCAGAGATCAGCGATTGATGTCGACAATCATAAATACACCCACACAGTCTGCTTAAATGCTCACACAAGTGCATTCTGCGGCTCTTTTCCAAGAATACCAATTAGTTCCATTTTGAAAACGTACTTCAGGAAAAACCCTCATCCATCTGTTTCTTGTCTGTTTACTTTCTGCTTCCATAACGAACTGGGAATTAGTGATTGGATCTGTAATTGGATGAAATTATCTGCTTTGAATAAGAGCACAAAGCCTCTCGAGCAAATTCTCTGAACAATATAATTCAAATGCAAATCCAGAGATTAACTGTCTCATGAAATATGCAAAGACTGTTTCATATCGATTTAAATAAAAAAACACATACATACACATAAACTCCAATAAGTCTAGTTATTGATAACATTTCAAAGGCACGACTTCCTGCCTAACAGGGTTAGAAGAATGAAGCAATAGATCAGTGCAGTGTCAACGTGAGGGACTATCCCTTTCACCACTGTCACTCACGAATCAGCAGCCTCTGACATCATCGCCATGCTCCTGCGAGTGCAGTGTTGCATGTGTCGACAGCTTTCACTTCCCTGACAGACCCGGATAATGTCCCTTGCCTTTCTTTCCTCCAGCCAAGCTCTAGAGAGCAGAAAGCCCATTGGTTGTCACATGCATCTGTCAGTCACGTAAGGTGTTCCAGTGCATGTGAAGAGGGTTTGGAAGTTCACTTTTTTGTTCTACGTAGTTTTTGAGTTGCCTAGTATGTGGTATCGGATATTCCTTCAGCCAGTCTGGATGTCTGAGACCTTTACCTGCGTCTGTATGCTTTTCCCCTCAAAGTCTTTCACAGACAGTCAGACATTTCCCCACATCCGCCTGCGAAAGAGAAGTTTCCCAAGAATTTGAACGTATCAGCCTCTTGGTTTAAAGGTCAAAGTAGACAGAGATTCTAGCGTTATCAAAAGAGACAGCAGAAGAGGTTATATCATCTTCCTAGTAGTTCCTAGAAAGGGAAATGAATTGTTCTTGAGAACTAATTGTGCGTTTTTTCCATATTTCTCTAGAGCGTGCCTACCAGAGGTGTGTGTGGGGGGGGGTTTGGTTGGGTTTTCACGTTTTTAGGCCATAATCAAACTTGACAGTTGTGAGATTGTTTGTGTTTGTTTAGTCCATACATATGCATGAGTAGACGCATGTGTGTCGGTTTTTTTTTTTGTTTTACTTGTTTTTAGACACGTTAAAATGTTCTGGCTGTTTGGGGGTTCCCAAGGCAGATTTACGGTGAGAACCCAACCCATAACAAACAGGCAGGAAAGCGTGGCATGTGTGACGCATACTAATGCATCGTGAGCTCCAGTGTCCTGCATCCAGGAGCCCCAAACATAGGGAGGGGCCACAGACACCAGCGGCTCCTGATGGTGCCTGTACACTGGGGTAAATCACAGTTAGGTGAATTCATTTCATTAAGGAAACAATTCAGCATTGTAGCTGTAGTTGGTGAGGTAATACGGAGTTAGTTTTTAATGCTAGTTGTTCAGTTTTAACTGGGCAGATTGGTGTATTGGATCAGTTGCTGATTTCCCATGATCAGGTACCTGGCTTCACCCCATGTTATGTGTGAGCGGCCAACCATTTGTGTTTGTACCATGACCACACTCTCCTATGCTACTGTATGCGTGTGCAATCGAGCTGGCAAACATTTGCGTTTCTGCCAAGATTTCAGGCATGCGTGTACGGTGTAATTTAAGGTCAGCCGCAAGGTCGCTAGTTGAAGTTGTTCAAATACCAGTAACTTCAATCGTCAATTGCTCAGGCTTTGTAATCTCGTTCCCCGAGGATATAATAAATTAGGATTACCATGTGGTAAGCAGAAACAATATATGTGACTCGTCTGGGTAAACCAGCCTTTAGATGGGAGAAATGGGTCAACTGCCAAAGAGGCGATCATTAAGGCTTGTCTGTTCAAAGCCACAGCCGAGAAGAGACGTACACTCAATGTGAGAAAAGAGCAAAGCCTTCGCGTCCACTCCCATACTGCCTTTCACACGCCCACAGTCTCCCTGATCCAAGCCGATCGCTGCCATCCATCTACCTTTATTAGCCCTGCCTGACTTTATAGGCTCTCATTGCAAAAGCACACATCACAAATATGACTTATGAAGGGGTTTTAAGAACTGTGCACCGCTGCCAAAGCGGAGAGCGGGACCTTCTGCGGTGACAGCAAGTAGTACCCATGAGAAGGCTTGTTTTTCTCAGAGTGGATGTGAGTGCTGTGATTTACGGACGTCACAGAGCTGCCCTCGCTTGGCCCGTGAGCTCACCAGAGCTGATGCTGGTGGAGCCGCGCAGGCTCTCATGGTGTCTTTTGAACCTGAACGCATAATGCATTGTGCTGGAGAGTGCCAGACGCTGCAGCCTTGGCCGGTACAGTCACACAGAGCGGCCAGCGGCTGAAGAGGGAGGAACGGACTGAAGGAAAGAAAAAACAAGAATGATGGAGCTGTTGATAATAAACAGGGTTAATGTGGGGCGCCAGAGGAACTCTAGTAGCGCTGGCAAATTAGTGGAAAACAAAGACGAAGCAAAACTAAATCCATGTTCCCTGTAAGCTGCGCACATACACGTTGCGACCGCGCAGAAGAAATAATGTGTCCGCGCACAAGCAAAAATGAATTGGGAAAGCCATTTAATTGAATTCTAGTAAATGCAAAATAATTGCAATTCTCGGACAAACCACTATAGAGTTGGTGTCGCTATAGAGTTACAACCGGTGAATGTGGTTAACAGGTTTCATAGAGAATGATGTGTGCCAAATCAGTCGCTGAAGAAATTGAATACATTAATGGTTGCGGACGAAATAGCACGAGTGTCAGTCCTCTGTCGTGTGTGTCATGTGTTCCCGCCTCATGTGTCCATATTTGGTTTGTTTCCTGTCCTTGTTTCATGTCATTATGTCCATGTGTTTATTTGGTTTTACCCTGTTTATTAGTCCTGTCCTTGTTTCGTCTGGTCTATGTCTCCCCGGTGTTTCTGTGATTGCCTTGCCTTGTCTTGCCCTGATGTCTTCATTAAAGTTATTTTGATTCGTGTCCTTGTTCCTCCCTCGTGTGTGCAGGACAGAAGACCAGACCAACCGTGCGGCGCCCATTCACCTCGTTTTGTTTTCGTTTTTGATGTGTGTCTGTCCCGCGGCATGGAAGTCGCCGCTCGTTATGTGCCCACTGCAAGTAATTCGGCGGGACCCTGGCCGCGAGCCCTGTCGCGGGATATTGGCTCTCCCAGTCCTGTCTTGCCGCTTTGAGCTTGATTGCCCGCCGGCCTCGTCTGGCCGGATCTACTCGCCCGCCGGATTACTCCCCGGTGTGACTTCAAGCCCACCGGATGTGACTCAAGTCGCCGCTGCCAAGCCCACCGGATTGCCAAGCCCACCGGATCGCCGCTGTCAAGCCCACCGGATCGGCGCTGCCCCCGCTGGCCGCCGCTTATGCCCCGTCCACATTCACGGCCAGGAGTTAAAGACTATTTGTCTTGTCCGTGGATTTGGGGCAGGCAGCTGTTGTGGCCAGGAGGCAATTTAGCCGCCTGCCCCCTTGTCGCTGATCCTGAGGGACGTCTGCTCCTGTGCCCAGATGAAGCCTCAGCCTGCCAGCCCAGGAGGGCTTCCTGTGGGCTGTCCTGTCCTGTCTGTGGCCCTGGAGGGCTTCCCTGTCCTGTTTGTCCTGTCTGTTTACCGGAGGGCTCCTGACCCCCTCACTTCCCCAGGGAAATTGGGGGGGGGGTAGTATGAGTTCCGGCTGTAGGGGCCGGGCCGAGGGGACCGAGGCCAAGGCCCTGAAGACCATCTGCCATGCCTCCAGAGCTCCCAGCTCCGCCATAGCAACTGACTCCCTGCACCGCCATGGCTTCCAGAGCTCCCAGCTCCTCCATGGTCCCTGTCTGTCTGTTCTGCTCTGGAGGTCCCCGTCCTGTGTTCCTGTCCGTGTTTGTCCTGAGGGGCCTCCAAGCGCCCAGGGAACTGTTAAGGCTCGGGACGAGCCTTGGGAGGGGGGAGTGTCAGTCCCCTGTCGTGTGTGTCATGTGTTCCCGCCTCATGTGTCCATATTTGGTTTGTTTCCTGTCCTTGTTTCATGTCATTATGTTAATTCGGCCAGGTGTGTTTATTATTAGTGTTAATTACCCTGTGTATATTAGTCCTGTCTTTTTGAGCTTGATTTCATCTGGTCTACTCGTTACTCCCCGGTGTTTCTGTGAGTCTGCCTTGCCTTGTCTTGCCCTGATGTCTTCATTTTAGACTATTATTTTGAGTTTAATCCTCGTCTGCGTGTCCTTGTTCCTCCCTCGTGTGTGCACCGTGACAACGAGAGTCAATGCAAACGCAATGACATATGAATTAAAAGGTCATCGTGTTAAAGAAGTGGCTTGATTAAGCACCGGAAATAGCAGATCATGGGCACAGAATGGTAACAAAACTCTTACAGTCACAAGTAGTGTGCAAACTCACCTACATGGGCATGTTTAGGTAACTATATAAGAAAAACATCAACATACACTTTTTTGAAAATATTTAGCTTACAGATTTCATTTTAAATGCTTCAGTTTGTTTTCAGCTCTATTCTATTCTATTCTATTCTATCAGTTTAAATGCTTCAGTTTTTTATATTATATTATAAACCTCATAAATAATCTCAAAAAGGGAATTTATGAGCAGTATCTGCTTGGTTTTTTCATATTATATTAATTATATTAAAAAAAAAGAAATTCTCAGGTAACCTAAAATGTGCATCTTTTAGTTACATCAATGGTCAAATCAAATATAAATAGCATATTAAAGTTAAAAGTAAAATGTTTTTGCTCAGGTGGCCGAAATGTTTGCCCATTAGAGAAAAGTTTTGCTCGGCAAGAAAAAAAATTAAAGGGAACATTGCACAAAACATGTTCTTTGGAGAAACCGGTAATTAAAGGTGAAGTCTGTCATTTCTTGGATAAATGATGCACCTCGATGGCCCCATTTATCATCTTTAGCAATGAATGCATCATCTGCTGTTACATGTCTGGGTCAAACTCAGACTCAGGTGGTTTCATCTGCCAAAGTCAGAAGTGGGCAGGAGGCGCTGCCCTATAGAGAACCAATTAGCATGAACTCTCAGTTTCTGTGGATGCGTGATGCAGCATGGTTTTCCAAACCTCTAGCAAATGGGGCACTGAGGAGGGGTTGGGTCATGGCACCAGCAGTTTCTGAAGCTTCGGTTACAGCCGCTTTAGGATTGACGATTGATGTCGTCTCCTCCCTCCCGCCTGTGAGAAACATGCCTCTCGTTTGCTCTCGATGTATATTCATGTGTGCCACCACCAATGCCACAATGAACGATCTGGCACAATTAACCCAAATCTTGCGCAATCGCTTCATATTGGTGTCTAGACTCCTACATTGGACGCAGGCAGACGTATTATTTTTTGCCGCTTGTGTGTGGGTGGGGGTAAAGTGAGCATTCTATTGAGGTCTTAGTTTGGCTAATCTCCACCATGTGACGGCGCGCAGGGCTTTGCTGCCATGGAATGCCACAGGCTCTTGTGCTGGGGACAAAAACAGACAGAGGCTTAATCTGCAGGGGTGGCAACACCACGAACAGCAGTGCTGGGGGAGAGAAAGTTCTCAGGGTTTAACCTGTCGTTATCATCAAGCTACCTTAGTCTCCGACAGACCCAGGGCTCGACGTCGCCTGGAAAAACTGCCCAGTGTTTACAGAGTTTACCATGGCTGGCTTGCAGCATGTTGTTGAAATGTTCTTCATGGGAGGTGCATGGGGTTATTAAAAAAAATAAACAAACGCATATAGATAGAAAGTTTACTCATAAATACAACCAGAGGCAAAAATAAATGCATTTGCATACTTCAGCCAGTCAGGTTTGAGAAACATTACCAGCCTGCTGACCAGTTTTATGTCAATAGTTTTAAAATGTTTTATTTATTCAGCAAAGTTGTGTAGGGGGAGTGACTACACTGCAAAAAAATGCTTTTCTTACTTAGATTTTTTGTTTCAAGCAAAAACTCACTTAATTTTGACTTGTTTTTTTCTGAAAACAAGAAAATAATTTTTACTTGTCTAGAAAATCCTTCTTGATTTAAGATTTTTGAGATATCTGGGCTGGAAACAAGACAAAAAATCTAAGTAAGAAAAGCATTTTTTGCAGTGTAACTAAAAATAGTGATGCTACGGAAGCCCTAAGAGGCCATGGATTATTATTTTTCTTTCTTTCTTGTTTTCTCATGATCACATCTTAATTTTCTCATAATCGACTTTTTTTTTTTTTTTTTTTTTTTTTTTGAGATCATGACATTTTTCTTGTGGAATCGAAAATGAATAAAATAAGAGTAATAATAATGCAAACAATAGAATGAAATAAAAGGACAGGTAATAATGTTGTTTCTATTGGCCTAATGAGCATACATTTTGCTTGTAAGCTTAATAATAACCCCACTTTATTTTCCTTATCCATTTGAAATAAAATTATATTTCATAATTTGTTTTTTTTTCATAGGATTTAATTTGTCATGTAGGATAGGCTAGCTAGACTAACAGACGTGTGATTTGATGAATCATTACTGCTTTATTTATTCAGAAACATAAGTAACTTAATGACATTTCTGTATTTTATTATTTCATTTTGTTAGTCTAGGAGATCATCACAAGAAAATAACTTATGTTGAGATCATGTGAAAAAAGATGTGATCATAAAATAAAATAAAAGCATTTGGAAGTCTGGCTCATTTTATTGAGTCAGTTTGCTCAGCTGCTTCATTTTAGTGAACTGATTCAAAAAACACTTATTTCTTACAAAAATTAACTTCTGTTTGTTTTTGATTCAGTTCTATAATTTAAGTTCTATTAGTGTTTGTTCTAAATTTGTGCCTGGGGTAGAAACCGTTTCAGTACTTTTTCCTAGAGCTGTTAACTTCAAATTCTGAGTAGAATGTAGCTGCAGTTTAAAGTCTCTGAGAAGAGAGAGGAATGGTGTGGATATCTCTCGGCTCCACCTCTTCACCCGTCTCGCTCTCTAGTTCTGCACTCCCCGGTCTTAATTAAAAAAATAATTGTCATTTGCATCACAATGGGCTCCATTAGTGAGCTCTTTGCCGTCCGGACTGCAATGAAAATGTAACATCTCTCGGATGAGCTGCAGCGGCGGGAGCCTCTTACATCATTTGTAGGAGAAAATCCAGCCGGAGCAAATCCGCTGGAGAGGGCCTGAGTGCGGGCCAGTGCAGAGGGGCAGGAGGGGACCCCTCACACCCCCCTCGTCCTCTCCTCAGCTGTCCTGCTCTACAATAGCCTGAGCATCTTTTGTAGAATTAACGGTTTGTAGGAGCAGCGGAACAATGTATGAGAAGAGAGGAGCACAGGGTTCCCACACACAGCCTCCACATGCCCACACACACACACACACTCGACAGCACACAGCTGATCCAACCCCCCTCACTGCCAACAATATCACACACACAGAGAGAGAAAACACACGGACATGTTCACTCAACCTGTACACAAACATACATTATTATACAAAAGTAACTTATATTATTAAAAGTAGCTTACAAATAAGAAATACAACAAGTGATTCATATTAATTATTTATATATATAATTGTATATAAGAGGTAATAATGGAGCAACAGTTTTAAAAATTTAAAAAGTAAATAATTGTAAAATTATTTAGAAGAGGATCTCCATTTTCATGGGTTTAAATAAAAGATTTATATTATAAGAGACAACAAAACAACTCCTTTCCTGGGTTAGGGTTATGAACTTGATTTTCAAAAGCCAATGAATTAGCGACGGCTGATTGTAACTTTTTTTGACAAGCCAAGCCAAACATGTCATTTATTTAAGCCATGAAATAAACTTCATTCCATAAAATAAGTATAATGAACAATGCAAAAAGCATTTGGAATGTCTCCAGCATGTTATATAATTTTTACCCCTTATGCATGTTATCACGTCTGTCAAAAACTTAGGCTGGCTGTCAGCTGGTTATTAGAACTAAAAACTCGGACACATGCTCATGGACATTAATCACTTCACTGGATACTTTCCGGCCAAGAAATAAATAGTTATTATCATACAATCCACCTGTTTTTAAATCTACATCATTTGAATATCAAAAAAATAATGTGCATAATACACTCTCATATGCTGATACACAGATTCAGGAACTTGACAGGTGACTTTTATAACATGTAGTTTCTTCTCAGTTGTTTAAAAGATTAAGGCTATTATTAAAGTTTGAAAGATGTTGTTTAATTTTCCAATAAAAGATGCAGATTTTGAGCTGTATATTTTTTTTGAAAGAAGTCTTTTATGTTTTTAGTAGTGCTGTCAAATGATTAATCGCGATTAATCGAATCCAAAATAAAAGTTTTTGTTTACATAATATATGTGTGTGTACTGTGTTTATTTATTATGTATATATAAATACAAACACATACAGTATGTATTTTTAAATTATTTACATGTATATATATTTGCATTATTATATTTTATATTATATATAAATATATTTAATATAGTAACATAACATATTTTTCTTAAATATATACATGTATATGTTTGTATTTATATAGACATAATACACAGCACACACACATATATTATGTAAACAAAAATGTTTATTTTGGAACCGATTAATCGCTTGACAGCACTAGTTTTAAGCTTTTATTTATCACTATTAACAGTAATGTTGTGAAGAGCCATTTTTAATTGAAATAAATGTTTAGTAACATTAGAAATGTATGTACTGTCACTTTTGATAAATTAAATTACATTAAAATTGGAATCTTACTGATCCCAAACTTATGAATGGTAGTCTAAGTGAGAAATAATGTGAGATAATGTATACACACACTTCCAGTCAAACATTTCTTGATGTTATGGCAGGGATGGCATGTCAGAAAGTTAGTGAAGGAAAAGCGTCCATCAGTCATGTTTAGAAAGCTGATCTCAGGATGAACCTCATGAAGCTGCTTGAGGGAGTGTGTAGAGCTGGAGTCTAGACTCATCGAAACCTTTTCACCACATCATTTGCATACATGCGTTTGTGTTATTTCATCGTTTTTAATGACTTTATTATCATTCTAAAATCTAGCATGTAAATAGTGATGCTGAATGAGTAGTTTTGAGTCGTGACTGTTTTAGTCAGATATAGCTTACTTCTGGAGACAGTTTTGTTCATAAAAATATCACAAAACACACACACACACACACACACACACACAGAGAGAGTTGGCACATAGTTGCTGTGAGTTTTATAATTGCCAGTAGAGACAGGCGTGGGGCCGGTGGGGGTGAGGCTCATTGTGATGGAGTGGCTGGAGGGGTTTTTGGGGTCTTGATTAATTTGTAGTGTCATATGTGGGAGGGTTCATCGGGACGGGGGTTATGGGAATTCACCAAACCCCAAACACTGTGAGAAACACAGAGGGAAATGCTAATGGAGAAATGAATATTCAACACTACCTCATCGCTCGCTTTTATTTCCCCCATATCAGGAACTGAACGCATTTTGAAACGACATTAATGGTGTCAAATTGAAGTTTAACCTTCAGCTGGAAATGTTTAATACCGATGATCAGCGGGGCTTGATTTTTGTCGTCTCACTTCCTCATGTAATGTCATCTGCCCTATTAAAATGTTAAATGTAGAAATTATCACATGTCCAGAATCAAACGGCATCACAGCTGAGAGCTCTTTGATATATCATTTGTTTCAGGAATGAAATGGAAAGCAAATTAAGACTTTGGAGGTCTTCAAAGACCAAATGATCTATACTGTCCACATAAGGCTTTAGCTATGTGCTGCATGTCAGCAATTGTCACATTTGTGTTTATTTTTATTTCTGTTTAAGAGAATGATTTCTGACAATGTTGAGAACTGCATTAAGTTGTGTGTAATCCCAAGCGAGACGAGTTTCCTCTGGGCAGTTTTAGATCTTCATGAATGTTTCAGAAATGGTTTTTGAGGGTTGCTCAATCCCACCATCCTGCTTCTGATAGATGAAGGCATGCAGATGAGAAGCAGAGAGCTGGCAGAAGAAGCACAACACTTGTGTGGAGAGTCCAGCGGGTCAGTGGCTGCTAGTGTGTGTGTGTGTGTGTGTGTGTGAGCAGCAGACCAGCTGATTTGATTATGAATTCTCTCTCTGTGGAGCTCTAAACTTTCCCTCCTTTTCCTGTCCATACTGAAGCGCCGTAGTGGTTTTAGATGTAATCTCCAAACCTCAAATTATTACTTTTGTTCATACTTACGGTTAGGGATTTGAACAAATCCCTGACAGATATGAACGATAGCTCAAATAATGTGGCTTGTTGACAAAAGGTCTGCTTTACTTTAAGTCATCAGAATTATTATTTTTGCCTTTAACAGCCTGGCATTGTGGCTCAAGTTTTTCACAGACAAACACCACTCAAATGTTGTCAGAGAAGTTCTCTTAAAAGTAATAATAAGTCTCAATAATAAAAAAGACCCTTATGACTCTTATACTTGCAGATTTAAAAGCATGTATTTAGAAATGTACTTAATAATATTAATCAAATAATAAAAGGCCGCTTTAGTGTACTTATAAAGAGCACACTTCCATCACTATGTTTCCTAAATACAAATGTGAAATGCACAGTTTGTAATAGTCAAAATCTAAATATTTTTGAATAACATGCTAAAGCACACATAAAGTACTTGATTATAATTTCAACTGTAGTGTGTTATTTGTGAGTTATTACTTTTAAAATTAATATATTTTGAGTGTACTAAATTGCAGCTCCATTATTACAATTAATGTAATTACAAATGTATTTTAAATATGTCGCATACAAGTTTTCATTGGAAATGAAATTAAAGTATATTTTAGTTTTCCGGTAAAACTTTAGTTTAGGGACCAATTATCACTATTAACTAGCTGCTTATTAGCATGCCTATTATTAACATATTGGCTGTTTATTAGTACTTATAAAGCACATATTCTACATGACCATATTCTACATCCCTAAACAACTACCTTACTAACTATTAATAAGCAGCAAATTAGGAGTTTATTGAGGCAAAGGTCATAGTTAATAGTTATTTAATAGTGAGAGATGGACCTTAAAATAAAGTGTGACCTAGTTTACCATAAATGCTTAAATTTAAATTTCAAAGACAATAGTAAGTATGTCCTACTCAGGTGGGTCATTTTCATTTAAATACACTTGACAAACATTACATTCGGTTCAGTATATTCAGATTAAGTATATTAAAGTATATTATTTCCATAATAAGTACTCTTTTTAAGGTGTACTAAGGTCTGCTAAGGTGTACTTTTTCACAAGGGAGTCACAGCACAGCAAATCAACAACACAGAGCTAACACAAATAATACTTTAATATTAATTAGACAGAATGGTCTGCATCTGTATGTTTCAGCACTGCATTTGTTTTCCATTGAGCTTGTTGAAATGCACTCTGGGATAGCCTGATCTCTTTATTAACACTCAAAAACACGATTTGTCTGATCAAACCGGAAGAGTTATCCGTTTCATGGATTGTTTGGAAGCACGTTTGCATTAGGAGCTCACTCATAATGCCTTAAATGTTCCCTAGGTAGTCAGCAGATCATGCAGTGCAGTAGTGCTGTTTGTGGACATACTGCAAGGCCTGCAGTGTTTAGCGGTGATTGTTCTCTCAGCATCTGTAATGGATTACTCATCATTATAAGAGAATATCTATTTCCAGAGCTGCTATGAAATCATTGCCATGCTCTCTGCGCTACTTGGCCTCCAGTGTGTTATTTTGTGCGTAAACAAATGCTCTTCGGGAGGTTTTGATGGCCCGTCTGAATCCCTCATTGATCTCAGCAAGACCCAAACCCTGAAGAAGAGCTCTGTCCAACGCTGCTGTCCACATTCCCCCAGCAGAATTCCTCCAAATGTTTTTAATAGTCAGTAATCTTCTGAAGCTGTCTATTAAGACCTGCACAGGTAAACCTCACTGCCCTGGCCTGTTTTTCTGTTTGTTTCTGGTGTTTTTAGGGTGGTTTCTAGAGCTTTGTGACTGACCTAAGTCAAAATAACCCGCCCAATATCTCTATGACATTCTGACCTCTAGATTTTGCTCAGTTCCCTTTTTTAAGGCAAGTCTACTTTTTTTCAAATTCAAATGAGCTTTATTGCCATGACTTGTACATAATAAGCCAATACATAAGCAATGAGTAAAATAATGATTATATAACAAAACAAAAATCAATCAATAAGTAAATGAATGAATACATGTTTTATAAGCAAGAAAATTATTAAGACATAAAATAAACATACTTTTTTCATCCGTTTATCACTCGCCAGTTGGGATGAGTTACGTGCCAAAGTTTGTTCAAGTCCCAAACCATAAATATGACTGATAGTGAAGCTGGCCTTGGCAAACACCACTAAAACGCAAATGATGTGCCGTGTTGTTGGCTCCTCATATAGATTGTATTCATTTCAAATCTCAGAGGAGGTTTTGAAAACTCATATTTTCCCACACTTCCCTCCTGAGCTTAAACAATACACTTCAAGCTCCCTAAAAGAAGCTAACCCTTTATTTTGACAGTCTCTACTGACTATAAGTAACTTTGCAAGTACGTGTCGACTTATTCTGCCAACCTTAACCTACCAGTCTAATACTCCAATTTCCAGCTGAAGTTGACATCAGTGTTAATTTTGACAGCAAATTTTGATTTAGTTTTAGTCATATTTTAGTCATCTGAATTGTTTTTAGTTTTAGTTTAGTTTTAGTCGCCTAAATCTACAGTAAATTTAGTCGGCTAAAATCTAATGGGTTTAGTTACAGTGTAGTGCATTTATTAAGCATTTCTCTAAAATTTCCAAACTCATTATATAGGTTTGATATTAATTTTTATCACGATAGACACTGATTTAACTGCGGTGACACACAATATGCCTTTATGTTAAAATTAAATAAAACCACTTCTCATAAAGAACAAGAACATGGTCTTCTTTTCAATGAAATACCAATGGTTATATCTGGCTAATTATGCATTCTTTATAGCAACTTGTTTACCATATTCTTCATTCTTTCAAACAGACATATTTATTTCTATAAATACATTTAGATTAAGCTTTAGTGCTACTAAAGTGATTCAGTCAAGAGCAGTGAGGGATTTTCTGTCTTTCTTTTGTTGCTTGATTAACATCAATGACTCGGACAATAGCAACTAAATTAGGCTGCTATCCCTTTAAAACTGAATGCACGGATGCAATGTACTGATAAACACATTCTCCCTACTGTTTACATTCGCTTAAGACGTAATCGACTGTGTTTACGTGAATACTGGTCAAAACGGGCAATTCGACATCATTTTGTGTGTAATTCTCCATTCATGCGACGCAAAAGAGTACTCGCGCGATGTGTGAGAGGCACTTTCTGTGTGTGTGTGTGCGCGCTTCGGTGCCTGTGCTAAGAAAACCGGACCGAATTGAGTTAGCTTATGTCCCGCAGGATAGATCAATAGGCTATGATACAGTTCGAATGTACACATCTTACCTCTTAACCACGCAGCAGATTCGTTCTGAATGAATCTCTTCGCAAATCGTCCCTCCCTAACATTTTCGTCTTGTTTTTATTCATTGACGAAAATGTCAAGAGATTTTCGTCATAGTTTTTGTCATTCAAAACGAGTTTTAGTTCGTTATCGTCTTGTTTTCGTCAGTGGAAAAAATGTCATTGACGAAAATTATGACGAATATTATTCGTCAATGAAGTTGATGTTGTTTGTAGTCAACAGAATGTCTAAAGCAGACCATCAAAATAAAGTGTAACCTGATTCTTGTGACTGTGTCAGTAAAAGACGATCAGTTGAGTGAAATGCTCCACTCTCGCTTGGCAGTGAAGTGACGCGAAAGGGGTCCGAAACAAATGCAGGCCTTCAGCTGCTGTCAGGCAGGAGTGTTGACTTGCTCATGAGTCCAGGTGCCTTCAGCTAATATGGAAATATGACAGGTGTGATCTATAGCGGCGTGTGTTGGACGGGTGATAAGCAGCGCCACCTGTCAGGCTCCGGCCGCTGGGCTAATGTGCCACTCTGAGTGACGATTTTACTGTGGGAATGTACACAGACTCATATATCCAGAGATCACCATCATACTGGCCGTCTGCTGAATAAGCTTTGGCTGAAGTCTGAAAATACTGTGGCAGACACTGATGTTAGCATTGTTAACATGTCGCTTTTTTTTACTCTTACTTTTTAGTCATTTAGCAGACGCTTTTATCCAAAGCGACTTACAAATAAGAAAAAGTAACCAAAACTGAAAGTGAAAACTCTGTAAATACTAAATACACACATTGAAGAAAATAAAGAAATTAAATAAAATTGAAAAATGCATACAACAACATTTCAATACTAAACATTTAAATGAAAGGTAAAAACAATTCAAAATATTAAAACAACAAAAGATAAGAGTACAATAATGCTTCTAACATAACACTAAGCCAAACACCAAAAAACAACTACATGTGTACAGCCATACACATATACATATACATACATCAAAAAATACATTAAATATATATATTATTTCATTTTCATGTAGTATGAAGTACTAAATAACTCAAATTAAATAAAACTAAAACTGAATAAACAACCTATACAGACATCAACACGGAGCCAAGCCCACATGTTTTAAAACAACAACAACAACTTACTTACACATAGTAAGAAATGGTTATACAAACTGAAATAGAAGTGAAACAAGTAGTAGGAAAGAGGAAAAATAAAAAGCGATACTTATATCCTTTGCCGGTGTCGCTGCCCGGTGGAGTCGCACGGTAGAGTCGATGGTCTTTACTCTTCGGTCTTCACACGATCGCTGCCGCGGTAAACTAAGCTTTTTATACCCATCTAACAAAATACTACTCCAATTCAGCTGCACACACTTTCCTGATTCATCACAACAAATGGCCAAGCAAGCGCCCGACACTGACAAGTGACGCGATACACTACGAGACCAAACGCGATTTCAGCTCATCTCCACTTAGTAAACAAAAACCAGCGTTGCCTAGCAACGACAACTGCCTAAACACTAATGAGACAAGTAAATACACTTACGAGCTGATTTGAACTTCCGCTGATAAACTGCTTCTCTCAATGAGTATTACTTTACACTGACTTCTGCTGGCGCTTGAACACACTTTCCTGATTCATCACAACAAATGGCCAAGCAAGCGCCCAACACTGACAAGGGACGCGATACACAGTATCATATAAATACATATACATATAAAGTCTCTAAAAACTTTAGTCTGCTACAAGCCCTCTTTGACACTTCAGGCAATGGAGGACTGATAGTAGCTTGACCAGCAAAAAACACGATGCACATACTGTAATGCTGTTTGACTGACAGGAAATATACAGCTAAATACATGTGAATTCATAGAGAACAACACACTAGGTCAAACCGTTAAATCGACATAGACAGGAAGAGGATAGCGAATAATAACCAGAGGTGAGAATCAGATTGTTGATAGCAACTGTTTGAAGAGTTCACAAGCAGAAGTGTGGTTATTGCAGCAGTCAGTTGATCTGCATAGTACCCCCCCCCCATTCTCATATTTATCGCTAACCCAGGTCTTTGATAGGTGTCTCTCAACTTACATGATATTGATCTCATCCTGGCGAAGCTGTAGGATAAAGATGTAATACCTGTATTCAGTGCTGGGTAGATTTATTGCAATTTGTAGTACGTTACTGATTCCAAATTATATGACAAAAATTGTAGTAAGTAACGTAATCCATTACAATACACAATTTAGGTAACATAATCAGACTACTTTTAGATTACTTTTGACCTAACTCGTTTATCACATTGATTTAAATAAATAAAAAATAAAAAATACGAAGAGTAAGAAAATATATTCCACTTGTTGTTATTAATAACATGTAGTGCATTAAACATTACATTATGGCAAGGTTTCTCAAACTGGGGTTCATGAAGGAACTGCGGGAGGTTTGTGAGTTTAATGAAAGCCTAACACTGAATTAAATCATAAAAATATAAAATTAAATCATTTTAAAAGAACAACAATCAAAATAAAACACTTACTGAAAAAGATGAAATATATTTTATTTCTTTACCTGCATGCCATGCGATCATTAACAATGTCAGAGAACCTTGAACATACAAATGTGTTAGTTAATTATTAACTTATTTTCTTAAAATCTCAGGGGGACTTCAAGTAAATATATTAGGTGAAGGTTTGGGAATACCTGCATTACATGTAAATAAGAAATAACGTGAATTTGTGCATTTTAATGTGCCTTCCAAAGACATAGTAATACATGGTTACATAACCCACAGTTGAAATGCTGAGAAAACACTTCTTAAAATTGAAATGATTTTTGTAAGTCCAGTGGTCAAATGCTGTGTGGCCTCTTAATTTCCTGTGTAACTACAGCCACCTAAATGTCTATGTGTGAATGTCCACAAAACTGGAAGACTTTATAAATATATATAATCGGTTAGCAATTTTAGAAAGATAAATAAAAAAAATTGGGGAGAGTCATTAAATTATGAATAATTTAATGCTATTTTGTGAGTAATATGTAATCATGTAATCAATAAAAAAAGAAACTACAGTCTAATATTGTGTAAAAAAAATTAAAAAAGTAATTTAATCTAATTACAAGTACTTAATTTTTGGAATCGGATTACGTAATCCAGATTACGTGATTATTCTTACCAGTATATCTTATTCTTATTCAGTACATAAATCTAAGAAACACAGTACAACAGTAACACAAAGTTCTGAAATGTATGTAAAGAAAATAGCAATAGCAATATATTAAAGATAATGAATTGTGTATAACTCTGTAAAGTTTGGCACAATCCATGAAAACAGAACAAATGTTATAAAACTATAAACCGCCTTGTTTATTAGCATGCATATTACAAGCGTATTGACTGTTTATTAGTACTTATAAAGCACTTATTAATGCCTTATTCTGCATGACCATATTTCAGATCCCTTAATCCGATCCAATACCTAAACTTAACTAACTTATTTATAAGCAGCGCAGCAATTAGAAGTTTATTGAGGGAAAACTCGTTGTTAATAGTGAATATGTGTTCCCTAATCTAAAGTGTTACCAACTTAACATTAAAAATAATGTGAAAATGAATGTATTTAATGAGCACAACACAATACATTTTTATTATAATCCAAAACTGAACTGGGTTGCTGTATTTGTAATACTTATGGATGACTAGTTTGAGATGAAGCTCATGTGCTTGATAGCCAATCATACTCATTTGATGATTTCACTGCTCTAACACCTTGATCTAATGTGCTTCATGCATCACATCTGCATTTGACGTGTAATGTGTGATGTGAATTTGTTTCCCATGATGTTACAGCAACGTCTGGCCCTAGTGCGGGCACGGCGGGTGTCCTCCACACAATAGCACCCATCTGATGACTGTCTGATGGATGAGTCCAGCGCAGTGCTGGCCAATGAAACCCAATCCATCAGAGCCTGTCAACCACCAAGCCTTTCCACGGAGCTGCAGGTCAAGAGTTGTGTCAGGAGCCTCCTACGGCCAGTGATCCTGCTGCACGCTGAAAATCACATTACGTTTAGTGCTGCTTTAGAAAAACAAGTGTTTGTTCTACAGATTATGCCTGTTTGTTTCTGTTGCATTGATTTCAATTGAGTGGTTCAAGAGGTGAATGTCAGTCTACTTGAATGCGTCAAACTCTCCAAAAATGCCAAATTAGCAATAAAATCTACCAAAAAAGATTTGATTCTTAATACAAATCATAGTAAAAACTGAATTTTTCTGGTTGGCCAAGCTAACGCTCATGCATAGTCTGGGGTAAGGACTGTTGTAGCAACCAGGCAATAAATCTGAGTATCTCTTTTAACTAAAAGTCGCCTATTCCATTCGTACAGCATTCATGATGTGCACTGGGACTCGTTTTTCAATAAGTGGCCTGTCTCCTAAACTAAAAGTGTTAGGGTTCGGTTTCACGGCAGTGAAATTTGGTGTAATTTGCGAGGTATTAAAACGTTTGGGAGCAGATGGGTGGAAGGTTCCAGTAGGAAGAAGAATGTTCCTCTTTCTGACCTACTGTTGAATCCCTGCCCGTGTTCCTGGAGATGAGCGCAGTAAAACTGAACAGCAGCTCAGAAAACACTTGTGTCAAATTGAGTCAAGATGTACGCTCCGTGTGCTGCCAGAGAAAGTGTTTACTCGTCAGTCAACGGCGTGAGGCATCATCCATCAATCACCATGACAAATGACGAGTCCAGGAACCCAGCGGCGGCGTCCTGGAATCGCTAGCAAAGGCTGCGGTGGATAAACAAGAGGCCTCATGTGTCGACATAAGCAGCTAAGCTAAGCTCGTCCAGGGCAGTTTGGATCACGTGCGAAGGGCAAAGACAATTGTTTCAGTTCCACAGTAGGTGACCACTGCCTCAAACGCAGGAAACCCTCAGAGAGTCACTTCAGCCAGCTTTACATTGCATTATTATACCCAGTGTCAGATTTACCAGTCATATTCACTAGGCCCCATTCGTGAAACAAAAGCAGAACAGATTAATGGGTGAATCATTCATAAAACCAGCAATTTATGCAATAATGGTTACATAATAATGGTACTTAAGAATGGTTTAACAAATAATTTGCTCAAGATTTCTACAGAAATTAGATTAGGGAACACATAATCGCTGTTAACTAATAGTTTTCCCTCTGTAAACTCCTAATGTGCTGCTTATTTAATAGTAAGTATGGCAGTTGTAGTAGTTATGTTTAGGGTTAAATGATCTAGAATATGGTATTGCATTAATATGTGTTTTGTAAGTACTAATAAACAGCCAATATTCTAGTAATATGCATGGTAATAAGCAACTAGCTAATAGTGAGAATTGGTTCCTAAATTAAAGTGTTACAGAAATTTGCTCTGCCCATCTTTCATACGGTGACAATGTATGTAGGTTTGTGTTGTGACCATTAATGTTGTGTGAATGGTTCACACAGAAATGTGCTTGTGTTTCATGAATTGAGGATCTACAAACCAACTCTAAATGGTATGATTTTTATCTTGTGAGAAGTGTAAAACTGAACGGGCTTTCTCAAAGCATGAGGGGGGGGGGGGGTGTCAAGGCTGCGCAGAACTGAAACTCAAGATCCTTCTACTTACTCGAGGTTTTGAACTGCTACTCTTGTTGGAATGAATCAGCATTTTATAACCTGGTCTGGAGCCTGTATTTTCCCTCGCATTCCCAGGAGGAAAGCTTCATATCTGTACTTTTCAAATGTCATGTGCATTGGAATTGGGTCTGAGTATTTCCCATGGGCTGCTTACACTGGAAGCAGAGCAGACTTTCCCTTTAGCACTGACCTAATCCATTGTTACGTGACTTTTAAAGGTTAATGTTTTGGGCAGGGTAAGCTGGTTCTAGATCAGCACGCTGTCTGGGAACCAGTGTTGGGGGTAATGTATTACTACAAGTAGCGTGAATTATGTAATCAGATTACTTTTTTCGGTTACACTTTATTTTAAAGTCCAATTCTCACTATTAACTATTAACTACGATTTTGGCCTCAATAAACTCCTAATTTGCTGCTTATTAATAGTTAGTAAGGTAGTTGTTAAGTTTAGGATTAGGGATGTAGAATATGGTCACGCAGAATATGTGCTTTATAAGTACTAATAAACAGTCAATATGTTAACAATAGGCATGCTAATAAATAACTAGCTAAGTGTTACCCTTTTTTCAAGTACCTAGTAAAGTAGTGCATTACTTTTAAATTTAGAACAAAATATTTGAGTTACTTTTTACTTTTATCCCATTTATTCACTGAATTCACTGTTTTTTTTTTTGTTATTAAGCATAACAAAGTAACAGAAAGCCAAGTCCGAAATTTTCGTATGCGGTTTCGTTTTTTTCGGATTCGTCATCCTTTCCTATCAAAATGCTTGCTATGGATGCAAAAACACAGAAAATCGAACCTGATCCGATTTTTTTTATGACGGACGAACATTTCGGAGGCAGAGTGTAAACGTGATTGACACAACGTGAGGTCGTATTTATTTTTTAACGTGCAAAAATTTCAGACGCAAAGACCTTTACTTTCCATAAAATGTAACAAAGTAACTCAATTAGTTACTTTTTTATAGAGTAATGCAATATTGTAACGCATAACTTTTAAAAGTAACTTTCCCCAACACTGCTGAGAATGGCATGCCTGAGCTTTTCAAAATGGTCGAAAGTCTTTGTGGACGAAGAGAATGAGGGGAAAAGGCATTGAGCGCGCGTCGTCTGAGAGCTGAGCTCTCGGGGCCGTGGTCTTTGTGCGGCAGCGGCGCACGCCTGGGGAGAGAGGGGAAATGTGTTTGACATACGCTCCACACACACTGCCGGGGAGGCAGCAACAGCAGGATACGATTAATGACCGCAGAATAAGATTGTTACAATATGGCCTCCCTCGCCCCTGCCTCCCTTTCTGTTGGGCTGTCATATTTCACAGCCATTCGTGGGTTTTTGTTTTTTTCCCTTTCTTTCATGGCTCCCCGTCTCTCTTTTTATTTCTCAGTCAGTGTCATTGATATGCAGCAGTGTGTTCCTGGAGCAGGCTGTAGACTCTGTTCTCATGGCCGTCCTTTAAAACAGCTTGGCGCTGACTCACGGGTCCAGAACTCTTGTAAACATTCAGGTAATGTTTCGGATCGCTTTGAAATACGAGTTTTACTATCGCAGACGTTGCACATATGACACAATGAGGAAACGTTTGGAGTGTTCTAATGTTAGACGAGAAACCAGTGCATAACAAGTGGATTTCTGAGCTGCCTTGCCTCTGTTTTTGCTTATTGGCCGTTCCCTCGCTGACAGTGGCTGAAAAGGGAAGTGACAGCTTGTTTGTTTAGCTTGCCCTCGATGTCACAGTCCTGATGGTGTTGCGAGGCAAGCCTCGATAACCCAAAACCAGGTTTTAGCATGCCGATTTGTGGTACAACAAATAAAAGATGGTTTTAAAGACATCTGTGAGGGTTGGGGGCAGAAATCTGGCAGCCAAATGTTTCTGGTTCCAGTGGTGATTAGGGGTGAAACTTGGAGCCGTCCTGAACAGTAGGTCTGGGCTTCAGAAAGTGGATATCTCTGCGCATGAGCGCGTCTGTAGCCAGAGCAGCGTGGTTTGTGTTTGTTGACACGTTGAGGAGAGAATTTCAGTGTTTTCGCACCGGTCATCAATCAGGAGCAGGCCTGATTTTTCCCAGAGTCAGAAATACTCTGGAGGTACAGCTGCGTATGCTTTGAACCAAACCACCAACAACATCATCATGTTAACTATGCTTCTCACCTCTCACTCAGTTGTTATCACTACAAGTTCCTGTTTAGAGCCATTTAGATATGTTCAGTTTAATAAGTCTTGTGGTTTTTAAAGTGAATCTGACGAAATCTGCAAGAATTATAGTCTATTTAGGGTTATTGTTTTCACATTATGATTTTTTTATGACATTTAAAACATGTTCTCCCCAAATTCTCATTACTGTAATGTGTACAGATGCACTTTTTTATGCAATGACCGTTATTCTGACAATGAATGGTATCCATTACCAGTATGGTAGCATCCATTCCATTTTAATAATTGCAACTCCACTATATTACATCTGTCTTTATTAATTTGTTAAATGTTTTTGATGTGTATATAGAGGAAAACAAGTATTTTATAAAACAAGGTGGTGATTTCATATGAATTTGTATGTTTTGAATTATATGAAAAAGTATGTCTTTTAGAAAAAAAAGCAAGCATGAAGGTCCACCCCTAAACATAATTGTAAAAAAATGTACAAATGAGATCATATGAATTTATACGAATTAGCCACCGATTCACCAAAATGTAAGATAGTAACAAATTGCCACGAGACTGTGTTGATATGACCATTGTGATGCTCTTATTATTAATGTTCATTGCACTCATGCTGTACTCATGTTTTTAGTAGTAAAATTTAGTTTTGAAATTCAACAATTAAAAACTCAAAACTGTGCACTGTAAACATGAAAAAGTAATATATATTTATATTACTCCTGTCAAGCGATTAATCGCATCCAAAATAAAAGTTTTTGTTTAAATAATGTAAGTATGTATACTGTGTATATTTATTATGTATATATAAATACAAACACATGCATGTATATATTTATGAAAAACGTTATGTTTATATGTTAAAGATATTTATATATAATATAAGAATATAAATATATACATGTAAATATTTTCAAAATATATACTGTATGTGTGTGTATTTATATATACATAATAAATATACACAGAACACACGTATGTAAACAAAAACTTGTATTTTGGATGCAATTAATCGTTTGACAGCACTAATATATATATATATAGACATACATATGTGTGTGTGTGTTAGGTAGCACTTTACTTAAAGTATTTATATATAGTGCATTATAAAGGGTTATTAAAGGGTATCATGCATTATAATTATTCATAATGTGCGTTGTAATATATTATAACCTTATTTAGAATGCATAGTGTAACAATGAATTGATGTGTTATAATGTATTACCTGTGGTTATAATTATTCATGAGATTATTGCATTGTATTGCATATGTACTGGTAAAATATACCTATAAAGAACCTTTTATTTACAGAAGGGTGTTTTTATATACAATAGTTTGCCCTAAAATAGTTTTTATAAAATGGTTCTGTATAGAAACCCTGTTAATCATTTCTCTAAGAGTGCTTCAAAGTTTCTTCTACTCATTTCTTATCATTGGTCATTGATTTAATGTATTTTAATGTCTGTTCAGGGTTTGCTCTCACTCTCTGTGGACTGCTGGAATTTCACAGGAGAGCAGCAGAAATTCAGAGGAGAGTGTGAGACAGACAGGAAGTGAGAAGATGAATCCAGCCGCTCACACGCCGACCGCTGACTTTCTCCAGATCCTCCTCTGTTGCTCTCTGGTTTGGACAGATGTATGTGTTGCACATATGGCGCTGCTCGTATCTGTCCATGCCGCGCTCACATCTGTTCCACACAGCTGCCCCGCAAAGCTCTCCATTCGCTCCAGCTCTGTGTCTGAACACAGCTGCAGTGCATTCTGGGATCAGCCTGCAGAGCACAGCTGTCTCCTGATTAAAAGCCTTCAGGCTAACAGTGTCTAGAAACTAAACTGTGTGTGCACGTGTTATTTCACGTGGTGGTTTCTTCGAGGTAAATGTGTTAGTTTGTGTCAGGAGTACGCTGAAACACAATAAATTCTCACACAAATCTTGCATAGTTTTAGTTCCAGGTTAAGCGCATGTAAGCCATCTATGTAGATCCCTTGTGAAAAAGAAGTTCGCTTAATTGTACTGAATGTGCACTTTAAATCTTAGAAGTATTTGTAGATAGAGGAGTAAAAGGCCACTTAAGACACTTTTATTAAGTGTACTTTGTAATAATGTCAAATGAACAGTTTTTATTTAAAAGTACCTTTTAAATCAAGTTGTAGAGCAAGAATTATACTTATTTTGATATGTTGAATAACTGAAGCTCATATTAAGTACTTATGATTTATAAATAATAAATATGTATTATTTATTGCATTTAAATGTAATATATTTTAACATACAAAAATGGGTTACACTCTATTTTAAGGTGTCCTTGTTACAGTGTAATTATACATTTAAGTACTGAGTAATATTACTTAACTACATGTACTTACTATATGGTTAGGATTAGGGTTACTTGCACGTAATTTTGCATAATTTATTGTTATTATAATAGTAAGTACATGTAACGTGTAACAAGGACACCTTAAAGTAAAGTGTTACCAATTTTACTTTACTATAAATGCTTGTCAGTGCATTCGACAGAAACATTACATTTAGTTCAGACTTAAGCATATTGTTTTTAAAGTATATTATTTCTGTAATAAATTTCTGTTTAAAAAAAGTGTACTTGGAGCTGTATTTTGGATCTGTGATATCAAGAGCAATGCCAATATAGAAATCATGTGGATGACAAAAACGTCCTGTCATTTTGTTGTGGGTGAAAACTGTGTGTGTGTGTATGTTAAGTTACATATTTTTTAATATCTCTCTCTAACACAATAGTAGCTTGATAAGGAATGTTGAAGCGTGTTTCAGCAGCGTGTCGGATCGCACATGCTGTCCTCAGAGCAGGAGGAAGAGAGGGACCACGGTGTGTGAAACCAAACCCCAAACAAAACAGCCAGCGCTTTTAAACACACACACACATAGACACACACAAATACAGAGCATCTGGAGTCACCCATGACACAAACTGCTCCTGTGCTAGAATATCTGCCACTGTCAATCTGTAGTGTGTGGAGCTGTTTTTAAATCAATATACAGTATTTCTGAGTGACCAAGTGAGGACTGGAATTTTTGTTGGATTTTCCATTACAAATATCTAAACATTCTTGGACCAAGATGCATTTACTTGAGAAGCAAAGTGACTTAAAATATTAAGGATTGTTTTCTTTTTTGTTAACAACTGTTTATTGAATTTTCTTCTGGGAACAGTATTATAAAACAAAAAGCAACTGTGCAAATTTAGAAGCCACCCCAACCCATCCCACCCATGGTAGACTTAAAAATAAATAAATAAAATTAAATAATAATAATAATAATAAAAAAATATATATATAAATAAATAAATAATAATAATAAATATACATTCATTAATATTAATAGATAAATAAATAATAACATATTTTTTAAAGGATTGTTTTCTGAAAAATGTATCAAATATTTAGTTTTTTTTTCTTAAAACAAGAAAAAATATCTGCCAGTGGTGCAAGAAAAATAATATTGTTTTGCCTTTGAATTAAGATAAATTTTCTTGACCCATTAGCAGATTTTTTTGTTTGTTTATACAAAAATGAACATATTTTTTCAAAAAACAAGACTTAATATCTTAAGAAAATCATTTTTTGCAGTGTACATTTTGAAATGAATGAATTCATTATCTTGCCATACTAGCTAATAGCTGGATTGATGAAAATCTACTAATTATTTATTTTTGTTATTATTACTAATCATTTTTGCATCATTATATGATGTTTGAGAACAGATACAGGTCAACTGAGATATTTACTGTACTTATCAAATATTATGGACTGATTCTGGCCTTCATAGAGGTCCTGAAGTGACAGAAACACAGCAGTTGTTTCTGCTTCATACATTTCTTAATCATTTGTCTTTACAGGATGTATCTTTCATTTCTGAGAGAAAAGAAAACACTTTCACATTTCACATCACATTCATACGGTTTGTCATGATAATTCATATTATTGTCACAATTTTGAGAATTTATGTCTATTTAGGGCCTAAACATAAAACATTTTTATATTAACAAGATTTGAAGGTAACATCAACAAAGACATCATGCATGTACAGTATGGTGGAGCCAAGCAACAATCATTGAAGGATGAGAATTGAAAACAGGTGGTGGAAAATCCCATAATTATATCAAGAATTATTCCTCAGTGGGGAGTGAGATGACGATACAGCCGTTTCACGACTGGAACCTCGGCATGAAATAAAATTGCATTTATTATGGTGGCACTGGATTCATACCTTCAGCGAGGTTTCTGTTTCTCTAAAGATTCAGCCTGTCAGCCGTATCCTCCAGTCAACCGAACACACTCTGAGATAAACCTGAGATTAAAAAAGACCCGGATGAGAGTTAAAACAGCAGATTTCTCCTCAGCTCCTAAAGCCCCACACATCCTTCTGCCGCTCTGAGCTGAAGATATGCCACAGCCACTTATTTAAATAGCTGGTTTTTCCATTGTTTTTATTGTAAGACATCACCAATAAAAAATAAAACACACACTCATTGAATCTAAAGAAATGACTGAAGAATGCAGGATGTATTGACCCTATTGCATTGTAAAAGTGTGTAATATTCAGTCTATTGGAATATATGTACAGCAGATCCTATTACAAAGCTCCATGTTGTGGCTGTTTGCTCACTGATGTACAGAGATCTGGCCTGAGGCTGTATGACACAGATGCTTTACTCGTTCATGAATGGGAGAAATCACAGCAGCTTTAGTCCCACCGTCCAGTTAAAAGAGCCACTCTAGAAGGTGCAAACACATGATCTGAACCAGTTGAGAGATTTTCCGGGGTTTCAGTCTTTCCCCAGACAGGAGCTGCATGCTGCTGATTCATTATGGCACTTACTGTATGTTATCAGTGTTTCTGCTAGTGTGTTTACATTGTATGTTTTTATTGCCGTTCCATTTTTTCTTGGTGAGCTCATAACAATAACGTATTGAATCTTGAATGACTAGAACAAGCTGGCTGGGAGTGACAAATACAGGCCGATGTGAACTAACTTTCCTTCAAAGGGACTTTGATATGGCCCTTCTTCCTCCTACCCTGTTTTATTGTCAAGTCTGCTCACTTGGATAAGGAAATATTTCACTCAAAAATGAAGATTTGCTGAAAATGTCCTCAAACGCAAACTCTGTCTACATCTTGGATGGTCTGTTTCTTCAGAGAAATGGAGAAATGTCTCATTCCATCACTTGCTCAGCAATGGATGCTCTGCAGTGAATGGGTGCCGTCAAGAATGAGAGTCCAAACAGCTGATAAACACATCATAATAATCCACAAGTAAGTGTAAAGTGAAAAGCTGAATGCACGTAAGAAAAACGTGTTCTGGTCTGAATCAGGAGAGAAATCTGCACAGATCAAACACCGTTTACAAGCCAAAACAAATATGTGTGTGGATTTGAATGTGAGAGACAGGAGACTTTTTCCCTGGAGGAAGTGTTAGTATGGACTCGTATTATAATTAAAAATGCCTTAAAGATGGATTTGTTTCTTACAAACACGTAGCTTTTGTCTTCTCAAGATGTTAACTGATGGACTTACGAAATGTGGATTACTTGTAGATTATTGTGATGTTTTTATCAGCTGTTTGGACTCTCATTCTGACGGCACCCATTCACATCCATTGGTGAACAAGTGATGCAATGCTACATTTATCCAAATCTGATGAAGATACAAACTCATCCTAATCTCGGATGGCCTGAGGATGAGCATTTTCATTTTAGAGTAAACTATTCCTTTAAGCAATAACAATATCCTGAATGATCATACATTTACTGCACTGAAGCAAAATAAAAGTCATCAATTATTTAGTTAGAATTATTCTGTGATGTAAATGTCTTATTTACTTTTAAAATGTATGAACTTTAAACAAAAGTGAACTTCCTAAATGCTTCTTTTTTTCAGCATTTTGTAATATTTGAGTGAAATCCCAATCATGAGGTGACAGCAGTCTGTGTACAAATACAAAACGATTCACCTCTAGTTTATAGTTTGATTTGGACACACATTAATGCATGTTTAATGACAGCAGTTTCATTTGATATGTAACATGTTTTCACAAAAGGACTACATTTCTTGGTCTCATTTTCCAAAGTTTTTCTGTCAGACCCACAAAGATTGTGCAAAATGAGACAGTGTGTAGACCTACATTTACCACACACACAGACCATTATTTAGTTTATATTTATATCATTTTTACAAATGATGTCTCCAAAATACCTCAAGGGCCACAGTTTACTGCTTGTTTTTCTGGCTGTTGTTTAATTAGCATGTGTGTGTCTAACGACAGGTGTGCTGCTTCATTAATCTAATGACTGAGGAAATCATCACACTGCTGTTTTTGCAGCTCAACGCTCCAGTTCGTTTTCCTCCACATTTAGGACGATCGTAAGTGAACGTAAGTCTGAGTGCTGATATCTTCTTCTCTCCTCTACTGTACATCCTCCATTCTACACCTGATGATATTATGATTTGAATTCATTGCATGAATACTGAATTATTTTTTTGTTTAATGTTGGATGGCTAAATTAAAGTGCTATAATAATGTGTTAATGTCATGCACTTCTCACAAAAAGTCATCACATCTTAAAGCAGAGGACATTTTCAATATCTTTCTTTTTATTGCAAACAATATGATACAAAAGATAAGCTTCTTTTAAGACGGTGGCATGTTTTACAGTTTTTCTTAATGACATAAAAAACAAGGGAAAAGAAATAAATGCTGGTGTGTTTTTGTAGAGATGTAGCCAACAGCCTGCAGAAGTCAACACGTTTGAGAATGAAAAAAAGAAAAAAACAAGTTCCAGTTGTTTCTATTGAAGGCTTGATCAAGTTTCACAATTAGAAAGCAAACTAGATTACCAAAATAACATTTTTAGACATTTTAAATGGAAACATTAACAAATGATAAATACACGAGATGGTTAAAGTTTGCACTACAACTAAATCGTAATCGTCTCCGGAAACGTTTCATCACAAATTAGTCGTACGAAGCCCAAGTAAATGATAAACGCAAATAGTATTACTTTCAAGTCAAATGAACGCTAATGAATAAATTAAAGAGGTTAAGACTGGAGGAATGGCGAGCTGCGGAGGAGCCTCAGGTCAAAGGGCACTTCCTGTTCCTCCTCCAGCAGCGAGATCTCTATAGGCACAGACGGACTCTAGAGGCAGTTTTCACAGAAACAAGAGATATGGCAACGCTTAAGCACGGACTCTAGAAGCAGTCGACTGTACATCTGACGATTCAACACTTCGCCCAAGTTGTAAGAAACCCCCACAAATATACAGAGGAAAATATCAGGCAAAGGAGTCTTTACAAAAATATCATCAGACAGCTGTGCACGAATCCCCCGACACAACTGAGAAAAACACACACATACACAGTACATACTAAAATAATTATCTGGAATCTGTCCTCACAGAGGATTCTCTTGTCTCATTATATCTAGAAAAATATAATCACAACTCCGAGCGTTTTTTCAAAAGGCACAGTTGGGAGCCATTCCCTCAGTTTGAGTTTGTTTAGTCCCTCAGGGCCTGGACAGCTGGGTGTAGACGGGCTGCTGCTCCCAGTGCTGCGGACTGTGCGCCTGCGGCAGCGTGTCAGCGATCGGGGTGTACATGGGCCGCTGGTAGCTGAAGGCGGGGTACTGGCTGTAGTAGGAGCCAGCGGGGCTCTGGTGCTCGGCGTAGTCGTAGTGCGCACGGCCGACAGCAGGGTACGAGCCGGCGCTGCTGCTGTAGTGCTGCAGGTTGAAGGAACCGTAGGCCACGTGCTGCGGAGAGCCCTGCTGCTGCTGCTGCTCGCTGTAGTGACTGGGGCTCAGCTGCTCCGTCTTGATCTGCGTCCGCTGCTGGCCTTGGCTCTGCTCGCCGCCACTGGCCATCGAGTGCTGTTTGGACACCCAGGCGCCCCCGGGCTGACCGCTGAGACCGAACCCGGCGGGATACGCCTGCGCGCCGCTACTGACCCCCGGGTGTCCATGAGGAGGCAGGTACTGGTCGAACTCGTTGACGTCAAATGGCTCCATGTTGGAGATGACGTCGCTGCTCAGCTCACCGATGTCCACGGCACCAAAGTCGATGCCCTCCTGCAGCGGACGGCCCTCGCGCTTCAGATCCGCTTTGCTGGACGGCAGGTCCGTTTTGGGGGTCGTGGGAGGAGTGGGGGGACCCTGGGACTGACCTAGAGATAAGAATGAAAACACATTGAATTAAACATGAACAAAACTGAATAGTATGTTACTATCGTTCTCACTGTAATAACTGAATTTACTCTAACAAGCGAATTGAATCTTAAGATTATGCTTTGATTATGTTAGACGTCCCCCACTTGTTGCTGCTGTTGTTTTATGCTTTGTTATGATTTGTTGGGGTTGTTATGGTTGTATTGTTTGCTTTCCTTTGTACTCTTTTAGGCTAATATATTATGTCAAATATTTTTATATTTTCAAGTCCTAAATTCTCGTCCGAAATTTTCGCAATTTAAAAAAATTAATTCGACCTCACGTTGTGTCAATCACATTTACACACTGCCTCCGAAACTTTCGTCCGTCATAAAAAAATTCGGATCAGAATCGATTTTCTGCATTTCCGCATCCGTAGCAAGCATTTTGATAGGAAAGGATGACGAATGCGAAAAAAAAACCCTGAAAAAATGAATAAGAAATTTCGGACTAAGTGTGCAAGGACTTTAAGGGGCAGTCACACTGTACTTGTTTTCATTCCATTGACTTCTATTCATGCATCAGACTGGAAACACATGCTTGTGTGAAATGTTTCGCATTTCGCTGCATTTCAAGCTTGGTGAACTTTGACCTGACCAACAGCAGATCGATACGTCACAGCATGACCTCCTATCTGAATTAAAAGAACATAAATGTAAAACTGCAGCGCTGCAGGAAAGTGTAGTAGATTTAGATTAATTATTATTTGTTATGTGTTGAATTTAAGTTGTAAAAAGACGCTGCACAGTGTGACGTCATATCATGACCGTTGCAGCATACGGAACTATTTCACATGCTCAAAGTCTAGTGTGACTGCGACTTTGAGATACACAGATACACAGATACAATAAAGATACACAGCTACGCCAGATAAGATTTACGAGTTTCTCCGCAGGCTCCAAACGAGGCATTACATAAGGAGCTGCTGCTAGATGTTGTAGATGTTGCTAGTTGTGCAAAGGCTGCCATTGGATTAGCATGCCGTTTCTGCTTGAGAGTCAAGTACCTGAGTGGTCTCCCGGAGAGTGCACTTCGCCCATGCTGGACGCGGGGGAGTCGGCCTGCTGCAGGGCTTTGAAGATGGCGTTGGGGGAGATGTGGGTCTGCTCGCCGTCCTCGCTCTCGCTCTGGCCGTTCTTCACCGATTTTCTCCGTCTGGGCTGGTACTTGTAGTCGGGGTGGTCTTTCTTGTGCTGCACCCTCAGACGCTCGGCCTCCTCCACAAACGGACGCTTCTCTCCCTCGTTCAGTAACCTACAAATATCCACCAGAAATAACCAATGCTCAGATTACTTTCTTTGTATCCTTCAATTAACAATACACAAACTTAAAAAAAAGGTACAAATTGTTTTTGAAATAACTAATTATTAATCTTTTTCTTTTCTGAATACTATTTTTTTCTTAAGTAAACCCGAGAAGCAATAAAGTAATTTAGAAAAAGAAATAATCAATACTCCATTACTTTCTTTATTTTGTTCAATTATTAAAATAAGAAACTTAAAAAAGGTATAGATTGTACTTGAAACAACTATTATCATTATCCCCCCCCCCCGCGAATACTATTTTTTCTTAAGTAAACCATAAAATAAATAAAGCAATCAAGAAAAAGTAATCTACATCAACATATTTTCTTAAAACTGAAGTTTTTTACCAACTACATAACTTTTTCGCTAATAGTACTAATAGTAAATTAACTCTTACTTCACATGCACTTCAGCGAAAAAGTTGTGTAGTGTTGGGTATAACCAAATAGTTACTTTTTCTCAAGCTCATCAGTATTGTTTTATAACCATTACATAATAATGCTATAAATCAATGCAATTTAATATTAAATATAATATTATTTAAGTTTTCCCAAGTTTGCTAAATGAATCAGTATTGCTCTGACTTCTGGAGCAATCCTAAACAAACAAAACGAAACACAGTAAAATAGTGCACTCTCTCTCTCTCACCGCCAGAGTTTTCCGAGGGTTTTGCTGAGCTCGGCGTTGTGCAGGTGTGGATACTGATCCGCCAGCTTCCTGCGCGCGGCTTGAGCCCAAACCATGAAGGCGTTCATGGGTCTCTTGACGTGCGGCTTGTTCTTGCTGGAGCCGTTCAGTCGCACAGGCATGGGCACCAGGGTCCAGTCGTAGCCCTTCAGCACCTGGGACACCGCGTCCCTGATGCACACGGGGAACTTGTCTCCCTCCTCGTCCTTCTTGAAGTCTGTGAGGCGGCTGCTCTCGCTGTCCGAGCCCGATCCGGACGCGGAGTCCTCGGACATGCTCGGGCTGGGCGCGTCGGAGAGACTCTTGTCCTGCTCGGCGCTCATCTTCAGGCAGGAGTCGAAGAGATTCATGCAGAAGAGCGAGTGCTGCGGACTCTGTAAAATCCTCCTGCGGGAGTTCAGAGCGGTGCGTAAAAGCGCAAAAGTGTCCAAAGTCCCTCAGAGCTGCTCAGATCAGGTGAGTAAAGTCACACAAATATCACTGAGACGAGGACAAATCCTGACTGACTGACTGACTGACTGACTGTGTGTGTGTGTGGAGATGTGGAGAGGATCTGCTCTCTCTCTCTCCAAATCACATCACTTATATACGGACGGATGGATGGAGGGAGGAGGAGCAGAACCCGATCTCTCTCTCTCTCTCTCTCTCGCTCTCTCTCTCTCTCGCTCTCTCAGGCTCAGGCTAACCAAACACACCAAAACTAAGAAAAAACATTATCAACATGACACACTATTATATAATATAATAAAATATACATTATATAGAATGAAGAGTTCAAATGCAAAAGCCATTTAAAAATTTCCTCTAAAATGAGCATTTTTATCAGGCTCCTATGTGTTCAGTCATTTCACTTTAATGTCAATGAAAATAACCTATTTATTGCCATTAAAATGAAATTACTGAACTGAAAGATGCTCATTTTAGAAGAACATTTTTAAACGGCACTTCGAGGCTTTTGCATCTAAACTCTTCACATCTACAGCAATCTGCTGCTCTGATTCTTGTGTATTTAGACGACACTAGAAACACATGCAGATGTGATCATATCGAAGTCAAAATTAAACATGAAATAAAATAAGTTACATCAGCGAAAATAATTTCAACCAGCTTGTACAAATAGCAAACTGCTCACTATAATGTATGTTTTATTTAGTAAGCACAGTTTAATGTTTGCACAGTAGTAAAATCTTTTGTTACTTTTATACATCTGTCTCAAGTGAAAACTTCACCTGATGATGTCTCAAGTGCACAATGAGTCTTCTTCTGTTTTCAGTCTGAAGTCACTTCTGCATTTCTCCATTTCATACATGTAAATGTCAAAGAGGAGTGTGTAGTTGAGTGTGTGTGTGTAGTTTAGTGCTGGTGTTTGTGTGACAGAGAGCAGGTTTATTCGCTGTAAGACCGATAGGGGGCGACATGAGTTCAGAGACTCACTCACCACCGCTTTACTCCGGTTAAAACTTTCCTTTTCTCATGACCACAAATTAGTATTTTGTACGTTTCTGTAAATAATGATGAAATGTTCAATGGCTTTTTGTATAGACAAGAATTTGCGCCTGATATTGACTTCAGAAAAAACAAACAAACAAAAAAACCTACCCCGATGAATATTTATTAGAATAAAAATGTGACATGGCGTGCGATGCATTGTACTCAAATCTCTCAATACTAAAAATCAATACTTTGACTGTTTATAATATATTATTCAACAGTTTTTATACATTTGTAGACTGACAATGCATCTAATTCATCCCTTACAAACTTTGCTTTCCTCTGAATCTGACCAAAAACAAGTAGGGTATTATTAGGATTGGTAATATTAGTATTGTTGCGTGTTGCATTTAAAACAAATAAATAAATGAAACACAATTCCAAAATGTTTTACTGAAGTTAAAATGTCTTATAAGCCACTTGGATTGATTAACAACAACAACAACAACAACTATTTATATTTACAATTTATTTACTGCATGAATATATTTTTATACTTTTTTGCATTTGTATATTTTTGTTGTTATAACATCTCATTGCCTATTGCTTATGTATACTTTAGCGTTTTATTTCAGAGAAATTTTGTGAAGCTAATGATGTGTATATTCATGAGCTGTCAAACTCTTTACTCATTATAAATGACTTACAGTTTAAAAATCCTGAGAGCATATCAATAGTTAAAAACAACAGCGACAGCAATATAATAAATCTCTGATAGTGGGGTAAAATAGAGATTGCTCCGTTACTCTCGGTCTCCCTGTGTTTATTTGTGCAAGTGATGTTGTGGAAATGTCATTTTGGGCAGAACGTGGTCTACACATGTGTTCCTCATGAGCTACCTGAAATATCATGTTTAATAGATCACAGATGTGCGTCTGCCCTCCCTCTGTATCGCCAAATTACCACAATTACCTCAGGAGGAAAGCCACGCTTTTACACCACTCTTTATATCATGGATATTAAATGGCCAAACCACCAGCACTATTGTTCAAAAGTTTGGTGTCAGTAAGAGCTTTTCATGCTTTTCAAAGAAGTCTCTTAAGCTCACCAGGCTGCATTTATTTATATAAAAAAAATACAGTAATGTTTACAATTCAAAATAGCTGTTTTCTATGTGAATCTATGTTAAACTCTAATTGCTGTGATGCGCAGCTGTATTTTCAGCATCATTACTCCAGTCTTCAGTGTCACATGATCTTCAGAAATCATTCTAATATGCTGATTTGCTGCTCAAGAAAAATGTATTATTATTATCAATGTTGAAAACAGTTGTGCTGCCCAGTATTTTTGTGGAAACTGTGATACATTTTATTTTTCTGGATTCACAGATTAATAAAAAGTTCAAAAGAACAGTATTTATTTGAAATAGGAGTCTACTGTAACATTATAACTGTCTTTACTGTCACTTGTGATAAATTGAATGCATCCTTGATGAATAAAAGTAACACTTTATTTTAAGGTGTCCTTGTTACACGTTACATGTACTTACTATTATAATAACAATAAATTATGCATAATTACATACAAGTAACCCTAAGTCAAACCCTAATCATAACCCTAACCATAATAGTAAGTACATGTAGTTAATTAATATTACTCAGTATACATGCATAATTACACTGTAACAAGGACACCTTAAAATAAAGTCTATCTATCTGTCTATCTATCTATCTATCTGTCTATCTATCTATCTGTCTATCTATCTATCTATCTGTCTGTACAGTGGTTGATTTCACACACAGGTATCAGAGGTGTGGGTGGTTGTGCGGTCTGCAGGAACTGATACAGCGCGTCCCTCCTTCTTCTGCATACGCTGTAACGCTGGGAAACTTCTCAGCTTGATTTCGAGCTCCAGTGTTAAAAACTGGGAGACAAACAGTGAAAGTCAACTGCTAAATCATGTCCCCCGCTCGCAGATTCTGTGGCTGTCAGCTGAGGGCCTCGCTTGCTGTGTGTGTGTGTGAAGTACGGCGTTCATGCTTGTGTTGTTCCTCCCTGTACTTTGAAACGCAATGTTTGTGGACAAACCTAAGTGATGTTATCAAACAATAGGATACTCAAATTCAGTCATTGCATCTCCTGAAAGCACAACATTGCCTGGATTTAGACAGCACCAGATATTTCATTCAGTGCTGTAATTACAGACATATAGGATTGATTAGCATAGAAGAACTGCAGAGGTACTAGATTTTACAAATTAATTTACACAAATGAGTTCTTACGAACAGTTTCACTGAACCGATTCAACTAAACAGTTGAGCAGTTGTTATCATGTAATGGTTTTACTGTGACAATCTATCATTCTGGCATTGTGGTATACAAAGCCAAACACTTTTATATAAGTCATATGTAGGCATTTACTGCAGATTAAGTTTGCAGTAATATTGCAATTATTTTTTCCTAATATTTAATCATTGACTATAGCATTCAACATTACAGTATAACTGAGAGCTATCAATTTTAACATTTATTAGACTTTAAAAAATTACAACTTCTAGTGAACTTAAAACAATCTTCACATAAACCCTTTATAATAAATGTCATATTTACCCATGCCTTTCAGCAAATTGAATAAAGTTATCAAACACTAAATTCTAAATTAAATATAGATGAATCCTTAAAGATATAAAAGTTATTGATTTCCTCCTTTGTCTTTTGTTCTTTGATGAACAGACATCACAGCAGCTGGTTATTAGGTTATTTGGCTGCTATTACTTTAAGAGCTGCCGCTGCTGAACGTGGTGCGGATCTGACATGCATGCTCATAGTTTCATTTGCGCTTTAATGTGAAACGATACCGGCTGCAGCAAGCGCAGTATAATGGCTGAAAGGACAGGAAAATTAGTGTTTACTGACATATGACCTGACAACATCTCATCTGACCGCAGTTCACTGATGTTCTACTGAAGCTCCTCGTCTCCTGTACCGTTTCCACGCTCGTTTGACTCATGCCTGGCACTAAGGTGAAGTGGAGAACACGTAAAGTCTCCCATTTGATGTGGTCGTAAAGACGTTCTGCGTCTAAATACAGAATTCTTGTCAAGAAAAAAGAGACAGAAGCAGCAGTTGTGAGTGGGGTGGCCAAACCTAGCCCGCCCCTGCGTTAAATACAGTGGCATGCGAAAGTTTGGGAATCCCTTGCAGAATCTGTGAAAATGTGAATAATTTTAACAAAATAAGAGAGATCATACAAAATGCATGTTATTTTTTATTTAGTACTGAGTATGATATTTACATAAAAGATGTTTACATATAGTCCACAAGACAAAAAAAATAGCTGAAATTATTAAAATAACCCCATTCAAAAGTTTGTGAACCCTTGGTTCTTAATAATGTGTGTGGTTACCTGGATGATCCAGGTAGATTTTGTTTAGTGATAGTTGTTCATGAGTCTCTTTTTTGTTTGTTTGTTCTCATGTTTGTTCTGAACAGTTGAACTGAGCACTGTTCTTCAGACAAATCCTCCACGTTCTGTAGATTCTGCAGTTTTCCAGCATCTTTTGCATATTTGAACCCTTTCCAGCAGTGACTGTATGATTTTGAGATCCATCTTTTCACACTGAGGACAATTGAGGGACTCAAACAACTATTAAAAAAGGTTCAAACATTTGCTGATGCTCCAGAAGGAAACACGATGCATTAAGAGCCGGGGGGGGGGGGACTTTTTGAATTTGAAGATCAAGGTAAATTGTACTTAATTTGTCTTCCGGGAAACATGCAAGTATCTTCTGTTGCTTTCGAAGGGCAGTACTAAATGAAAAATATATATATTTCTACAAAATAAGAAAAATTTGGACATCTTCATCCTGTTCAAAAGTTTTCACCCCCCGGCTCTTAATGCATCGTGTTTCCTTCTGGAGCATCAGTGAACGCGCTGATTTTCACAACACTAAAAACAAATAAAAGCAAAAGTACACTGATGCACATTCTTACTCATCATTTTGTAGATGTAGAGTTGAAAAACTGCTGAATTTTTTTTGTTGCTCCAGTCAAAGTGACTGTAATTATGACTTCCTCGTAAATATGAAGTTCCCAGGAGGACTTGAATGCACAATTACTATTGTGACAGGATCATTAAGATTCGTAAACTAGTCAGAGCGGTTCATTACAAAGAAATCAGTTGTTCCAGGATCACATTACTCTTGGGTTTCTAGACTCATTTCAAGACTGAGTGTCAGGCACAAGTCTGAGAAAACGGTTGATGGATTGAGTTGAATCAAGTCATGAACTTTTCCAATCGATTCAGTGTGATTTGGTGACCCCGATCTTTTGACTCCAGAAGTGTGGATCGGTGAGAACATCTGTGTTGGATTCTAGACTCACACTCCCTCTGTGTTCCCTCAGTAGACAGCAGGGCTTGACTGAAGAGCACCTCTAGAGACTGTTGCATTAAGTGAAAAAGCAGCTTATTAGAGGCTGAGTGAAGAATGTGAGGAACTCCCTGCTGTATGGATGGGCAGACCTTTCCTCTAGGAGAAACAGAAAAAACAAGAGGAAACATGAAGGCAGGAACGGAAAGATGATGCAGTCTGTGGCCTAGACTTGTGAGAAATGACTTTGCACCTGTCCGCTACTTTCCCCTCAGAAGTGCCAGCTTCCACAGGCCTGCCAGGGTGGACACACCTGGCCGTTCGGACGGGGATCGCTCTGCTCGTTTCCCAGCCCGGGGTGTGGGCACACTGTCAGAGAGCCGCTCTGCTCGGACTGCTGTCTCGGGGCATTCACCGGCCTGATCAGAGCGCAGCCACACGGGCTGAGTGTTGACACACAGCATTTTGGAGAAGCTAACGTTTGAACAAGACTTATCATGGGCCTGACACCTTCAGAAGGCACCACTCAAATGATCCCGCAATGTTTCTTCACACTTCCCCGACAGCCCCCACCACAGCTGGCAAAATGGCAGACGCTTCAAGATAACTCAGTAGAGCTACTGAGAAATAATGTGACTCATGCAAGAGTGTAAGTCATTTTCTGACAAACTACTCAAGTAATTACTTCACAAATTAACTTTTTAGTACACCTACAATAAACAAACTCAGGAAATAAGTCATGCATGATATAAATAGGCATCTGCACACATTATTTAACCCATCTGCGTTTCAGATTGAGCATTGATTTAATAGATTAATTAATAGACTAGAAGTTGAGGAAGCAGTTTAGTTTAGGGAGCAATTCTCACTATTAACTAGTTGCTTATTAGCATGCCTAATATTGACATATTGACTGTTTATTAGTACTTATAAAGCACATATTCTGCATGACCATATTCTACATCCCTAATCCTACCCAATACCTAAACTCAACAACTACCTTACTAACTATCAATAAGCAGCAAATTAGGAGTTTATTGAGGTAAAACACAATTAATAGTGAAAATTGGTCCCCAAAAAAATTGACTGAAGTTGAATCCTAGAAACTTTAATAAACTTTAACTTTATTAATTTTACAGCAAAGAACTTCCTAAACTAGTTGTCTATGTCATCTATGACTCTTTCTAGCTTTCAGATTGCCATTATTTTGAATAATGCAAATAAAAGGTAAAATAGTACTATGATTTATTTATAACTGAAAAATGACACCATGTCCTAACCAGACGCAATGTGACAAGATTCCAGTGACAAGCAATTTGTCTGTCGCAGCTGAACACGAAAACGGCATTGTATTTCATTTTGTGGTCACTGGCATTTCCATCCTTGCATATCTCTAACCCTCAGTAAGAGCAATAGTGGCTGATAATTCTGCTTAGCTTAGCAAACAAAATCATTAATGCCACAGAAAACACTTTTTCTGTTTATTATTTTCCAGCTTATAGAACAGAACTGCCTGTGCCTCATAGATTAATTATTTAAACATATTATAAAACTAGGAATTTTCCCTGGAATAATCTGGATACTGTATATTTTCAGCTAGTAATAAAGCCATAAAGCAGCAGTCAATTTTTGGCCTTCACTTTTACAGCCCTATAATTGCTGTTGCACAGTTCCTTGTGTATCTTTCTCGGCTTTGCTCTTTGTTTGAAGATGCGGCCATTATCTTGCTCTTATCAGCTTCTGGTTTCGAGCTAAGTGAAACGCTGTGTGGACGCACTGAATGAGGATATTTGTGAGGTGCCAATCACTCCAGATAAAGCGGCGTGCCTCTGGATGAACCCCACCTGTACAGAACGAACAACATCCGACTCCCAAAGTGCAGCGAAGTCTGTAATTTCAATCTCAAATGTGTGTACTCTTTCATTTGTATGAGAAACCTAAATATTGAAATAGGATTTCTTCTGTACAGAAAATATAAGGAGTAAAATTATCAAATCTTTCAGAAGCGGGACTACTTCTTTAGTGCCACTTCCCTTTCTGGTATTCTTGTGGTGATAATGTGAAACTTGAAGGCTTTACTCATGAGTTGACAGAAGTGACTTTATCACACTAGCATAATTTTAACATATGTCATGTAATGCATTGAGTCTTATGGCTGTACTTTTAAAACAGTGCATATTTTAACCACTTGTGGAGCAATGCCTTGCCTTGCATTCCAAGAGCTTTATTGTACTGAATGTGCACTTGTGTACTTCAAATCAGAGCAGTATATTCAATTCAATTCAAGTTTATTTGTATAGCGCTTTTCACGATACAAATCGTTGCAAAGCAGCTTTACAGAAAATGCAAGTTTCTATTTTAAAGTTTCTACATTATATTTTGTAGTAGCTATGGCAAGTTGATGTCCATATGGCAGAAATGTACAGTAAAATTCAAAGATGAAAAAAAAACTAATATTAATGAAATTAAGGGCTACTTAAGTGTACTTAGGGACACTTTCATGACTGTTTTCATGTCAGATTAAAACTTTTACTTTAAAGCCCAACAAAAGATTAAAACAATTATTTAAAGTGTACTTTTAAAGAAGTACACTTATTTTGAGGTTTTGATTAACATACTGTATTAAAGCACATGTAAAGTATTTCATTATAATTTTATTTGTAGTGTGTTATTCAAAGTTTCTGCAATAAGTACTCTTTTTAAAAGTACTTATTTTTTGCAAAAGTGCACTTGTTTTTCCACTGGGTAACTTGTTGAGCGTGGGACATTCTTTGAATTTGTTTAAACTGAATTTATGTTTTTTCTCATTTTCAAAGCAGCCAGCAGGACTAGAAATAAGAGCAACAATAAGCTGTTTGTTTCTTCTGGTTAATTCCTGTTCAAATGTACTCCTCTGCTTACTCATTCAGTCCTCCTCCAAAGTTTCCTGACTCAATTCTTCAACTCTAATGTAGGGTAAATCTACACAAATATCTATTTATTTAAATTAGAGAATGAATTATGGTGACCTGCTTTTACATATTGAGTTGTCTATGTCTGAATCGGACCATTTAATGAATCTGTTATCAGAGTGTGTGTGTCATTAGGCCTCAGGTTGAACAGCTCTTTTACTTACCTCAGTGATAATGTCATCTTAATGAAGAAGTGTTGACTAATTATTGCAGACTTCCTTACTGATCCTGCAACACCCCCATATTTTTACCTGTATACTTATTTATGAGTGGATGTGTTGTTGTCTTGGCTTGTTGCCTGACCTTCTTTCCAAAGCATTTAAGTATTAAGTGTGAAACATCAAAAGTGTTGTCTAACTTGTTGTGTTAGTCTGGGAAAGTATGATTAGCAGATGCAACAATCTCTACAAAGTCTGGCGTGAAATGGCTGTGTTGCAGATAAGTAAGTGTCTGGCGTGTGAGTGTGAAGACCTCAGCGTGACTCACGCAGATGTCTAGAGCTGTGTGTGTGTGTGTGTGTGCTTGGTTGAACTTACTGATTCAGTTGGAGGTTTGCACTCAGTTCTCAGCCCTGGTTCAGTCTGGGTCGACAAACCGCCGTGACTCACGGGTTTATCAGAGAGCTCTGTGACCTCCGGTCGAGCCGCTGGGTCGTGGCTCTGTAATTAAGCTTCTAGAGTTCCTATTCACATTCACACAGGTGCGTCACATCAGCTGCACCTCCCCACAGACCTGCTGCCTTTATCAGAGCCCACAGTTACCAACTGTGTTTCTGCAGTGAGATTTAGCCAGCAGCCCCCCTGATTTATTTATTATTGTATTTTTAATTCAAACCTGCAGAGCTTGATCTAAAGGTAAAAACACAACTATACAGTAGTTAGAAAGTAAAGATGGTCGGACTTCTGATTATTTATCCACTTTATAGGCTGAATATGCTTGGTATTCTAGACTTCAGTTGTAACTCTGTTTCTACAGCTCTGACAGTAGAGTACCATGCAATGCATCAATGGGTTTGATTCTCAGAGAATGCATGGTTGATTAAAAAGTATTCCTTGAAGTGTAATGTAAGTTGCTTTGGATAAAAATTGTCTGCTGTTAATTTACGCGCCCTCAGGCCATCCAAGATGTAGGTGACTTTTTTCTTCAGTAGAACAGTAAAGAAAATTTTTAGCTGCAAGTCAACAGGTACCGTCACTTTGAGAGTCAAAAAAGGAACACAAAATTACTACCCCTGGCTCCTGATGATGTATTGAGGTCCTATGAAGTGAAATGATCGGTTTGTGCAAGAAACTCAACATTATTTACATTATTACCTGTAATCCAGAGAATCCTCAGACAAACGGTCCACAGTGATGTCAGGTTCACGAACTAATCATTTTTTTGAACCAGTTCTTTTGAATCAGATTGAAACAGTTTGTGACTCGAGCCGAAATATCACTGTATCTGATCCTGTGATGAATGAGCACTAGAACGAAGAGGCAAAATGAATGATTTTATGGTTTCTCATTGTTTATGTTAAGACTAGTTTACTTTATTCACTTTATATGCTATAAGTTTTCTTGCACAGACCAATCGTTTCACTTCATAAGACCTCAACATATCGTCAGGAGCCGTGGCTATTAATTTTGTGTTGCCTGTATGTTTTTTGGATTCTTAATGTGATGGTAGCATTATATTAATCATTAAGGACCATGAATAAAAATCTTTTTTACTGTTCTACTGAAAAAAGAAAGTCACCTACATCTTGGATGGCCTGAGGGTGAGTAAATTAACAGCACATTTTCATTTTTTGGTGAACTATCCCTTATTCGTAAATTTGTACCTCATATAGTATGAACACAGAAATGTTCATTGGTGTAATCACATCAGAAACAAAATCCCAGTCTTCCAGTTTCAGTTTATGCAGTTTTCAGTTGATGTACGTCCATGTTGTCCCACTGCACTAAAATATTTGTTTAAAAATGTTTGCTAGCTGGTTAGATGGCCTTGAGTTCTGAATTGCAGCGATTGGGCAACACCGCTGACTGTTATAGGTGTTATGAGCTTGTAGAAAGAAGGTTGGAAAATCCAGCCTTTAAGTGCAAATACTGGCATCGGCGTTCCTCAACAGTAAGCTGGCTGACTGTCTCCTGAGGTCTCGTCTGCGTGCCGTTCAGAACAGGATGGAAACAATCTCTCCTGAGGAATTTCTCACCATCATCAGCGCTCAGAGGGAAGGAGAGAACAGATGAATGTGAAGAGGAGGAAAAACCAACAGCAGACCGAAGAGGCTGCTCAGTGGGACTGATGTGCTAATAAAAGCTGCGTAAGCTCTTCCTGTCGGCCTCCGACTGAGAACATCACATTCAAACAACACTGCAAATAACTCTCATATTTGATAATCATGACAGTCACATTCTGGCCTTTGTGGATTCAAAACTACTTGATTAGCAGTTAACTAGCACTTGAATTGTATTTTGCTTTTTTATGATTTAACTGAATCGAGGGATGAGCAAACATGAATGCAACCACAGTACTGTAATTATGGGTGGGAAACTGGATATTCTTTTAGGTCTGGTGTTCTAAAGTCAATTACAGCTGGAAACTAACTGGGATTTGTCATAAAAGTTTTGATTGTAATTTATCGTGTATTTTACGTATTTTTGATGAAACAGCTTGTGACTTCTGACCTCAAAAGTAGGAACTTCCCAGAAGGATAAATGTCTATAAAAAAAAGTGTGTAAAGTTTATCACAGCAGACAATAGTGCACCGATGAGTCACTTTTCTTGAGACATAAATGTATATAAATGCTGCTCTCTTTGAAGACAATCAGAATTTCGACAGAATGGAAAAAATTGTGCTCGCATTTTTGTGGTTTATTACCTGCCTAGAGAGAGAGAGAGAGAAAAAAACTTTGGCTGTCAAGTTAAGTATCATAACACACAGTTGATCTCTATACAGCATTTTTATAATTATATTGACGAATGTGGCCTAGCTCTATCTAGTGCTGTTGAACTCATGCTTGTTGCCCTGTGTGTGCACAGACAGATGGACTTCCTCAGGACACACTTGTGCTCAAGCTTGATTTGTGACCTTTGAATCTTTGAGTTTTTGGATTGTAATATGAACAGTTAAAAATAAGCATTAATTAGCAGTGCTGGGGAACTCTCCGCTTTTCTAAACATTTGGGCTGGTCCTGTCAGTAGGGCTTCAGCAGACGGGACGTCAGAGGGTGAACCCCAGTGATCTCATCAAGCCGTCATCCAGCTCTTTCTGAAATCATGTCCAATCAAGCAGTCATCTGTGGCAGACGTCCTGCGACTGACATAATTTGCACATCCAACCCAAACCCACTTTACAGTACGAACTCACTTTTCATGTGACATATCCATGCTGTTTGCAACCTTCTTAGAAGACAAGCCAAAGAAAACTCATAAATGAGTACTTTTTAATATCTTTACCCACCAGTGTCTTTTATCCCCCCCAAAAAAATTCAATCTTTTTTTTTTTATGTATTTCTACTATGGCATTTTAGGAGAGTCAATCTTTGAAACATAACCAAAAACTCGATTAACTATTGTGAGCAATACAGTTTTTCCTCTGGGAAGCTGCAAGACTTTAGGCTTTTGAAATGAAGTTTTCAGTCCCACAGCCTCTTTCCGCACCTCCACCAACACCCTCATTTGTCTGATTTATATTGGAGGCAATGAGGCCCCGCAGGGCCCCTGAGAGAGATTTATCCCCTGTGTGAGTCAGTGCGCTGCTGTACCTCCATCTAATTACCCCTCCACACTCAGCCACCCAACACAGCCAATTACAGTCCTATTACACCGCGCTACTTACCGCTTAAGACAAAAGACTACTAGTCACTAAGAGATGAGCATTTTAAGCTAAGTTTCTGGGTTTGATATTGTTTGAAGAGGTTGCTCCAAATGAAGAAGGCAGGAGTTTGTAAAGCCAGTGCTGCTGAAGCATGCTAGCCAGAGGCTTTGATTGAACTAAAGGCCATTTCCTTCTCAGGCTTCCTCAGAAAACATACCACATAATAACCATGCTCTTCAGACCAACTTTTGGCATTTACAATACAACTGTGTCCAGCTTAATAACACGCAAATTAGTTCCGCATTGGTTTGCAGTGGACTCTCCAGTCGTTTCTTAGTTTTTGGAAACTGTGGCTGTGATGAGCATTTCGAGGTGAAGTTATGGATGTTGGATGAGCCCAGTGTTGACATGAGTGCATGTTTAATGTGTTTCCTCTGTAAAGCTGGCCAGGCCTCTCTGAGGAGGTGAAAGCACTGATTCTGGCCAAACACTAGAAGATGGATTCACTAGAAAGGCCTTTTTAAAGAAATCAGGCTTCTCTTTCCAAAGCGTCCTGCTATATGGTTGATTTTCTGCATGTAGAACTTCCCTAAGAAGATGAAGAAAACCATGCGTGCTCACAATTTACAAGTATAATTGGCTGTAGGTTGTTCCCCAAACCCCGCCCACCGTCCCCACCCCCACCCAATCACAATCACTTAGTGTAAACAGAGCGCAGACCCCAGTAGCTAATTTCCTCTGTCCTATTTCCCTCGGCAGCCACTTCACTTCAATTTGTTAAGACGTCTTATTAAATGTGCCGGACAAAGTGGACGGCCCCGGCATTTCAGTGAGCCAGTAAACAGGGTCAGAGTTGAGCAGGGAGGCTGGTCGTGATTACGTGTTTTGATTGGCGTAGCAATTAGCGATCATTGTCTTTGTGTGTTATTAGTTGAAACGATCGCCAATAGGCTACACTTCTATATCCTCTGTTGATTTGTTGTGTACAACGAATTACAATTACCTCGAAATTTTACATGCCGCTTGTGCTGAAACCGGATCGAAACAGCCTGCCGCGCTTTTGTGTCGCGGCTGTGCCAGCGTCTCATAAAGTTGCCACATCCTGTAAAATTCTGAAAGGGATACTTATTAGGGCTTTATGCATTAGTGAACTTTATTTTATTAGTTTTTAACTCCTCCCGCGGGGGTCTGCAAGCTGCCGTTGTATTTTCAGACCGCTCTTTATTTGTCATTACTCTGCCTTCCCCTGTTTACTGTCCCCAGCTTCACCCCCTCCGGCCTGCGCTCTCCCCCTCATTGAGAGTGAAATGGCCTCGCTATGGCACCCTACACCTCATCAATCATCCAGTCCTTCGTTTGCCTGCTCGCAAAAGCCCAATTTTCATTTTCCACGTGCGCCCCCTTTCCTGCAATTATATGCACGCTTGTCGTCGGAGCAGGAGCTTATGAAACGCTATTGCAGTTCGTTTGGCCATTTGAGAAACAATTTAGCGCGGGCAGCAGTGCTTGTTCGTAGACTCTGGATGAATTGTAGCAGTTTATTGAGGGCTATTTACGGCCGAGCTGCTGAACGTTATGAGCAGAGTGATTTTGGAGCGCGTCCTTGCCCTTTGAAAGCCAGATGTTAGGATGTGCCTCGCTCATCAGATGAGATGTTTGGTGGCCGATCCGTCTGTTCGATTATTGCCATTTTTACATTTGACGAGTTGCATATGTAGACACACACAATATATGTGACCCTTGAGCACAAAAGCAGTCATAAGTAGCACAGGTGTATTTGTAGCAATAGCCAACAATACATTGTATGGGTCAAAACTATCAATTTTTCTTTTATGCCAAAAATCATTAGGATATTAAGTAAAGATCATGTTCCATGAAGATATTTTGTAAATTTCCTACTGTAAATATATCAAAACTTAATTTTTGATTAGTAATATGCATTGCTAAGGACTTCAGTTGGACAACTTTAAAGGCGATTTTCTCAATATTTAGATTTTTTTTTCAGATTCCAGATTTTCAAATAGTTGTATCTCAGCCAACTATTGTCCTATTCTACAAACCATACATCAATGGAAAGCTTATTTATTCAGCTTTCAGATGATGCATAAATCTCAATTTCGAAAAATTGACCCTTATGACTGGTTTTGTGGTCCAGGGTCACATATAATGAAAGACCTGCCAATAAATGTGGGTTTGCCGCAATGAAATTGTTGCCATATTGTGTAAGGCATATCAAGGCTTTGTTTGGCAGAGCCGATATTACAATTTCATTCAGGCAGCAAAGCTCAATTCTTAATGCCACGATTGCTCATTGTCAATGCAGCCTGAACACACTGTGAAATAATCACTCGTGCTGACGTATGTGTTGATTTACCGGGAGATTTGGTGCATGTGTGTAATACTGTATTTAATTTCATGGGTTTGTCAGTGTAAATGCAAAATTTTGTCACTTAGTCTTGATGGCTGACACATGCACACATGACGTAAATACGATACTGTAGTTTTGTACTAGGACTCCAAAACCCAAAGTTCTGGAGGAGGTGGGTCATTTAATCCTGCCAATATAAATATATATACACCTTCTTAGCTCACTAATGTGACAGTTTTTCCAGCACCTTAACCAAATTAATGAAGTGTCATCCTTCCATTAGATAATACAGTCCCTGACATGGATGCTGTGCAGTAGTAAACACTGCAGTAGGTGAAACTGTCTTATATTGCATTGTGCATTTAAGTTAATTTAAAAGTTAATTTAAACACTTATGTATTGGTGGGAGGGTGGAGGGTGGGGGGTTGGGGGATTTGGGTGGCAGGTTTGGTGTCAGTGGCCCCTGTCTGCCCCCCCCCCCCAGTTACTGTGGTCTAGAACCGCTCCTGCTTCTTTGATGCGTGTTTTCCTATGTATCATTTCACAGACGCGTCTGATTCCAGTTCATTTTGCGATGGATTCTTCTAATTGCTTTAAATACGACATTTGCACGTGAGAAGCTTTTAAAAAAGACCAATTCACGCAGCTGAATGTATAATTATTTTGTTTTTTTTGCCTGATGAGACCGTGAATGCCTTCGGCGATTTCAAGCCAAAAGAGGAAACACCAGCAACACCACATCCCACTGCTTTTACAGGATACACAGAGCTTAGTGACACGCAATTCAACCTAAATTCGTTACGTTAATTCATTCATTCATTGAGTTAAAATCGTCACATTTTATGCTACAAAACTACTGAAGGATTAGCCAGTTTTAAAGTAGATGTGAAACAATTACATCAGTTCTGTATTCTTTATTGGAATTAAAAGTAAGAAATATAAGATTGAACACCATTATATTTCCTATTTAAAATTAAACGTTCTCTATGCATTTTTCCAAACTTACAGAATCTATTATTTACCTTTTTCAGAAACAGGACCACACCAGACAGCTTCACCCATCACCAGCTACTCACCCACCAGTGAAGAACAGAAACTTGAGAGAAAACTTCTTGTGAATGAACTTTTCAGGCGAGTATTTGAATTATTTTTTAATTTAATATTTAAAAAATTGAATTCTTCATTTAAATGACTAATTTGATCATTGTTAATTTCCTAATTCAGTTATTTACTCCTAGTGCTGTGTTCATTAGTGCTCTGAGGACAATTTCCATGTGCATGATTTCAATGCTGTCGGGACTCGGGAGCAATAGTTGAAATATGCGATGCATTGAATTAGTTGCTGCTTGCCAACTGTATAGTTGTTCTTGAATTTTTCCAATAGCCAGTTGTTAATTCATATTAATTAAGAATTCAGAGGAAAATCTGATTTGTCTGTTATCATATATATGTAATTCGATGTGGTTTATTTTGTAGATTTGAATTATGAATCAACTGTATTGCATGATACTACTTGATATCACAATACTTTAGCTTATATAGCATCATAAGATATATTTATAGTATTGTGACACATACTTATACTTAAGCGTGAGATAGTTGCATGTTTGAAACATTATTTTCTTTGCACTATACTGCATGTTACACTTTTTGCTTTATAAGTGCAATAGCATATAATTTGTGGGGGGAAGAAAAAAAACAAAATTATTTTCATCTTGTTTCCTGTTCATAGAGCTATCCGGACGAAGCCTTTTCCAGGCCCGTGTGAGTCAGTGTGTGTGTGTCATTACTCAGCCGAGACTGAGTCACCGCACAAACACCGCTCCTGCTCACGGATGGGATGAATGTGAGGGACAGGACACGTCTCTCTGCGGTGGAGGTAAGAGCATCACCCTGAGTGGTGTCGGTTTACAGCCGAGCGCCTGCAGACAGAAACTCAAAATAAACACCTTTCTGACGTCTCGTTAAGGAAAAACACGCAAGTTGTATGTGGATGTCAAACATTAACCTCCAGTTAGACACTCACTGAAATAATGACGTGTTTTCCCACACAAAAGCGTCTTTACACCACAATTAAAGTGACAAAGGACAGTGAGATTTCACAATGGCATTTATTCACAATCATGCTGTATGGCTTTCTTCCTTGTACAACAAGAGTAGATGTTTATCAGAACGTTCTTCATACAGTGAAAGCAAAGCTTTCGGTTTTTCATATGCATGGAAAACAGAATACAGGGACAGGACTGGTTTTCTGCATTAGCTGTTGGGTTGCTCAGTGATACTTTAGCTCTGCACTGAGAGCTGTGACGGCGGCTGAAACTGCAGCTATGTGTGCGACTCATCTGAAGGCTTTCTGGCCTCCAGCTGCCGTCCAGGAGTGTGTCGCTCCTGCCTTCAGGATACAGACAATTAGCTGTTTTAGCTGAGTTATGGAGTGTTAGCTTCCTTTTCTTCTGGATAAAAGTGCTGGTAAAGCGTGTGTCTTATGGATGTCGGAGAGCAGTATCTGTAAGACCAGTATAAGCTGAAGTTGTGTTTAACTCGCTCAGAGTGTGTGTGTGTTTTCTGCCATGTGCAGACGGATTGCTCCTCTGCGCGGCTCTGACAGGCGGCCTGCTAAACAGCATTCACATGAGGGAAAGCTGGCTGTAGCCCATTTATTCCAGCTCGGGTAATAACCCCGCCACATCTGGGCGTTCAGTGCTGACCAGCGCTTGGGGGAGACCACACACACACACACACACACACGGCCAGAGATCGGATGTGACTGTTGGTGGATGGGTCTATGGGAAGGAACTTGTTGACACTGTCCAGGTCTCAGAAAGCCTATCATGAAGCCATCTTTCATGAGGTGGGCGGTCTGAACTACATGGGTGTCATTTTGAGAAATCTGAGAGACACTTCTTTATAACATACTGTGGATTTATTCTTTTATAGAAAATCTCATCATTATTTGGAGTGATAAGCATTACATATGCGACCCTGGAGCACAAAACCAGTCTTAAGTCGCTGGGGTATATTTGTAGCAATAGCCAAAAATACACTGTATGGGTCAAAATTAATAATTTCTCTTTTATGCCAAAAATCATTAGGATATTAAGTAAAGATCATGTTCCATGAAGATATTTTGTAAATGTCCTACCGTAAATATATCAAAACTTAATTTTTGATTAGTAATATGCATTGCTAAGAACTTCATTAAGACAGCTTTAAAGGCCATTTTCTCAATATTTAGATTTTTTTGCACCCTCAGATTCCAGATTTTCAAATAGTTGTATCTCAGCCAAATATTGTCCTATCATAACAAACCATACATCAATGGAAAGCTTGTGTGTGATGATATCGGCTTTCAGATGATAGAAAATAATTGATACTTAAGACTGGTTTTGTGCTCCAGGGTCACATATTATTACTTATACTATGAACACATTTCTAAACTTACACTGCCGTTCAAAAGTTTGGGATGAGTACGATTTCAAATGTTTTTTTTTTTTAAAGAAGTTTCTAATGCTCAACAATGCTGCATTTATTTGATCAAAATACAGAAAAAAACTGTCAAATTGTGAAATATTATTACAATTAAAAATAACTGTTTTCGATGTGAATCTATGTTAAAAAGTAATTGATTGATGTGATCAAAGCAACTCCAGTCTTCAATGTCACATGATTCTTCAGAAATCATTCTAATATGCTGATTTATTATCAGTGTTGAAACTGAGCTGCTTAATTTTTTTTTTTTTTGGAGCCTGTGATATTTTTTTTTAAAGATTCTTTGATGAATAAAAAATAAAAAGGTCAAGAGAGCAGCATTTATTCAAAATAGAAATCTTTTGTAACAATATAAAAGTTTTATACTACTAACAATACTACTTTTTTTTAATCAATTTAACACATCATTGCTGAATAAAAGTATTAATTTCTTTAAAAAAAAAGAAAGAAGAGAGGATCACGTGACCCCTCGACGGCGATGCAGGCTTAGTCTTTCGCTCCGCTCACTTTGCCACATATTTTACGATCCTGTCAGTAAAATTTAAACCACTCTGCATTGGACCCATCATGAGTGCTAAGGCAGACAAAGGGGATCGGAAAAGAGAGATTGTGCAATCGCCAATGAAGAAAACATTCAGAGATTCAGCCATCTCCAGTGAAGACCTCGACGATGCTATTGCTAACCGCATTGAATTAGCATTTAAAGAACATCAAAGCACTTTGAATTCGGTTGTGAATTCAGCAGTGAGAGATGCGATGGACTCTATGCTGATTCCAGCATTGCACGAACTGCGTGAGGACATACAAGCGACCAACAAGTCTGTTAAAGAGCTAAGAGAGGAGTTTGAGGCCATAGTTACCACGGCGAAGCAGACATGTGACCGCGTTGATTCTGTTCAGGCAGCGGCGCGTGAAGATAAGAGGACAGTCACGGACTTAAAGGATCAGCTGGAGCGACTCACCGAGAAGATGACAGATATGGAGGACAGGTGTAGGAGGAACAATGTAAGACTGGTGGGGCTCCCAGAAGTCGGCACTTGACGGCTGCTCTGTCAATTCTTCTTCTTCATCAGTCAGGAACCTAGGTGTGCTGTTTGATAGCAATCTTTCTTTTGAAAGCCATGTTTCTAGCATCTGTAAAACTGCGTTCTTCCATCTCAAAAACATATCCAAACTGCGACCTATGCTCTCAACGTCAAATGCAGAAATATTAATTCATGCGTTTATGACCTCAAGGTTAGATTATTGTAATGCCTTACTGGGTGGTTGCTCTGCACATTTAATAAACAAACTACAGTTAGTCCAAAATGCAGCAGCTAGAGTTCTTACTAGAACCAGGAAGTATGACCACATTAGCCCGGTTCTGTCAACACTGCACTGGCTCCCTACTAAACATCGTATAGATTTTAAAATCTTGTTAATGACTTATAAAGCCCTGAATGGTTTAGCTCCTCGGTACTTGAGTGAGCTCTTATCGCATTATAGTCCTCCACGGCCGCTGCGTTCTCAAAACTCTGGCCGTTTGATAATACCTAGAATATCAAAATCAACTGCGGGCGGCAGATCGTTTTCCTTTTTAGCACCAAAACTCTGGAACAATCTACCAAACACTGTTCGGGAGGCAGACACACTCTGTCAGTTTAAATCTAGATTAAAGACCCATCTCTTTAACCTGACATACACCTAACACACTACTACACTTCTATTATTCAAATCCGTTAAAGGATTGTTAGGCTGCATTAATTAGATCAACCGGAACCGGGAACACTTCCCATAACACACGATGTACTCGTTACATCGTAAGAAGATTGGCATCTACGCTAATAGTTGTTTCTTTCTTATTCTGTTTCTCAGTCCGTGTCCGGATCAGATGGTGGATCGGCGCCGGGAGATGATGTCTGCGGCCCTGATCGTCAGCGATGAGCCCCAGAGACATATCCCCAGTGAAGACCTCGACTAAAATACAATAAAGCTAAAAATAAAACAAATAATTAAAAATGTAATAATAAAATACCTAACTACATAATACTATTATTGTTAGAAATTGCAACAATATAAAAATAGAAATATAATACATTTATACATTTAAAAATTTAATTAAAACAATAAGTAAACAATGAATAAATAATATCCTGGCCAGAGGAGAACTGGCCCCCCGACTGAGCCTGGTTTCTCCCGAGGTTTTTTTCTCCATTCTGTCTCAGAGGGAGTTTTGGTTCCTTGCCGCTGTCGCCTCTGGCTTGCTCAGTTGGGGACACTTAATTTCTAGCGATTATCGTAAATTTGATTTCACAGATACTATTTAAACTAAACTTAGCTAGACAATGACATCTCCGAATTCAATAATGAAATGCCTTTAACTGAAAATTGAGTGTTTAATCTTATTATTATACATTACTGACACTCTATCCTCCAACTTGATACTGTTAAGTGCTTTGACACAATCTGTATTGTTAAAAGCGCTATATAAATAAAGGTGACTTGACTTGACTTTTCTGCATATGTTTTGGGAATGTCCTGTCGTCATCAGTCTATGGACGCATGTGAGCCTGGTTTTGTCATCATTGCTGCGAATTGATTGGTCTGTTAACCCAAGTTTGTGTCTTCTTAATGATGATTCAGGTCTCTGTATTAGTTCAATGAAAAAGAGAATGTTGTTTGCTGGTTTTACAGCTGCGAGGAAGACAATAATCCAGAACTGGTTTACAACACACATGTGTAGAAAAACATATTGGATCCATAGCCTCCTGCAAATAGTGACGTGTGAATGTACAACGGCGCGAGTTGATGCTTGGCAGTGTTTTCTTTTTGAAATACGTGATTGTATAAAGGAGTGACTTGTTTTGTGTTTTTATTGTCCTTCCCTCTCTCCCTCCCTTTTGACTTGACTTTGAGCTATTGAGTATATGTCTGTTGTTTTGTTTTGTTATATTTTGGATGTTATGTTATGTTATGTTATGTTATGTGTGAGAAAAAATAAAGAATGTTGATAACAAAAAAAAAAAAAACGAAAGAAAAATTACTAGCCCCAAGCTTTTATACAGCAGTGTTAAAAAGATTTACATTTTCAGTTGAATTTTTGATTTTATTTTATTTTAACTTTAAAAACATCAATAGCAGTGTATGTTTAGGGAGTTTGAGTTTTGAATTATACTTTATTATAACATGCTATGGACATGAATGATTCCTCAAATCATGCAGCTTTTTGAGGCGAGGTGTGCTGTTTTATAAGTGATCATGTTTATATGATTTTAAACCGACAAAGGGTCAAAAAACAGATTTTACTCTCTCACACATCCTGGAGAGCCTTGAGATGAGCCTAAACAAACATGTAGAGACACAGCAAACACCAGCGCTCAATGCGTATGCAATATTTGTGGACCGTCGCTCCACGGCTGCTGTCAAAGCTGATTTTCTTGGCTCCGCAGAGCTGTGTGGTTTTCTAATGAGAGACGTGTGACCACCTAGTCAACAGTATCTTATGCGTGTCCATGCTGAAGGTTCCCCTGCGTGTTTATGTAGCAGTAATTGTGGGCTGATAGGACAGGTGGGGGGAGAGCTGCTGTTTTGCCAAACGTTCTTCTGTTAATCCAGAGTTAGAAAAACTAGACCCGGCCTGACCCCAAGCCTCGGCCCCAATCAGCGTCAGCCGATCATAACTCTCAACTGTCCTGTGTGTTTTTGCCCAAACCTGTCAAAATATCCTTCTCTCTCCCTGTCAGACGTGTCGAGGTGATGGCAACAAGACCTTGGCTGTAATTTCCAGAAATCTGTCGAAATTGCTTAAGTCTTAAATTATCTTTAATTGGCCCCTGAGTTGGGTTACAGCGGGTTGCTTCCAATCAAAAACTCTACTCGCTTCCAGCTGTGTAACAATGGCCAAATGAGTGCTTACCAACATCAGAGCCATTGCCAAAGGTTACCAGGGACGAATTTGCTCACTGCCATGTTTATTTTGGTAAATGGTTGTGGTGCGGCCCATCTGTAACGTGCACCCATAGGACAATGCAGTGCTTTTGGAAGGATTCACGAGGCAGAGATGATTTTATAGCTTATAACTCTGAACCGATGTCATTGGAGAGGCCGAACCATGTGGGAGAATTAGCCAGGACATTTTCTCAAAGATTAAAGACAGGGGCCCTTTCAAATTTCACCTTGTTTCTTCGCTACAATCCCTTTAATACCCGGATCAACTGCAACCTGAAGCTCTGGAGCAGCCAGTCTTGTAGTTCTCATGGCAGAGTTGTGTTACCTCAGTGGCTCTGTTCACACGTACAGCACAGGCTCGCGGCGAGAGTCCAGAAGTCACTCGTTTTCAGTCAGAGATCTTCAGCAGAAGTGGCTATATCCAACAATGCAGCAAGAAGACAGTGGAGCTAGTTATGGAGCTAACACCATAATGTCTCCAATGAGATGTTGTAGGTGAGTGATTTGCATGGAGGTTTTGGAGCTTCACAGCTTCCTCCAGCATCTCCACCTTTATGACTATTTTATTCTGAAGTATTTTAAGTAGTCAGGTAGGTTCAAGTCTCTGTGATGGACAGCAAGGCAAATATACTTATTTATCCAAATATGTTTTCCTTTATCCCATTCCATCCATCCATTCTCCAAACTGCTTGTCCTATATAGGGCCCCTCTCCAGAACAGAGCATCTGGACTCGAACCAGGGGCCTTTCTGCTAAGAGGCAACAGTGCTACCCACTTCTTACTTTATCTCATTAAGGCTGCTTTCACACTTAGTTTGAATGCTTTGTCCAAACCCAAGTTTGATTGCTCCCCCCTCTTCCTGCTGGATGTGTTCACATTATAACTTCTTCATTACAAACTGAAAACTACATTTTAGTCATCAACGGGACAGCTGTTTACCCCTGTTTCTAGGTACCAACAATGCTGGAGAAGACTCATTTTTATACTTTGGTTTTTAAACCAGCACTTGCCTCGCTCTGCTGTAAATGTCCTAAAGAACATGGGAGTCCATTTCTGCTAAAGGCAAAATCCCACTTGTCTGGAGGACACACACAAATCGTACATTATCAATAGTGGTTCACTGCTACAATTTAGTGTGATTGGATTCACATGAACTGCACCCAAGACCACCTTTTTAAGGCAGACTTGGATTACGGTTCATGGGTGCACACTCAAGTTTGGAAAAAAGCTTTCACATCATCCAAATGAACCAAACCCTGATGTCAAATGAACCTGGGTGTGCACCAAAAGTGCTTGTGTGAAAGCACCCTAAAGGAACTCATACTGCAAGAAATGACGTTCTTACTTAGGATTTTTGTCTTGTTTTCCAGTAGACCTAAACATTCTTGAATCAAGATGCATTTACTTGAGAAGAAAAGTGACTTAAGATATTTAGTCTTGTTTTCTGAAAAATTTAACAAAATTAAGTGTTTTTCTTAAAATGAGAAAATAATCTGCCAATGGGGCAAGAAAAAATATATTGTTTTCTCTTTGAATTTAGGTTATTTTCTTACCCCATTGGAAGATTTATTTTAAGCAAAAGCCTTAAGACTTCATATCGTCATTATGTGTAATGAAAGGTTCATATTTTGGTTTTGGGAGCCCCCAGTAACAGATTGACATGCATGCAAGGTCAAAAAACACTTTCATTGTCTTATAATATGCATTTATTTTTACCTTATTTGCTCAACGACTCCCAAACGATTCGCTCAACGATTAATTTTCCCAAACCCCTCCTTTGCGTGACGCTAATCTGCGGTGATTGGTCGATTTGTCTCATTTTCATCTCATCTTGCCTGTAATGCCTGATAAAGCAGTGTTTGCGAGGGCAGTGCTGCTTTGTGTACAGCATTACTGGGGAAACCGCTATTTTTAACGCTTCAAAAGCAGCACCTAGTGGCAAAGAATGAATTAGCATTTTCATTCAGACCAACACTAAAAGACCAACAAGTGGGCGGGCAATATGCTAATGTTTCATGTTGACGTCAACATGAAACGGCTTGGGATTCGTTCTAAAAACGACTCGTTTCAATGATTCAGAGTCGACTCTTTCTTTTGAGAGACAATAACTTTATACACGGTGCACTTTCAGATTTAAAACTTTGCAGGATGTTTTCATTCACTTAGAGCTGTGTTACACACTGCATGAAAGATCATTTCAAAAATCCATAATAGGGGCACTTTAAGTCATTTTGCTTCTCAAGTAAATGCATCTTGAGTCAAGAATGTTTAGATATTTGTTCTAGAAAACACGTACGTAAGAACATTTTTTGGCAGCATAATTACATATAGATGTAAGAAATAAAGATGCATGGTAAACATGCAAATGATGTACTAAATTCAATTGATGTGTGGTATAGAATTGAGCATATCGGCTACCTGAATTAAATTTTTAGGGTCGTAAGTATACATTAGTTGTACTATTTTGTGTGGAATAATGTGTAGCTGTAATCCTTTAGTTTGCAAGTTCCAAATACAAACAGAATCACATGATCTTACGAGAAGCACCTTTCATTTGTAAGTTGTTAATTGACTGAATAAGCAGGGGATGATTGTGTGTTATGTGGTGTACTGTATGTCTCTGACTCTGTGTTTGCGTCCCTCCCCTCTGTGTGTCCAGGTGGGGCTTTCTCATGAGAACGTCCCGTCCCGTCCTGTCTCACTTATCCCTGCCTCTCTGGTGCTTCAGCAAACAGCAGCGCTGCATGGGCCGTATTGATCTGATCACCTCTGTGTTTGCCTTGAGTCCCGCAGTACTGATTTAGCTGAGCGACTCTGCATTTGTGTCATTAACTATGGGTGGCCATGGACTTTTGATTATAGGAAGTGCCCGAGGGCTCGGGACAAAGCAGTCAGAGACTGATCCATCACAGAACCGACACACTGTTTTGTCCCAGAGATCTGGAGCGTTACTGCTTGATCCATTCAGTTCAGCAGCTGTTCTGATACTCTCAGAGCCCTTGCTCTTTCACAGTTAAGGAGACTTTGGGCAGTTCTTGCAACAAGTTTTATTAGTTCACAGTCTTTTTTCAGAACTGTTTTAGAAAATGGAATCTTAACTAAATTGAAGTAATTTTGTCATAAACACCAAAATAGCACGTTCACTACACTAGGGGAAAAATACTTGACATTTCATGTCCTCCCATTTTAGCATTACTGTTTAACTGGTGCTTCTCTCTTTATCTCTTATCTAAACACTCATGTTTTGTCATAAACCAACATTTTTTTTTTTTTTTGTAGATTACAAATACAAAAAAATGTATAATATACATGTATGCCACATGTAAGCCCACTTCCAGGGCTTGACGCTTACCTTTTTCCCAAGGAGCACATGTGCTCCTAAGTTGAAAATATCTAGGAGCGCATTAAAAAAAATGTAGGGGCGCAATGCAAATTTTTCAAATTATGTGTTTTAGCTTAATAAGGGGATATGAGGAGACATTTACAAGCACAATTATTTAATTTATCAGAATACAGAAAGTACACAAGGTTTTTAAATGATTTTGCATTATTTAATAGTCTAATTATGTAATTATTTATAGTCCTATTAAATTGTATGTACATTAGTTATGTGATGGTATTAAATTTTCACAATAGTTGTCGAGGCTTTTGTCACGGTATATGGTTTTATCACATTATATAATTTAGTAAGTGAAAAAAAGTGTTGTCCTCCTAACAGGCTAAATAACTTAATTAAAAATATTTTACTAAAGAAAGACTTTACTTAAAAAAAGGCACAAAAATATAAAGTAAACAAGTGTTTTAAAATGTAGTTAACTAATGTTTCTGCAGTCTCTCTGATCTTCTTTATCTTCCTATCTCCTGAGACTTCACTTATTTTAGGTCCTTTAGACCTCAGTTCATTATAGTCCTTAAAATGTTTTTTTTTTTCTCAGATGTATTATGTTTCATTGGTCCCACTTTATGTTAAGTAGCCTTAACTAGTATGTACTTACATGAATAATAAGTATAATGTATTATTGTGGTCATATTGTATTGCAAAACACTTTTGCTGGTATTGAGGTGGGATACGGGTAAGGTTAGGGGCAGGTTTGGTGGTATGGGTAGGTTTAAGGGTGGGTTAAGGTGTAAGGGATGATGGGTCAACAGTGTAATTATAAATGTAATTACACAAATTAATTACAGATGTAATTATATGCAGGTATTATTTTTTTTTAAATATAAGTACAATGTAAAAACATGTATGTACACAATAAGTGCATTGTACCAAATGATTAATTTAAATGTAAGTACATAGTAGTTAAGGCCACTTAATATAAAGCGAGGCTTCCGTCCTGTGTGAAAACGAGTGATTTTACACACTACTGTATTAGCCGGCTCTTGTTCTTCAGATGATTGCAGGTTGTGACTCTGTCTGCTGCTGGCGTTCGGCCCAGTCTCTGCTGAGATTAGGGCCTGTCCGTTGCGGATGAGAGCGTCATGCCACAATGACACAGTGATGACAGAAGGGTGCGGAAGGGATTAGTCCAGTGATCTCAGACAAACCCAGCAGGAATCTGTGTGACATATCAGGCGGGAAAGTGAGATTCCTGTCTGTAGTACAAGCTGCTGTGGCGTTTACATCAGCTACTTTCTACAGCAGCATTGTAAGTTGTAACGCACATGAAATTTCCTCAGTGACTGATTTAACATGCTCCGAATGAGCAGCAGCTCCACTTGGCTCACATGAAGTGCTTGGAAATTTGCCTAAAATGCACAGTTGCAATCAGCGTTGGGGAAACGCATTACAAGTAACGCATGTTACTTTACTAGTTACTTGAAAAAAAAGTAATCTAATTAAGTAACATGACTTTATTACATAATTTACAGTGAAATATCTGAGATACCTTTTCAAATGAGTAATGCAAGTTGCTTTGTTTGGTCATTTATTCAGTGACAGCTCTCCTGTCCCGTGTTGAGAGAAATTGGTAGTGATGTGCAGAGGCACTTCCTCCATTTCACCTTTGGTGTCTTTACAATGGCCAAATATAACTTTTTTTTTTTTTGTTATTAAACAACAAAAAACAAGCCCAACAAAAAGTTATGCAAAAGTAACGTATATCATTACTTTCCGTAAAAAGTAACTAAGTAACACAAGTAGTAACTTTTTTATGGAGTAACGCAATACTGTAAGGCATTACGTTTAAAAGTAACTTTCCCCTACACTGGTTGCAATAGAGTAACATTTTAATAGAACAATAGACTAATTTCGGTGTTTGCAAACAGTGATTATATATTTTTTTTGTGGGCGGAGCCTATCTGGTGGCAGAAAATTAGTTTTATAGTAGCGGTCTATTGAGTCCATGGAATAAAAAAGGTAATATTGAGTTTATTATTCCAAAATTCTTATATTTTCTCGCAATCCCGAGATTATGTATCACAATTCTGATAAGAAAAATCAACTCGTCATTCTCTCTTTTCCAGTTGGTTCAGAATCGTGTTTATATCGCACACTTCTGGGGTTTTTTCCTCAGAATTGACAAACTCGCTATTGTTGAGTTAAATCGAGTTATCAAGTCAGAACTAGGAGAAATAAACCTGCATTTGTGAGGAAAAAGGTCATAATTGTGAGATAAAATAGGTAAATGTTATGTAAAATGTTTAAATAGTATTAATAAATATATAAATAGTATATCATGCTGTAACTGTAGGACTAATACAATATGTCTGCATATGTAAATACATATTATGTAAACCTATTGTTTAATTCAAATTTATGCTTTCAAAGTAGGGTAATCATAGCAGGTTTCATCCATAGTCTGTCCATTTAAATGTACAATGGCGTCTTTGACGACAATATTCTATAAAAATGATTTGCATTCATCCAAAGGCACAATAATACATTTTTTATTTGTAATCCATGGATTTTACCCGTTTCCCTCCACTTGTTACCAGTGTTTTTCTGCCAGTGAAATAACTGACATCTATTCCGAATTGGTCTATATGAAAAAATCTAGCTTTCCTCTGTTCTAATTCAGCCATCTATTGTTTTTATTCCTTCAACAGAGCACCTGTGTAACAGTGAGACTGTCTCAAATGAGAGGTGCTCCTCATAAACCCCCACTGACAGACATGTGTCCATCATTACGGCCTTATTACAGACGGTGTCAGAGGTCACACTGCTGGCCAGATGACAGTGCGCTGTCAGGGCAGCTAATTGTAGGCCTGTAGTGCTGTCATGTGATTATCACATTAGTTCTTGAGGAGATGGAGGGCTTGTGTTTCATGATCTCATTGTGACATGAACAATGCCCTCCATTCGATTCGGGAGAGCCGATAGCGTCTCCTTTAGATCTCCATGCTGGAAACTGGGGGTCACGTCTCAGTTTACGTGACTGATCATGGTTATTATGCTCGGGCTGTTAAACAGTTGAATACAATTATTAGTTAATTTCGTTAACGATAACTATGCCGAAAAATGTTTGTCAACAAAGTTTTTGCCCCTGACTAAAACGAGACGATAATCAGGTAATTAAACTGAGACTATATCAACATGCAATATTGTTGACGAAAAAAAGACTAAAATGTTGTTAAAAGAACAAAAACTTTACCAAAACATTTTTATTTTTGTTGAAAAAAGTGGATCCAAAACATTTCAGACTTCTGTACAGGACTCCATTATGCAAGCGTTCATGATTGCGCATGCCAGATATCAAGAGCTCAAATCCCCCAATCAGAGCTTTTCTGTTAAACGGATACATACTCTGCCTGGCTTTTTGCTTTATGCAATCTGGCAAACCTTCACACGCTCTCTCTGCGGAGGCGCCATGATCTGAAAACACCCAAATATAGTACTGTATAAGTAAAGCCTGGAATACTGTAACGTCGGCCTTATTGGAAGATGTCACAATAATTAAAAGGGGTCAGATTAAACTGTGTGAGGTAAAATAAGTGTTTTAAAAAGATGAGACAACAAAAGTATAAGTAATAAATAGTGTATTTACAGAATTCACAAAGAACCTAAAACAACACAATAAAACTAGAAATCCTAGGCTGTTAAAAGCACAGAGTCTATCAGTTCCATACCGTTAAAACAGTCCTTAAGAAATCCAGCGTGCTGTAAGTTCCAATGTAAAAGTGTCCACCGGTGTATATACAATCCAAAGAAAGTGATAATCCAAAACAAGTGAGATGCTGGAATGGTAAGTCCTTAAAACAACTCCTCAATCCAGCGGTGCATTCCTTTGGTCAGTCACCCTGATTGTTTGACATGCTGCTTGCTTTATACTGGTCTACTTCCTGATTCCTGTCATGTGACTGATCACATGACAGGCAGACCCAAGAACATTTAAAGACATACACACATAAAATAATTAAGAGGATTAAAATGGCTAAGACAACATGTAAAACCATTAAAACTCAAAGCCCTCACACAGTTTAATCTGACCCCATTTTAAATCTTTGTAGATCGACCAAAAAGGCCGATCGTTACATATGGTGGCCCGTACGGGGAAAGTTTAAAGATTTTAATGCTGTGTTGAGAAGAGTGTTTTAAGATGACAACAAATCAACTTAATGCTGCTTCTTTTAATACATCTGCTGGTTTTAATGATGAACGGGTTTTACATCACTGTGAGTGTGTACAGCTTCGCGCTGAGGTGGTTGCTCTTAAAAACATTGTTTTAAAACTGGAGAAGGATTTTAAAGACTCTGTTGAAAGTAATTTTAACCGTGAAGTGTGTTTTAGAGAGGCTGTGGATTTTAAATTTGGAAAAGTGGAGGAATCTATCAAGGATGCCGTGGCGACACTAGAGAGAGAGGTCATCGACTGTTTTAAGAGGAGAGACAAGAAATGGGCGAAACAGCTGGACCAAACGAAAGATCCAGAAGCCGCCATCTCCCCTCCCACTGCGACGACCAGCCCAGTGCCTCCCACGTCAACCCCTGGTTTACCTCCGGCCAACCATCCCAGCACATCTACCACTTCACGGACAACCAACAGAGCAACCGATGGAGAATTCTGCACCACCACTCCAACTGGGGCAGACTTCGACCACATCTTCTCCATCCTCCCCTTCTCCAGAGAGCAACTCAGCAGCGCACAGGGTGATGACGGCACTCTCCAGGGACTTTCCATCTCTCCCTCCACTCCACCGACCAACAGGATCGAAGTGCGGGAACACCAGGGTTTGCTGTACCGGTGGATCCAGAAGGGGGACGACATCTACAAGATCCAGCTCGTCGTCCCTAAGAACCTGGTCTGCCAGACGGTACAGCACTTCCACCAGAGGACAGAAGAAAGACATCATGGGCATCTGAAGACCCTACTGCAGATCCTGGGAGTTGCCTGGTGGCCTTCGGCCCGCAGCGATGTCTGGAGGTTCATCGAGAGCTGCAAGTCGTGTGGTGTGGAGGCCAAGAAGTGTGCTGTCATCAACCCTAGCAACAAACCACCTCATCATCCACCTCATCCCCGTTCATCAGCATCAATCACATCATCCACCAAAGAGACCCGCAAACCGGATAGGAGGAAACACCAGGGGGGCTGGCGGACCAGCAAGGCTGGGTGCAACTTAGTCCTGGGAGGAGCGGCGCCACCTACCCAAGAACACCCAGGCTGGTATTGGATTCCATCTCTCTCTAGTGTTCCCATAGATTCCTCCGGCAGACTAGTGCCTGTGTGGGAGGGCCTAGTTTTAGCTAACTTATTACAAAGACATTTTAAGACACACATTTTAGAGGATACCCACTACATGGACAATGGCTGACAGTACCTTTAAGGGACTAGTCTCTTCCCCGGTAGCCGTAGGCTAAGGGGGGGGACTATGTGACACTGTCACACAGGACACATGTTTTACCTGCTCAGTATATTATAATGATTTTATGTATATTTGAGTTTTAATAGGTTTTCATGTTGTCTTAGCCAATTTATTCCTCTTAACCATTTTAATGTGTGTATGTCTTTAAATGAGTCTGGGTCTGCCTGTCATGTGACTGATCACATGACAGGAAATAGGAAGCGGACAGCATAAAGGAGGCAGCATGCAAAACAATGGGGGTCATTGACCAAAGGCTGGATTGTGGAGTTACCTTTGAGGACTTTCCCTTCCAGAAGCTCACTTTATTGTATTATCACTCTCTTTGGATTGTATATACACCGGTGGACACTTCTCACATTCACATTGGGACTTCCAGCACGCTGGAATTCTTAAGGACTGTTTTAATGGTATGGAACAGAAAAACTCTGTGCTTTTAACAGCCTAGGATTTCTAGTTTTATTGTGTTGTTTTAGCTTCCTTGTGAACATTGTAAATACATATTTGATTTTCACTTTTAACATTGTTGTCTGACTTATCTTTTTAAACACTCAAAGCCCTCACACAGTTTAATCTGACCCCATTTTAAATCTTTGTAGATCGACCAAAAAGGCCGATCGTTACAATACACTACACGATTTTTGCCCTGATTTCCCCCCAATTTTACAGTCTGAACAAGTTGACGCTAGTTGAGGAAAGTCAGAGCCAGTCTGCAGATTACAGCTGACAGATTCCACAGAAAATCGCGTAGTGTATGATGGTCACAGACTCCAATTTTTTAGCTTCAGACTTTGATTCCATCCAGTCGGAGGATATCAAACATATTTGATATTTTCAGCCGATTTTAGAACACATATTGTTTTCATTTGTCATGCATCTCCTAGCAACAAGGCGCACGTTTCTGCGTGAGTTCGTTGTGATCGGAACAACTTTAAAATCTGGTAGTGTATGATCCTCGGCCGTGTAGTGTATGATGCCCAGTTTTCCTTTGTCACTATTTACAAAGTAGGTTAGTGTATGATGCCTAGTGTTTTAAAAATCTGTTCAGATTTTAAAAGTCGTGTAGTGTATTCCAGCCTTTAGCTGGAGTTCAGCGATCTCCATTTGAGGTATTCTGCTTAAATGAAAGTGTTGTTTAGCCAGTCTGTGTTCTGTCATGGACAGAGTTGGGTATAACGCGTTACACAGTAATCATAGTACTGTAATCTAATTACTTTTCCTGGTAACGCCGTAAAGTAATGCGTTACATTTTAAATTGATGTAATTTGATTACAGTTACTTATGTCAATAAAATTACGTTACTTAAGTTACAAATGCAGTGTTAAAAAAATATGAAGTAAAAATCATGTTTTGCGCGACAGTATGCCCTTTAATAAATCACCAGAGAATGCGAGCTAAACTGAGAGTCCTACAACATTTAGATGCAATGAAAGGTTGTCTATCATATTTCAAAATTTATTTGAAATGCAGTAATCAGTAATGTAATCAAATTACAATTTTAAAGATGTAATTAGTGATTTGTAGTGGATTACTTTTTTTGAGTAACTTACCCAACACTGGTCATGGATCTCGACTGTATTGTTTGCGATTGTGGTTTGCTGATTGTAACATTACTTACGCAACCACTGTGCGGCAATAAGTCTTTTTTGCTGTTGTTTTAAAAGAGAAACATTAATGCAATTTGTAATTATTGAAAATACTTTTAGGAATTTCTCTGTTGTAATATTTGAGAGTAGGTTTTTGTTACACCAGTTTTAATAATGAAGACAGGGCGAGTGTATATCTAAAGTCTTTGGTGTTTATTTAGACTCTAGTTGAGATCCTGTTATAAATCTATATACTAGATGATGTAAAATAAACCCTGTATTTGAGTCAATATTCTGTTGATTTGTGCTTATTGGTGCAAGAGAAACTGCTGATGAAATGTAAAAAAATTTTTTTAATATACAGTAAGACGAAAATATGATAAAAATGTGTAAGTTTCCACTGACTAAAACTAGACTAAAATGCTCAGACATTTTGTTGACTAAAACTTGGACAAGTTGACTAAAACTAAAAGTTTCATTTGACACAAGACTAAAGGTCATTGCACACTGAGTCCAGAGTTTTTCCGTATTCCTCATCCTTTCCTATCAAAATGCATGCTACGGATGCGAAAATGCAGAAAATTGAACCTGATCCAAATTTTTTTCATGACGGACGAAAGTTTCGGAGGCAGTGTGTAAACATGATTGACACAATGTGAGGTCGTATTTATTTTTTAACGTGTGAAAATTTTGGACGAAAATTTCGGACTCAGTGTGCAATGACCTTAAGACTAAGACTAAATAAAAAATAGCTGATAAAATTAACACTAAATAAAATAACTTCACAAAATGTGCACTTTACTGTTTGTTTAACTGCTTTTTATTTTAAAAATCAACATAAACTAAATGTTTTGTGATGCATTTCTGTGCAGAACTCACTGCTGTGATATGAGGGTTTTGCATGTGGTTGGGCGTCATTATGCAGCTGCTAAGACTTTCTGAGAGGTACCCAGCTCAGATTGTCCTTTTCAGAACTGGTTCAATAACATTCAGAATTAACAACAGAACATTCTCATAACACTTCAAAGTGATAGAATGGAATGTTCCTCTAACGTTTGCATAGCTAAGAAATGTTCTTAATGTTTCGAACATTTAAAAAACATTCAGAAATAATATTTGCATAACAGTTTCAAACTGATAAAATGGAACCTTGTCATAAACTACTTTTTAAAAATATAAAAAACGGGTGTTTTAAATGTCGAGAGAACATTCAAATGTAACGTTCTTATAACTTTTCAAAATGACAGAATGGAATGTTACTCTAATGTTCACATAACTAAGAAGAAACATTGTTAATACATTTTTAAAAAACTGGACGTTTTGAACATTTAAAAAACATTCAGAAGAAATGTTTTCATAACCTAATGGGAATGTTAGTCTTTTCTTTAGCTGGGTAGTTATTATGCTGCAGTGTAGCTGTTCTGAGTTGCTGCTAATGCTTTACTAGCTGGTCAAGTGCCCAGGTCCCTCTTTTAATGTACAGTATGGGCATTTTACACTCATTTTTTTCAAAAATCTGAGTTGTGACAGTTGTGAAAGTCACAGCATATCTCATGTCTGCAGTACAAGCGGTGTGGAAGTTTAACACGTGGGGTTAGGGGTTTGTTCAAATCAATGCAGTGCTAATTCAATGGTAATAATGAATCTTGACTTATAATGAAGGTATAAAAGAGAGAGACTGGTTAATGATGCAGTAATCTCTGTGTTCCCACATGTATCGCTGAGTTACCACGAAGATCAGGTGTCTCTGTGCTGCTATTATACATAACAAATGTGTGTGAGAGAGAGATCTGACTGCAATCACATAAGCAGCAGTTTCAGTGAGTGTCACTAACCAGGATGCAGCGGCCGAGAGTGGTATTTGACATTCCAGCGCTATCAGTTTGACAGAATAACATGTTTGCTCTGCAGACACCATTAATCGATAAAGTACAACTTCCTTAATTGAATTCCTGACCAAAACACATTCCCGCTCTGATAAATAATGTTACAGCTGCTCTGAGAGGCACTTTACATGATTTACCTTTATGTAAACTATGGGAATGTTTGGCAGAAACATATAAAAAAACTTTAATAAGCATTTTTCCCAGCATATTGACTTACCGAGGGTGTTAATGGGTTTGAGGCTCTGCTGAATCATCGCGAGGTTTGTAATCACACTGGCCAATGTGGACAGACCAGCGGTCTAACAGGTGGAGAGATGGGTCATAATCATTTTCACTTCAGATGCAATATACCATTATAGCATGCTATGGATTAACAAAATCCAAACAGCACAAAGAACATACCTTTTCAGGAAATTATATAAAGAATTATGCAAAATAAATCGAAACGTTTTGTAGACAAATGTGTAAATGTTTCAGATGTGTCAATTATGTATAATGCATAGCAAAATGTGTAAATAAACACAATACACAGACAATATGTGTGTGTGTGTGCACCTGGTATTCCCGATGTTATGAAGACTAAATGTCCCCACAAATATAGTAATATCAGTAAATGTTGACCTTGTGGAGACTTTTTTTTTTTGGTCCCCATGAGGAAACAAGCTTATAAATAGAATAGTATATACTGTGTTATATACTCTGTATATACTGTACATATAGTGTTTCCAAACTCTAACAATGCACACACTAACAATGTGTGTGGGGAGTCACACGAGGTCCTCAAAAAACATGGAAACCAGTGTGTGTGTGTGTGTGTGTATACAGGGATGAACACTAAGGATTTTTCTACTGGGATTTTTTATTTTTATTTTTTAAATAGTTTTTATTGTTTTTGACCCATGTAACCTTGAATTATTTAACATATATTTTTTTAAATACAAGGCAGTAATAAAATAAGAACAAATGAACAAATAACAATATGCAATAGCATAAATAAATACAACAGACCAAAGATCCACATGAAATATTTAGCCTAGTGTTTTACATTTTTAGGCTGTCACATCACTACCTAGCAGTAGCAGCGTTCAAGTTTCGTTTGTTTGTTTTGAAGTTCACTTAATAGTCCTGTGATAAGAATCTTTAAAAGGACTGAAATGATTGCAAATTATATGCATATAAAAATGCTTTTGTGCTATGAAATGACTAAAATCAAGCCTCAGTTTGCAGGTTAGAATGTATGTTTTCACTGAGATTATTAGCACTGAACTGAATGAGTGGTCTTGATGCTGACTCTGTCTGTGTGGCTGCTGAAGCATGCGCTGATTGAGCTGTTATTAACCTGTAATCAGCAGCACTGCTCTCACAGCTGCTCAGCAGATCTCTGCATCAGTAAACAACAGGCCTCTGTTCAGCTCTTCAGCTCCACGAGGCTTAAATGCTCCTCAAAGACTTCACATGTTGACCCTTTGTTTTAATGACAACAGGGTCAAAGCACCTGTGACACTCCGAACACTACCTGTCCCTGCAGGTGTGTCCACCATATATACAGGTATACGTTAAGAATAAAATTTAAGAAAAAGACTAATAGTAATCCCTGGTAATAGTAATATGTATTATTTGTATTTTGTGTAGTGCTGTCAAACGATTAATTGCGATTAATCGCATTCAAAATAAAAGTTTTTGTTTACATAATATATGTGTATACTTTGTATACAGGTACATCTCAGAAAATTAGAATATGGTGAAAAAGTTCATTTTTTCCTGTAACATTTTAAAAAGTGAAACTTTCATATATTCTAGATTCATTACATGTAAAGTAAAACACTTCAAAAGTTTGTTTGTTTTACTTTTGATGATTAGAGCTTACAGCTAATGAAAGTCAAAAAATCAGTATCTCAAAATATTAGAATATTTCCTAAGATCAATCAAAAAAAGGATTTGCAAAACAGAAAAGTTCAAGTTCTAGTATGTTCATTTCTGCACTCAATACTTGGGCAGGGCTCCTTTAGCACAAATTCCAGCATCAGTGAGGTGTGGCATGGAAGCGATCAGCCTGTGGAACTGCTGAGGCACTATTGAGCCTTCAGCTCGGATCCACTGTTTCTCATCTTTCTCTTGAAAATATCCTATAGATTCCATATGGGGTTCAGGTCAGGCATGTTGGCTGGCCAATCAAGCACAATAATATCATGGTCAGCAAAGCACTTGGAAGTGGTTTTGGCAGTGTGGGCAGGTGCTAAAGTCCTGCTGGAAAAGGAAATCAGCATCTCCATAAAGCTTGCCAGCAGATGGAAGCATAAAGTGCTCTAAAATCTCCTGGTAGACGGCTGCATTGACTTTGGACTTGATAAAACACAATGGACCAACACCAGCAGATGTCACGGCACCCCAAATCATCACTGACTTCAGATACTTCACACTGGACTTCAAGCTGTTTGGATTCTGTGCCTCTCCAGTCTTCCTCCAGACTCCAGACCTTGATTTCCAAATGAAATGCAAAATTTACTTTCATCTGAAAAGAGGACTTTGGACCACTGAGCAACAGTCCAGTTATTTTTCTCCATAGCCCAGGTAAGATGCTTCTGACATTGTTTCTGCTTCAGAAGTGGCTTGGTAGCCCTTTTCCTGAAGACGTCTGAGCATGGTGACTCTTGATGCACTGACTCCAGCTTCAGTCCACTCCTTGTGAAGCTCTCCCAAGTGTTTGAATCGGCTTTGCTTGACTGTTTTCTCAAGCTTGCGGTCATCCCTGTTGCTTGTGCACCTTTTCCTACCCAAATTCTTCCTTCCAGTCAACTTTGCATTTAATATGCTTTGATACAGCACTCCTTGAACAGCCACCCCTTTCAGTAATGACCTTCTGTGACTTCCTCTTTGTGGAGGGCGTCAGTGTTCGTCTTCTGGATCATTGCCAATTCAGCAGTCTTCTCCATTATTGTGGTTTCAAAGAACAAGAGATACCCGGAATTTATACTGTAGGGATGGTCATTAATTGAAACTCAAGTGTAAATATTCTAATATTTTGAGATACTGATTTTTGACTTTCATGAGCTGTAAGCTCTAATCATCAAAATTAAAACAAACAAAAAAATTGTTTTACTTTACATGTAATGAATCTAAAATATATGAAAGTTTCACTTTTTGAAATAAGTTACAAGAAAAAAAAACTTTTTTCACCATATTCTAATGTTCTGAGATGTACCTGTATTTATTATGTATATATAAATACACAGACATTCAGTATATATTTTGAAAATATTTACATGTATATACAGTACATTTATATATTTATATTCTTATATTTTATATTATATATAAATATATTTAATATATAAACTAACATTTCTTCTTAAATATATACATGCATGTGTTTGTATTTATATATACATAATAAATATACACAGTATACACACATATATTATGTAAACAAAAACTTTTATTTTGGATGTGATTAATCGTTTGACAGCACTAATTTTTTGTCAAACATCTTTTCTTTTAGGGATTTAAGAGAAGGCTGTTTTTCATGATTTTTTAGAACATTCCTTTCATAAGATGTCATGCAGTTAGAAATTAGGAAGAAAATGCCAGTTATTCATAACAATTGAATTTTTAAGACTGTTGTTTTTTTGTTTTTTGTTTTTTTAGAATCTGGCTCCTAAAATGCAGGAGTTTTCATACAGTGCACTTGTTTGCTTCCATTGGAAAAAATAACATCCAAATAATACTTAATACTTAAGTAAAAGGAATTTTATCCAAATGAACTTTATACATTACTTTTGCTCTGGGCACATTTATGGCAAACACAAACAAATTTTGTGGTCCTGCCAGTGAATGTTTGATGTAAAAAGCTGTGGAAGCTTTTATGCAACCTGGTGTCCAGGAGCCTTGAGAAAATATTATGCTTTCCACTGGTTCGTGCTCTTTAGCAGCGCTAAAGGAAAGGCATGAGCCGTAAAGAAAAAACACATCGAGAAATGAGGGGTCAAATGTCCGAAGTGGGATTTTCGCCGCATGAACTGTGAAGATACACAGTGTGCAGAGGCTGCAGTGTGATCGAGAGCTTAAGAGAGGGTTTGAGAGAGCAGAAACACACAGATCACCCATGTAGAGGGCTGGGATGGTGCAAACCTCTCAGTAATTGGCAGTAGACCTGGGCTTCCTGTCTGAGCTGCATGCATGCATTATGAGAGTGCAGTTAATGCACTGGCAGAGACTGCACCAGATTCACCGCGTGTGGGGCCACAGTACAGTTATTCCAAGAGTGAGAGTGTTACAATGGCTGGCCTGTTCATTAGACAGACGCACCTGAGGCATGTCTAGCTCATACCATCCAATAGTGTTTTATGGGTTTATTATAGTGTAGAATATGTTCTTCAGCCTCATCATGTTTATTCAGAATGTTCTAACAAAATGCATAATGCAGTCTTTTGAACCATATAAACCTGCAGGCATTTCTACTTCTGCTTGCAATTTTTCACTGTCTCTAGAGGAACATTTTCACCTGACTGATGGATCATCTTGCTCTTTAGACTTCAAATGTAAAGGTTGTGTTGGAATGGTATACTTGTTATGACAGTATTGTTTCTAGGAATAAAAAGTTTTTTAATTGAAAATCTTCCTTTCCACCAATGTTTGTGTTTAGACACTGTTCGTATGCGGCATACCTTTTGCTTACTACAAGCAACAAACTGCTTTAAAGGCAGTGAATAATGGCTTAATTGCTGAGCATGCAGATTTGTTAAACTACTTGGAATGTAGCACACCAGTCAAACAGACTGCTTATATGTTACTTTTAAGCTGCGTTAATGGTGTTTTTCTCTTTTCGTAGATCAGAGGTCATTCCTATGTCTTCAGTTCCTCTACAATGTCTACCTTTGTAAAAATAAAAGCACACAATTTGGCACAATGCGAGGGTTAGTAAATGACGTCAGAAACCAGTTTGAAGAAAATGATTCCAGTAGTCTTGCTGGGTCGTCAGTCTTTTTTTCGGCAGAGAGCTCATGGCAAGTGTGAATGCTTCCTGATCAAATCTTTCCCTGAATGGCCCAGATAGGGCCAGTTGTCCTGTACCTGCCAGAGCCTCTTGATTGATCACGGAGCGTTTCACCCTCAGGAGAACCAGCAGCTCGGGGCATTTCCACATCCAGCCAGATAAGTCTTTTATCCTGGTGTGGATCTCACTAAACGCCCCCTCTTGTTTCCTGTCTTGGCTAGGAGAATGTTATCAGGCGGTTAGCTGGTCCTCCTATTGTGCCATGGCGGCCCCGTTTTGGGGGTCAGACCAGTTAGCGGTTACCTCTTGAAACAGCATGGCGTAGAGGGAAAGGTCACGGCCTTTGCTTGGAATCTCCATCCTTCTTCTGAGCTCCAGGGTCATCTGAGTGCTCCACATGCCCACAGGGCAGCAGGGATGGGCCCACAGATGCTGGAGCCTCCAGGACGAGGCTTTAATAAGTCGGCTGGGCTGAGCCCAGTAGGTGGTGTTACAGCTCTAATCCTCTCAGACCCATAAAGCAGCACCCAGCGGCTCTCATCCATTTCAGTGTGGAGCATCACGAGGGCCGAGGGTCCAGCTGATTAGTTCCAGTGACCTCAGACCTGCCGGCTGTTTGGTGCATTAACTTTCCACCATCGTGTTTTATTAGCCACTGACATCATTCCACACCAGTAGCACTTTATAGAGATGAGTTGTCGAGTTTGACCAAATGAACGTCAAGTTTTGTGTCAAAATCTCTTCAAATGTTAACACGCCCTTTTGGCACTTTGGGTGGCGTGATGACAGATTCAAAAACGCTTCCAGTGGGTACATCTTTATTGCGAATGGCACTAAAGCACAAAAATGTACTGCTAACATAATTTATTTTCTTTTTCGGCTGCAAGACTTGATAGCCAGTGTTGTGATCACATCAGGGTGAATCCAACAAAAAAACATGGAAAAAGAAGGATTTCTAAGATTTGAATGACATTACTATTTTAATGACATTAGGCTCTTGCTATATTTTCTGTGCACAACTCGCAGTTTTCTCAGGATATTGTGACAAAACATAACCGAAATTTCGGTAACACTATGTTAAGGACCAATTCTCACTATTAACTTGTTGCTTATTAGCATGCATATTACTAGCATATTGGCTGTTTATTAGTACTAATAAACCACATATTAATGCCTTATTCTGCATGACCATATTTCAGATCCCTTAATCCTACCCCATACCTAAACTTAATAAATACCTTACTAACTATTAATAAGCAGCAAATTAGGAGTTTAGGAAATTAGGAAAACTCTTAGTTAACAGTGAATATGTGTTCCCTATTCTAAAGTGTTACCGAACTTTCCCTCTTCGTTTCCCTTAAATTACATTACGTTACTGGAATTACATAAAAATTACATTTAAAAATACTCTAATATAATTATATTTTTACAAATTAACAATGGGCTTAATTTTCTTTAACCCTTAAATGCATACCTCGGGTCTTTAATGACCCAGAACATCATTCACTACCCTCTCCCTCCTTCATTTTTTAAAGTTAGACATAAACTTTCTTAGTATTCCTCAATCTATTAATTATAAACAATATAACAAGAAAAAAATATATAAAAGAATGCCTGTTTTCTGATAATTTTTTGGTAAAAAGTGTATAGGGTCGCTAGAGACCCGAGGTGTGTAAATGTGTGAGTATTTTTTCCTGCACAACAATATTTACAAATCTGATGACTCAACATGTGCAATGCATCTTTATTCCTCGAGGTGGCACTGTTTGATACACAATGATGACGTGATGTTTCACTCATAATTACCGCAGGCATAAAACAAACGAATATCATCAGCAAAAATTTAACTGTTTTGTATGGCTTTACTGCAGAGCATTACTATGTAATTAATGTCACTGCCATTTGATGGTAGATGTGGTAAATAAGCTGCCAGCGATCAAAATACTGATTTTGAAGTCATTGAAAATGATAGTTTTGAGAATATGGTTGAGATCGCGAATATGAGACAGATGCTGGATGTACTGTGGAAGTGCGATGACAGCGATGGTAAAATCATCTGCTCAAATTGAACCCTTTTAAGTTTCAAAAGGTTACGAAATATGCTTTATTTTATTCTTCTGTAATTGTTCTTGAAATATCAAGAGAGTTTTTTGCTATTGCAGCAGTTAGAGATCAATATGTGCTGGATATATACAGTAGGTCCGGCTCGCTAAAGACCCAAATATGTAATAATGATTGGCGAAACATTCATGCATTTAAGTTTTAAACAAATTCTTTCTTTCTTTCTTTTTTGTTTTCTTTTGATTTAGGGGTGAAATGTTACATGGGAATGTTTCCATAAGTCACATAGTTGCAGCCTACAAATGCTTGTACTTTTGAAATGGCAAAGCTTTATGACTATGAGCTAGACACACTGTAAACAAAATCTAAATTTTTATTATTGTGTACAATTATTATTTAATTTTTTTTAAATCAAAGCGGTACCAGAGTTACAACTTTTTAAATGTAAGTCCTAATGCACTCATCCAGCTTCGCTAACAGTTCTTCTCTCTCCAGCAGCTCAAAATGCCTCCAGAGGAAACCTGCGGGGCTCAATCAGTAGAAGATCATTTCAGGCCTCATGGTGCTGAGCTCCGGCTGATCCCTGGGTCTCCAGACAGTGTTCAAAGCGATCTGTTTAATAGCTAATGTTCTTACCGCCCTCCTGCTGCTGTAGATAGTCAGTCAGACTCACCCTCAGGCTGCAGATCCTCTCACGGACAAGACACCCTGCTGACCTCATCATCAATAACCCACACTGCCACTGCAGGTCACATGATGCTGAGGCACTCTGAAAAATAATTTATCTTCTTTTAAAATTCTTACGATATTCAGCATTAACGTTGTCAAAATCCAGGTCAAACAGATAATGCCTTGCATAAGAAGTTTCTACGTGTAGAGTCTGGCACTGAAGTGTCTGAATAGGCTTGTTTCCCACTTATGCATGAGGTACTCAGAGCATCTTGGCTTAAAGCCGGGCAATGTGGATACTGGATCAACAACAAGGTGTCCATTAAGCAGCAAAGCTGAGGTCCACAGTCCTCTCCAGTCTTCTAGACAGATTTCCGCTGCACCACTGGCCGGGCTGAGTGCTGTCTCTGTGAAGGGATCTTGAAGGTCCCGAGTTCCTATCAAGAAGCATTTCTTGCTGTGTAGAAAGCTCTCGCATAATAGGGATTGAAGTGTACAGTGTGTGGGCAAATGTTGTGGACATTTCATTTCCAAAGTGTTCAGTGGGGCACAGGTCTGGACTCTGTGCAAACCAGTTAAAATTGTTCACTAACGCTTTATTTCGAGTCCACTTTAGACATTCTACTGACTATAAGTATCTTTGCAACTACACGTCAACTAGGGGTGCTTTCACACTTGGTTCGATTGTCATGGCACGAAAATACTAATAAAACTTGGTTTTGGAAAAATACTTTGTATTACCAATCTTTATATTATTTGGCTTTCTATTAATGCAATGCAATGAATCACAGCCGTCTACAGTCTCCCAGTGACTTACAGTATTGTCAGTTTAGCCTTTAGTGACTAATTTACATCAAAACAAAAGATAAAACTTATGCTATCATATCCGAAAACTTTATTTTTGTCCTACATACCGACTCGTTTTCATCAATTTATTTTCATGAAATGGAATGGGTTCACATTATCCAAACTAACCAAACTCTGATGTCAAACAAACCCAGGTGCGCAGCAAAAGTGCTTGTGTGAAAGCTCCTAGAAGTCATTAGAGTATTAGTAGACTGTCTGCTTAATATCTGATAACACTTATATAAGACCATAATAAGTAACTTTGCAAGTATGTCAACTTATTCTACCAACCACAACCTAACAGTCTACTAATACTCTAATGCAGAGGTTGCGTTAGACTTTAACATTATCCGTCATTTTGACGGACAGGGTCATACAAATTCCGTCATAATCTATTATTACCTGTCATTTTAATTTTCATATTTTAATTATAATAACACATTTAATTGCTTGTATTTTTGTTCACATTTTCATTTTTTAATAATGAACTACAGGACAAGCATATAGGCTTACGTATTCATTTATTAATAAAGAGAACAGATTAACAGATACTGCATTACTTTTCATGGTCAACACCACGCAGTGACAGCAGAGGCAAAAACAACAAAACATGCTAGGGCTGGGTAAAAAAAAAAAAGATTCTCATTCTTATGAACCAATAGCGATTTCTGTTTTCAGTTGATGAATGAACCGTACATATAGTGCACCTCCCATCCAGTAAATCGCAATAGGCTAAGCTTTGCGCGTTGTTACTTTTGTATGAAACAAAGTCTCAGATTTCAAATTCTGTCCATTTTATCAGGAAATTCAAGCAGTAAATACCGTTTTGGCGCTTTTTAATGTGGCGTGATAGATTGCTGTAGACACCTCAGATCAAGCGAAGCGGCAGCGCATGTTAACTGATCATCTCTTTCGCTTTACTAGTGGATACTCGCCACCAACTGGACAGGGGTGGGAATTACAGTTATAAATTACAATAGATCGCCCTCAGTGTAATCTGTCAAAGTGACGGACGGCCTTCAGATTTTTCCGTCACTGCTACAAAAATTCCGTCAATGACGGAAAATTTTCAGTTAACGCTACCTCTGCTCTAATGACTGCTAGTTGACATGTAGTTGCAAAATTACTTGTAGTTGGTAGAATGTCTATAGTGGACTATTGAAATAAAGTGGTTCTCCTACAGCATTATTGAGTAAATCTTCAAAGGAACCATTGTTTTAAGAGTATGGCCTTAGTTTGTGATATGTTGTTGGAGATCCATGAACTATGAAGGAACAAACCGGGCCGAAACGTGGGCACTTATGTGTGTATCTCAGCACGAGGCTGAAGGCCAGAGGTCTGGTGACTCCAGAGCGTCTGGTCAAAGATTCCCAGAGGCAGCATGAAACCCACGGCAGCTCGGAGAGCGGTGAGAACTTAGAGACGGGCTCTGCTAGAGGAGATAATGCTAATGAGGAGTCATAGGGTGAAACAAAATGGCTTAATTGTATTGAGTTGATCCCGTGTTAGAGCACAAAGGCTCGGGGAGGTTACGCTCACACATGAGGCTTATTGTAATCCCTCCGTAATTACCGAGCCAAGGCATCTTCTCATGGGAGTAGAGGGCCGTCCTCGCTGTTCCATTCACACGTATCCTTAAGGAAGTATCAATTCCTTACTAAGAAGAGTCACAAAAGCTTGACAAAAACACATTCAGAGCACCTTTGTTGGGCGTAGGGCTATGATAGACGTCTACAGTGTTGAGAGAGAGGCTCATTCAGACGCAGGTCACTGTTAATGTCAACTGCGGAGGACTGAAACCGAACCGCGGCTATAAGTTGGCAATATGCGGCAGAGATGTGTTGTGCGGTATTTAAATGCTGTGACAATGGCTTGTTTGGATCTCTTTTGAAGCGTCTCAGTCAGAGGCCACTGCGTTCCTGCTCTCTCCCTCCAGCTTTTGACAGGAAGCTCATGATTTTTAACGTACGCCGCATGCATAATGCATCAGGCCACACAATCACATACAGGATGTGCGAGCCAGCGGACGCAGCGAGCACCTGTGCCGAACAAAGATGGCCTTTCTGCCGGGGATGTGTGCCCTGGTACCCGCTGTCACCGTTTCCCTGCCCCGATCCCAGCTGCGCTGCATTCAGCCTGACACGCATTCATCTCGCCCAACGCCACCGCCGCTCATAAAGAGCTCTTTATTTGCTTATTAACCCCAGTAAGAAAGCTCTTGACAAACATTTTGGGAAAGAGTTTGCGATTGTGAGGCTCACACATGTGTGAGCCAGTGGCTGGTGCACATGCAGTACCATCCCCGTTTGTCAGGGTACTTTACCGTGGTATTAAGATGTCATCTGTCAGATGCGCTCTGAGAAGGATGCGCTTCGCTTCACTAATGAGTCTGTAGTGGATTCAGAATATTAATGGTGAATCTCACAATGTCAAAAACATGTTTAGGGGCATATTTCCCCAAAAAATCGAAAGGCATAAAAAATAAATTATATTTGGTTACACTTTAATTTAAGGTGTCCTTGTTACAGTGTAATTATACATGTAAGTACTGAGTAATATTAATGAACTAGATGTACTTACTATATGGTTAGGGTTAGGATTTGGTTTAGGGTTACTTGCATGTAATTATGCATAACTTATTGTTATTAAAATAGTAAGTTCATGAAACGTGTAACAAGGACACCTTAAAATAAAGTATTACCTTATATTTCATTTAAGAAAGGGAACATTAAGTTTTTTGTGACTTATTTTGGTAACACTTTAGTTTAAGGTGTCTTTGTTACACGTGTTACATGTACTATTATAATAACAATACATTATGCATAATTACTTGCAAGTTACCCTAAGACAAACCCTAATCCTAACCCTAACCATATAGTAAGTACATGTAGTTTTTAATATTACTCAGTACTTAAATATATAATTACACTGTAACAAGGACACCTTAAAATAAAGCATAACCCTCATTTTATGTGTTTTTAACTACTATGTACTTACATAAAAATTATTCACCATACTTGTTGTGTACTATTATTACATTGAACTTACAGTTAAAGAATTTTGGAGAGCAACATGTTTACAGTAATACTGGCAAAAAAAAATCCTAATTGACCTGAATTCACCCTACATTATATCAAATCTTAATTTTATAACTTAGTAGTTAAAAACATATAAGGTGTGCTAATTCTTTGCTTTGTGACATTTTCATGACAAATAAACCTATTTTTTTGTCTATTATTTGGTGTTGAACTGTATTATAAATGAATTGCCTTATTTAAATGCATTGAAGTATTTGATTGTTGTTGTTCCTGGTGGTGTTTTTATCTCTGAATGTGGTTGTATCCAGGAGGCTAATTCATACTCTGCATCCACGTGAATGTTAATGGAGTCTTGTTTAAGCAGTCTTTGTCATTTTAAATTGTGCTGCAACCAGAAGTTTGCACAGAAGCATCAGAAGAGAGTCATGTGTGTTTGTCTGTGCGTTCGCTGCATGTGTGCACATGTGTCCGCTGGCATGCTCTCTGAGGCTAGTATTGTGTAAGTTGAGATCAGGCCTTGCTTTATACATGCAGAAATCTGGACACATTTCCAGAGCCAGCTGCACACACAACAAAACCAGCACCCAGCTGCAGACATGAGTCCAGACTGCCTCTCTCTGTCTCTGCCCTGCACCCACTCCTGACGCATGTCCCGGGGCCACAGGCTTGTTGTAATGCTAATAACTTTGCCGAACAGAAAAAGAGAGATGTTAAATGTTTGCAGTCAGAACATAAAAGAACAGAAAGATCATTAGAAACCACAATTAATTACAGGCATGTGATATCAAATGAGTCACATGACAATGGGTTTGATTTCCATGTGCATACATGAAGATTTTCTATACAAATGAATGGCAGCAGTCACTGTCAAGTTCCAACATAATAAATAAGACACAATAAAGGACGGTTTAAAGGGATAGTTCACCCAAAATTGAAAATCCTGTCATCATTTACTCACCCTCACGTAGTTCTGAACCTGTATGAATTTCTTTCATCTGCTGAACACAAAAGAAGATGTGTTGAGGAATGCTGGAGTTGCTGGTAGCCATTGGCTTACATAGTATGTTTTATTCATACTATGGAAGTCAATGGAGACCAGCAACTCATACAGGTTTGGAACAACTTACGAGGAGTAAATGACAACAGATTTTTAATTTTGGGGTAAATTATCCCTGTAATGCATAATAGTATTATAAAATCACAGCATCAGCTCAAACTAAAGCTGCAGTTAATATTGAAATATATCAAGCACTGACACACAATTCATTCCAGCCTCTTAGGACTTTCAGTGGAGCTCAAAGCTTACAGAGAATTTGTATGCCATTGTTTTTCATTCAAAGAATATAAATGGGGATGGATGCTGTCCACTTTAAAAAAGGGTTAAAAAAACATAAAAGTATGGACAAGAAGGTGTAAAGATTTTGTTGGTGAAAATTCTGTGTATAAAATGTCCTTGTACTCCATTGACATTTTATTGATTAGAGTGATGTGTAATTGTGAGGCTGGTTAGGTCAACAGCATTTTCTGGACTAAACTGCAAAACTAAACATAGTTTTCATAGCAGCTTTCTGAGTATGTACCGTCAGCCACATTGACTGAACAAACAGAAACTCACGCCATTGGTGGAGTGTTGTTGCTGTGAGTCTCACAGTGCCGCAGTGTTTTTTCTTTATAGTTTTTGAGAATATTAAATTATGAATGGCTTATTCACAGCTGTCTCTCCATGTTAAGTTGGGAGAGGAGAAAGTATTTTAACACCTGAAAAGTTGACGAGCTTTAAGTCTTCGGGTACATTAAGCAACTGAACTGGTCATCGTAGAGCATGCTTATTTATATATGTCCAGCTTATAGAAGTGTTCTAATTGTATTTAGTGATATACATCTGCTGGCGTCAGGCAGGGACACTTAAGAGCTGTCCAAATAAATGACTCTGTAATGAGAGCCGAGAGTGACCTGTGTGTGTGTGTGCTTGATGAAGCTGAGTTTGTTTACCAGGTGAGCACTTTTGGATAATTGGCAGAAGGTTTGAGATCATTTTCAGTCTGAACAGAGAAGTGCATAGATCAACAGGTCAACAAAAATATAGACAAGACTGAGCCTATTCTTAAAACCAGATTTGGATTTTATTTATGTAACATTTATTTAACCAGAACTCTCTTGAGATTAAAGCTCTTTTTTGACAAGATTACAGAGTGACCAAATAGGCTAATAAAATCAAACAGACATAGAACACACACTGAAAAAAATCATTAATACAAACAAGGGCTGCAATTCAATTCAGTTTTAGTGTCAGTCCTCTGTCGTGTGTGTCATGTGTTCCCGCCTCTTGTGTCCATATTTGGTTTGTTTCCTGTCCTTGTTTCATGTCATTATGAGTTAAGTATGTTCCAGCTGTGTTTGTCTCGTTATGTGTTAATTACCCTGTGTATTTAGTTCCTGTCTTTTGAGTTTGATTTCGTCTGGTCTACTCGTTACTTCCCCGGTGTATCCTGTCCATGTTAGCCTTGCCTTGTCCTGCCTTGATGTCTTATTAAATATTATTATTTGAGTTTAAGTCCTCGTCTGCGTGTTCCTGTATCCTCCCTCGTGTGTGCACCATGACAGAAGACCAGACCTAACCGTAAGCGGCGCCCCTTCACCTCGTTTTGTTTTGTTCTTTTTTTGAAAAGTTTTTATTTGTTCCTGTTTGTCTGTCCCGTGGCAAGGAAGTCGCCACTCGTCCTCCCGCCTTAGCCCACTGCAGGACGGCGTGGGAGTTCGGCGGGATCGCCGCGAGTGCCGCAAGTCCTCTGGCCGCGAGCCCTCATGCCCGCCGATCGCGGGAGATATCCGCCTCCGGCTGTGGCTATCCCAAGCCCGCCGGCTGGTTGCCTAGTTCCCGGGTTGCCGCTCCCCCAGGCGCTCCGTTCGCGGGAGATCACGCCACCGGCCCGCCTCTGACTCAGTGCCCGCCGGCCCGCCTCTGACTCAATGCCCGCCGGCAAGCCTCTGACTCAATGCCCGCCGGCCCGCCTCTGACTCAATGCCCGCCGGATCGCCGCTGACTCAGGCCCGCCGGATCGCCGCTGACTCATGGCCGCCGGATCGCCGCTGACTCATGCCCGCCGGATCGCCGCTGACTCATGCCCGCCGGATTGCCGCTGACTCAAGCCCACCGGATTGGCGCTGACTCATGCCCGCTGGCCGCCGCTAACCCTAGCCCCATGGATCGAGTCCACACGTCACGGCCAGGAGTGCCGTGTGTCTGTTTTGTCGTGCCCACAGGAACATTTTAACTATCTTGTCATGTCTTGTCCACAGAGACTCGTCTGGGGCAGGCGGCTCCTTTTGTTGTGGCCAGGGAGGCCATTCTAGCCTCCTGCCCCCCTGTCGCCGAAGTGGAAGCGGTTGCTGAAGGGACCCTGTGAGGGCCCCTGACTCTGTTATGCCCAGAGGAAGCCTCAGCTTCCAAGCCAGCCCAGGAGGGCTTCTGGTTCCTGTGGGCTGTCCTGTCCTGTCTGTCTGGCCCTGGAGGGCTTTCCTGTCGTGTTTTGTACTGTCCTGTCTGTTTAGTCCCGGAGGGCTCCTGATACCCCCTCACTTCCCCAGGGAAATTTTTTTTTGGGGGGGGGGTAGTAAGAGTTCCGGCTGTAGGGGCCAGGCCGAGGGGACCGAGGCCAAGGCCCCCGAAGACCATCTGCCATGGCCTCCAGGGCTCCCAGCTCCGCCATGGCCTCCAGAGCTCCCAGCTCCGCCATGGCCTCCAGAGCTCCCAGCTCCACCATGGCCTCCTGAGCTCCCTGCACCGCCATGGCTTCCAGAGCTCCCAGCTCCGCCATGGTCTCTGTCTGTCTGTTCCACTCTGGAGTAGGGTTGGGTACCGAAACCCGGTACCAATATGGCACCGGTACCTATGTAACCGGTATGTACTAGAACCGAATCAGAACGCAGATTTCGGTGCCTCATTTCGGTGCCATGCCTGAGCGATCGATTAAAATATTTGTCCTTTGTTTCTCCGAAACGCACGTAAGTTGCATCACAGGCTACAACTACAAATATTTCAGCAAAATGTATATTTTAGTCAGAGTTATTGCGCTCCTATTTCATTGCGCGCCGTCTGTTTGGCGCGCATGCGCATGGCGGCGCTCATTCTAAATTAAGTCTGTGAAGTTTAGCAGAGAATCGCAAAGCAAAAGCTCACGCACTTCTGACAGCAAAATGGAAATATTTCCATGGCTTTCTAACATTTACAGATGGAGAATATACCTGTGAATTGTAAGTTATGCATTACGGAAAACAGCAAACACATTAAACAGCGCGAGAAGCATCTCTGTCAGCGGCACACGCAGCCTTTCTGTCAGAGCATCTGACAGGTAGAGCGCGAGCCGCTTTAAACTGAAACTATAAACTATAGGCTACTGTATCTTACGAGTTTTTTTATAGCCTTTCATATAAAGCTTGTCACATGTTTAGAACAAATTGTATTATGCACTTTCTCCGCAGCAGTTCAGTCTGTGTCCTCCCTAGATATTGTATCAGATGCGCTCGTATCAAACTACTGTATATCAATATTAACTGTATTGCTTCATAATAACGTATCGATTATAAAGAATATATCGATATATCGTACAAACTCTATATACCGCCCAGCCCTAGCTTTAATTAAAATGCCTAAAGCTAAAATTCTCTTCTATTCGCGTTTTTAAACCAGTTTAAACCAACAAAATAGAACATTATAACCTTTTTAGTCCACAACACCAGTTAAATGCTTCCTTTTGTGATCTGATGTAGCTTCTTGTCACAGAACGAGGCAGAAAATATGTTCCATAGGCTACTAATGCATTGATTAGCAATGGATTTTAAATATACTTAATTATTATAAAAATACCAGAGATGGCTTGAATAACACAGACAAACTATATATTGTCGTAGTCGAGTGTTTAATGTATTTGTTTTATCATTCAAAACGTTTATAACTTCTGTTTACTCAGTTACAGGAATAGCAATGCCTTTGTCCATATTGGTAATTTCCTGGAGCTTCATTAGTTCCATATACAGTGTGTGTATGTGTATATATATATATATATATATATATAACAAGTATCGGTTCAGGCACCGTTTAGGCACCGGTACCGTTTTAAAAGTATCGATTTGGCACCGGTATCGAAAAAAAAACAAACGATACCCAACCCTACTCTGGAGGTCCCCGTCCTGTGTTCCTGTCCGTGTTTGTCCTGAGGGGCCTCCAGAGCGCCCACCCCCCCTCCCCGATGGAACTGTTAAGGCTCGGGACGAGCCTTTCGGGAGGGGGGAGTAATGTCAGTCGTGTGTGTCATGTGTTCCCGCCTCTTGTGTCCATATTTGGTTTGTTTCCTGTCCTTGTTTCATGTCCTTAAGTATGTTCCAGCTGTGTTTGTCTCGTTATGTGTTAATTACCCTGTGTATTTAGTTCCTGTCTTTTGAGTTTGATTTCGTCTGGTCTACTCGTTACTTCCCCGGTGTATCCTGTCCATGTTAGCCTTGCCTTGTCCTGCCTTGATGTCTGATTAAATATTATTATTTGAGTTTAAGTCCTCGTCTGCGTGTTCCTGTATCCTCCCTCGTGTGTGCACCGTGACATTTAGCTTTATTAGCATGACTGTGTAACACAATGTTGGCAAAGCATTAACGCATATATATATATATATATATATATAAAAAGAAAGAAACAATAAAAAGAACCAACATAGATAACAAATAAAGGTCACACTTTAGAAAAGTTGAACACTTATTCACTATTAACTAAGACTTTTCCCTCAATAAATTCTTAATTTGCTGCTTATTAATAGTTAGTAAGGTAGTTGTTAAGTTTAGGTGTTGGGTTGGATTAGGGATGTAGAACAAGGTCATATAGAATAAGGCATTAATATGTGCTTAATTACTACTAATAAATGGCTAATATTCTAGTTATATGCATGCTAATAAGCAACTAGTTAAGAGACCCTAAAATAAAGTGTTACCCAAATAAATTAAATCCATCTAAATAAATGAAAAGTTAAAGCGAGTCAGTTTAGAGTTAACCATGTTTAACACCTAACATTGTGAATGGCTAACACAAATACAAATACATAATCTAAAATCCAAATGTTAGAGTAGATTGTAGTGTTCAGTGATATGTGTTACAGTGGGTGGTCATGCAGAGGTATGCACACACACACACACACACATACGTCATGAATGTCTGTCTCATGAGACTCTCGTGTTTGTCTTGGCCATTTCCTACAGAGCTCTCCTCCCGCAGGCAGGTCTGAAAGTGACTGGGCTGCCCAGCTCTGATGAAGCTGACGAACACGTCTGATCCAGTGGGCGGACCACAGCTCTACAGCACAGGCTGATGGGATAGAGAGGAAAGTATGTTTGACTCAAAGTGAGGTCGGCTGCTTCAGTTACTCCCACCCCACTAACGCCGGGTTCACACATACATTGCATGATTCGGATCGCTGCTCTTCTCACACTGCATGCCTGTCTGGGGTTTCATCTAGTTGCTGTTGTGTGCACACTACAGACTGATCGGTGACAGGGAGTTACACATTACACAACTCCTCGATAGGAAGAAGCACCAACAACCCTGTCTGGTCTAAAACTGTTTCACAGCTAAACACACGTGAGATCGGATATGGGAAATAATTAGGGCTGCCCTCGACCAAAGATTTTTTTGGTCGACTAGTAGTTGTTCATTTTAAGCATTAGTCGACTAACCGCACATTTATTAATAAACCATTTAAATCATTATAATGAGCATTTAATTGTCTACATAGCATATAAGCGCTCAAGCACACGCTAAAAAAGCTTGCCACAGCGCACCGGCTGACGTAATGATTATGAATGTGTCAGGGAAAAACAGCAAGGAGACTGCATTAACATTTTAATCATTTATTGATACACTAGTGCTTTCTGTGATGAAGTCTGCGACACTGACTCCGTCATCTCCGCAGTAGTGGACGCGCCTGTATGCATGTTTCATACGGATTACATAATCAGAGAATATTTGTTTTCTATTTGAATTGGTTCGTTTGAAAGTATACATTTCAGTCTCTATACTATAGATATATTTTTTTCATGTTTGTAAGGCAAGTGTACACAGTTTCAGAGTTCCGCGCTCAAGTTCACAGAGACCGAGATGGCAGAAAGCGCATCATGTTTGCTTTCATTATTTTACAAAAGCGCAATGTTTTGTTGTTATTTTGAGTGCACACAAATAAACGTCTTCGAAAGATGTATTACCCTTATCTGTATGACCAAAAATGACGTTGCAGTCATCTGTCCTGCAGTAAGCGCTACTGTTCAGCTTCCATACTCCACACAGACACTTGAATAGCGCACATTTCTCTAGGTTATGTCTATGTTAAATTTCTCTACGTATGTCTAGGTTAAATATACAGTATGCATATGTTTATGACCTATACTCCAGCCAGCCACCTGGGGGTGATCTAGATGCTATGGCTTCACTTTTAGGACTTGTGCGGCATGCTTGGTTATTAGTATTAAAAATATTAAAATTACAGATCTCTTTGAACTCTTTCCTGACTGAACCTGGCTAGTCGCTTATCTTTACTGAATTTTTAGTTTTTATTTTACAATTCTGAGTAGAAAAGTCTGAATTGTGAGATTCTTGCATAACTTGCATTTGTGAGAAAAAAAAGTTTATGAATTGCAATTTCAAGATATAAACTTAATTGTAAATGTGGACGATTCTGCATTGATGCATAATCCATTATAGCCTACTGACGTCATTCACATACACGCTTGTCACATGAGTATTAAAGCTGCCACTGTGTATGATCTCATCAGTAATAATCAAATGGCAATAATGCTGAGGAAAAAAGAAAAACCCATAACTATGATTGTCTGTAAACTTTTGAATACATACAGCACTTAGATACTGAAAGTGCTTTTTGTTTATCCCTTGTAATTGTCTTTTTCCCCCTTTATTACTTTATATTTGCTTGTGTGTTTTGAAGCTATATTTACTTTGTTTAATTCTTAACAATAATTAATATATATATATATTAATTAATATATTAATTAATTAATTTAAGAAGTAGCCTGCTTATATAATGCCTAAAATAAATTTGATATAATCGTGATATCGAATTTAATCGAATTGTTGACATGGACATCGTAATCGAATTAATTCTTGAAACCAGTGCCAGTTCACACCCCTAACTAGTATTGCATACTGTGAACTCTAAAGTATATACTGCACACTGTTTTTCTTAAATAGTATATAAAACAGTATGCATTATGCAACAGTTTCAAATAGTTTTTTTTTGCATTGTAATCCAATTTTCGGTACAAATCTCTTGTTGTCAGATCAAATAATGAGCTCTGAAGTGGGTAAACATTGATAATTGACCTATCGGTAAGCCGCCCTTAGTTACTGTTGCTCCCTCGGACAAACAAACAGAGTTGCTCACTGTCTTACAATGACAGCTGCAGTAAAAACCTTGTCCCACGATGTTTTTGCACAATTTTGGACACAGAAGGCCACCAAATGGGAATTAAATATTCCATGGAGGGATTTATAAAATATTTAAAAATAAATATGGTGGGTAACTCGAAGCAAGGGTTTACAGATCACAATACAAGCGAGAGAAGTCTCATATTACGGTCGGTCATCACGATCGCGGATGACAACATGCAGGATCAACACTGTTCATGTATCGCAGGGTACGATTAAATTAATGTACATTTAACCAGTTTAATATGAAGAGACAGTGGAATGTAGACCTTCGTTTATGACCTACACTATACAAGACACGAGAACAGTCCGCTATTTAGGTTTGTACGTTAGCATGGACTCACTAACTTTAACGTTAGCTAGTTTTAGCCAGAGATACCTTGCTAAAGCACAAGATAACATTAACGTTCTGCTTGAGCAGATGAAAATTGTAACTTAATGAGTGTATGACAACCAGAAAATTAACGTTTTTGTCTTCATTTGTATTGGGGTTGAATACTTAGGGACATTTTGCTCTGTTTTGTTTAGATTCAGGAAATGTAATAAAATAAATTATATTGCCTATCCTCTCAGGATACCTGGAATCAGTGTTACAAGTACCCCAGGCACATAATTTTTCCATTTCTGAAGCATAAACCCCATAAAACCGATGCGAGCTTCAGATCTTCCAATGTTTCTCTATGGTGCTGAAACCTAAAGATGTCCGAGTTCTGCTCCCCGTGCAACTGATACTCGACTGCCATTGGCTAGTCTGCGTTCGAGGGGAGGGGCTTACCGATAGGTCAATTGAACTAGCCACACTATTAACCTCTGTTGTCTCACTGGAATGGGCAGGCTGGTCAGATAGTCTTCTGCACATGTTGGTGAATGCAGTAGATCATCCAGGTTTTGCCACAGTCTCAAAGAAAAGAAAATATGTCACTTAAAGGCTGTATGAAGTAATGAGATATTTTGTGTGCAATACAAAAGAACCACATTCAAAGTCCTATTACTGCAATCTAAAGCAAATAACCCCAGCTTTGATATTTCATATGAGCTATAATTGCGTCCAAATGCATTTGTGCAGATATAATGACAAAATACTCCTTAATGCCATTCTACGGCTCGTATTACCAAACAATAAGCGTTTCTTTCGCTGAGCCCATTATTTTATCCTGACATGTATCTATCTCTGCCACTATTGTACTTACTGTATGTTTTCAATCAAGTGCATGTGAAATAAATGTTTCTGAGCTGAAATACTCCCTAAAGCAGGCCTGATGTGAAGTCATGTCATCATATGAATGGGTGTTCATCATGACTTCATGAGGAGCATCTGACCTTTCAGACACAGCTTTACACAAAGTCTGGCACACTTTGCAGCTAATATGCAATTTAGAAGGTTTCATCTTGTTAAGTGCCTCATTAAAAAAAACTTTCAAAGATTATATCACATCAGATTACTTATTTATAAAATTACAACACAGTCTTTGTGATTGCATAATCGCTTTAAACCATCTCGGCCAATGTTTGAATTAATAAAAAAAGTTACCGGCCAACTATTGAGTAACATTATTTCATATACTCGCCATTGCTGATTTTTACTCACATTTAAGGGCTTGGCGAGTGTTCATTTTAGGCTGTGGCACCATCTGAGGCTGTTTCAGCCATGGGTCCAACAGAGCTTAAATTACACCAACAAATCTGCCTTCTGTGCCTCACGACTCATATTTAGTTATCTTTCTTTACAGGCTTTATCAAAGCCTCGAGTAAATCATTTTTGAAACCTCTGCTCCTTGAGTTTCATTTTTATTAGTGACTGTTGCTGTTTTTGATCCAGCAGATGATTTTTGAATGAAAGCAGATGGCCTCTTCACAAATACAGCTAGTATTTTAATAACAACTCATCTCCACCGCTGCCCCGCCGAGGTCAGCCGTCTCTTTCCTTGCTAACACTAGCTGTGGTTTGTGCAGAAACATCTGAGGTGAGCTCAAAACAGGCCCTGTTTGTTTCTGATAGCTGAAATAGGAGCAGTGTTCAGGGGCTGTGTTTTCACTGAGCTGAGGCAGTAGTGCAGTACTTCAGTGACAATAACAATAACAGCATTTCTGGGCACATTTTGTGAGAGCAGGATTGTGTCTATGGATGCTATACCGCAAGCTCCAGACAACCCCTACTGCTTCACCTGCATTTCAGAGGACAGATGAGCCATGTGTTCAGTCCTTGATGAAGAGCTGTAAGATTGGCCTGTGGTGTTTTATATGGTACAGTAGTTTCTGAACTTTTCACACCGCCTTCTCTTGCATGGCAGTTGTAAAGTAACAATAAAAAGTGACTATTAAAGTCCACATGAAACAGCGTTTTACGTCCATAGTCGGACATATTTCAGAGTAGAACAGAATATTAAAGAAGAAAAATACTTGATTTCATCCACAGATTATTGATAAAAGCTGAAAAGTGTCTCTGTAAGATGGGCAGTAAGGGGTTAAAAAACAAGTCATTTCAGAGATCACATTTTCCTAAAACACTCACTGGAATAATGTACACTGATGAATCATGGACAATACGATCAGGGATGTGTTTTCATAAAATCATTAGGCTCAATTGTCAACTATTTTTCTGTACTTACACTATATATATATATATATATATGTGTGTGTGTGTGTATGTATGTATGTATGTATGTATATATATATAGTCCCTTTCATTGTTTTTATTATCACTTTGTCAATCATTGTGATTTCAAAATGGAATCCCGCATTTATATGTGGATGTCACTCTCGAAACTTTGCAAACTTTTCCTTAAATCATCCTGGCAACCCTTTTTTCGTCTTGATTGCGACCCTCCCGAGGGTTCGAAAAACGCTGTCATAGACTCAACCATCAACTTAAATCCATAATGGAGATTCACACAACAAATTATTTTCTTACTCAATATTTTTGTCTTGTTTTCCAGTACGAATATTCTTAAATCAGGATACATTTACAAGATGCAAGATGACAGGACATTGCGTCATAGGATGTGACATAGAATATTAAATATTTTCTATCAAAAAGAGGTTTTGAGATTTTGCTTAGTGTCACTGAATATTTGTTTTCGGTAACACTTCATTTAAGAGTAGACATGTCAAGCTTTCTATAAATATATTTCTCATGTCTCTGTGCAAAGTATTCGCTGAGTTTCAGTTCATTTTAGCAACGTGTTTCAAAAAGCAGTTCGCAGAGAGAGTGAAGACTGAGAACGCACTCTGTTTTCTTTATTTTACAAAAGCACAAAGTTTAGTTATTATTATGAGTGTATACAAATAAAAGTAGACCCCTTACAGATTCGATTGATGTATTGCTCTTATCTGTACGATCAAAAGTGGCAGAGTAATTCAAGCTCTTTTCGGTGTTATCAGGAAAATCTGCCACAAAATGCGCCGCCGCGGGCGTCGACCCCAGAGGGTCGACCCCAGAGGGTTAAACAAGAAAAGCATTTGCCAATGGGAAAAGAAATGTGAACTTAATTCAAAGGGAAAACAGGATTATTTGTGTTACCCCACTGGCAGTTGTTTTTTCTTGTTTTAGGCGAAAACGAAATTAATTTAATTTATTTTACTTTTTGAGGAAAATGGCGTAATGATGTAATTTTGTGCTTCTCCAATAAAACATGTTTTGATTTAACTTTAGCTTAACATTAAATGTTTAGACATTTGTACTGGAAAACACGTTTATTCAAGTGAGCTGTATAATGACAGAAGGGTTTGAATGGTGGATATCAGTGCTACCTGCAAAGTGAAATTTGTTAGTAATTTCCTGAAAAAAAGCCTTACGCCATTACAAATATTTTTCCTGAAGTTTTTTGTGAGCGGCACCTGAGCGGGAGGAAGCTTGCGGGTGAAGCAGCGGCTAGTCTTCACGGTGCCTCGTACATTAGCACATGACCGTTTCAGGCCGTTTGACATAACGTATTGGGCACAGCGCAAAAACATGGCCTGACTAATTACTGATGTCATTGCTGGGATATGCTTTCAGCTCAAGTCTGCTAAAATCTACCTTCATGCTTTCCTCTTGTAAGCCAAGGAGAAGTTTGCATGGTAGGGATTGGATTTCATAAAATACTAAGCAATTACTTGACATTGAATGGATATTTTTTTACCTTTTACACACAAAAGTATAACATGGGCTTAAATAAACAATTATACGTACAGTTCGGAGTAAAGAAAGCTTTGCTAAAAGATAACTAAAATCCAAAATTGTTTTTGTGTTTCACTTGGGTAGAAAAGTTAGATCAACTGTGTAGATTTTAAGCACACAAGACTTCATGGCCTCCATTTGAGGTTCATTTCGGAGCCTGTCTCCACTCAAAAGACTCAGATGGACCACTCAATAAAGATTGTGCCCTGAATGGCTTTATGAAGGCCAGAAAGCGTTTGTGTAGAGCAGCGGAGCTCAAGCGTTCAGGCCGCACAGTCAAATTGCAGGCCGGCTGAAAGCTGATACGCTCAAAGAGGCAGAAGTTTACACAGAGTGAATACAAATAATGAAGAACTATAACAGAAGTGCTCTCTATGTCAGCGTGCATTTATCCTGTGCTGCTGCGGCTTGCGCTCCATAATGCTTCCTACCAATACTGCTGCATAGTATAGTGCACTATGTGCTCTAAATACATTTGACAATTACTCTGCTTCTGCTATATTGCAAAGTTCTCTTAAAGTAAACTTAAATAAAGCAATATCTCATTAGATGTTGTGAATTGCTGAACGGGATAATTAGTAATATAATAAAATAAAAACTATTTTATTCATAATAAACTGAATAAACCAAATATTAGCCTAATTAGTCTAAATGTAGGCGTTTTATGGTTATTAAGCAACATACAAGCAACTACAACTGGTCTATAATTGACTTTTGTTACAATCCAGTGATTTCAAACAAAGCCGTGCTAGTTTGACCTGTCAATTTAAACTCAAATTAATATTTCATGTTCATTTGATTTATAAATTTGATAAGTAGCCACAAAATAAGCTAGACATTTGTGCAGAAAGCTTTTATTTATCAAAGAATCCTGAAAAAAAGAATCGCAGGTTCCCAAAGAATATTAAGCAGCAAAAACTGTTTCCAAAATTTATTATAAATCATTATAGAATGATTTCTGAAGGATCATGACACTGAAGACTGGAGTATTGATGCTGAAAATTCAGCTTTGATCACAGAAATAAATTATCTTTCAAAGTATATTAAAATAGAAAACTGTTATTTTAAATTGCAATAATATTTCACAAAAAAAAAAAAATTCTGTATTTTTGATCAAATAGATACAGCCTTCATGAGCATAAGAAACTTCATTAAAAACATAAAAAATCTTGAACGACGCAATATATACAGTTGAAGCAGTTTAAAAGTTCAGTAGAATTTGAGTTTTCTATAAATACACAGAGTGCAACACTTGATCTGACTGATTGTGTGGGCATCTGTAATCAGCGTCTGGATAAGCTTTGCGGGCTGCGGCGTATCAGAGCTGGCACGTCTGACTGCTGGAGGCCTGCGTCACTGCAGCGCTAATCAGCCAGTGTATGCACAGCTCAGGCTAGATTTCTGCCAGACCGCCTGAGGGCTTCCATCACACGCAGATCTGGACCACAGCGGCTGTTTGGACGAGATGTGTGGGACGTCCAGGCGTTCGCAGAGACGTGTTGTTGATCTTGTGAAGCGTATACTTGACTTGCTCTTGTCCTGGAGCCAGGATCATTGCATGGTGTTGTGTTCAGATGTTTCCCTGCGCTGCGATTGATTATCTGTGACTTGATGACGCATTGAGTTGGCTGGTTCATTGACAGTCAGAAAGTAAGATGACCACCAGAGTTACATAGGTGACTTTCAGAGGGTCAGCAGCTCTTTCTTCTGAACGAGCCCAATCCCTTTTAAAATACGGCTGGCACTTTCGGTTCGGCGAACTGCCACTCAAAAGGACTGAAACAAATCATTTCAAATCATAAGGTTGTGCTACAAATCTGTCAGTTTTTCATGTTCAACCCCAATAACATGATATTTAGCCCCTTTAATGCGAATTGTACCAGGGGAACCATGCCAAAAAAACGTGTATTTGGAAATGTGATTGGGCTAGTTTTGAGTAGCAATTGGGTGGGTTTTGTTGGAAAAACCTGGCAACCCTGATTGGAACAATTCTGAAGCAGAGAAATACAGTATTTGTTATGTGAGAATGATGGAAAGCACTTTGAAATATCCATCAATGTTCCAGTTAATGACGAAGTATTTTTGATTAACATACATAAACATATGTTTGACACATTCGTAATATATATAATTAATATATAATTGAGTTAATATTTGTATACTTTTAAGTTTCCTTTTGATATTCAGTGGTTGAGGGGTGTGAATAATGTCATCTTATTGGACCCAATTTTTGCAAATGCTTATTATATAGTTGCATTCTTAGAGCTTTTAAGCTAATTTATATGCAGTTGATTATTTACAGTTTAATGAAAGTTATTGCCATAAAGTGTCATGGGATGAAGGAAAAATATGGATTGGAGTGGAGTTTAGCCAAATCCTTTATTAATACAGAGAGTAAAATAACTGCTGTCATGTAAAAAAGTATAAACAACACACAGAACATTCAGGTCCAACATTAATGACTATTTGTGTTTTTGTGCGACTTGAAGCCCATGGCCTTGGTGTTGCTGTGCTTTATGAGTTTTAGCAACATTAGTGTTGCAAAAAGCAAGATTACATGTTATTCACTGACTGATTAAAAAGTTACTTTTTGACAGTGGCATGCTGCACAAGGCCATCTGTATCCAGAGGAAATAGGTGAACACTGAAAACTGAGCATGGGGAGACAAAACAAACCCCTCTGCATTCTGTTATACAACGACAAAGTACAATAAATTATCTTCAATGAAGATTTTGAGAAGAAGCTTAATGATGGTAGGAAATTAAAAGGGAAGTTCACTCCCCAAAATATATATTTTTAAATCATTTATTTACTCACCCTCAGGTTGTCCTAAAAACTCATGTTATTATTCTTTCTGTGGAAAAGCTTTTTTCCATACAATGACAGTCTTTAGTGGCCTTTTAAAAAAAAACGTGGTCTATATGACTATTTCAAGTCTTAAACCATATGCTTCCAGAAGAAAATATAGTTTTACACTAAAAATCTTCTCTTCTGCCAAAGCTCATTTGTGATTATGTTCAGACTCATAGTGCCTAGTAAATAAGAACTACTTTATTCATACATTTACTTAAGAGCTTGAAAACATGGCCACTATGTGACCTGTATGTTAGGATACAGTTTTGGACCTACATGAGATTGAGTAATGAACTATTCCCATCAAGACTCCATCCTTTCAGCCAATCAATCTGTAGGTTCTTGAGGATGCTGGAGTCTATCCCAGCGTCTCGGGGCTGCAGGTAGTCCATCATAAGCCTTCTTATTAAGACTCTAATAACATTGCAAACACCACCAGCCTGAAAAATCACCTCTCGCGGATGATTAAGGTGATTAGTAGCTCATTATAAGCAGAAATCTAAATGCATGCCATATATAAATACACATTTTGCTTAATTTGTATGTTTTTGCTTGTGAAAGCAAAGGCTTGTCTTGTAAATAATGATGGTGAGTTTTCCAACATGTGCTCTAATGAAGCGTAACTCACTACTGATTCTTTAGCGAATGTTTATGACTATTACTAATGAAAGTCAGATGTGTGTTTGTGTGTAAACAGTAGCCATGATGGCTGACAGCGTCAATAACCTGGAAGTAATCAATCACTAAGATGCAAGATATCTGGCCTCTCTGTGCTCTGCACTGTATTCTGGCTTCTAGACAGGACCTTCAGCTCACTTTCCCAAGCAAACAATGACACTTTGTCTCATGTTCTGGACATGTTAGATGTTGGAGATGATGAGGAGCGAAAGCTTTTAATTTCCTGAGGTGACTGGCTCTCTCAGCTGGGCTGCTCTGCATAAGAAAAGCAGTTGACCTCCGTTTCCTTTTGCTACGGAGGGGGAAGTTGACGACTCTCGGACAGCTCAAGATAAGTGTCCCGTTTTATGAATGGAGTGAAAGTAAGAGTGCGCTGGCATTGTTGGAAGAGTCATTTATCTTAAGGAGGGACAAAACCCCATTGATTGTTGTCTGGATGGAGGCAAAGTGAAGTTCAGAGCTGAGCGCTAGCGAGGGGCCTCCGCTGTCACAGGTCAAACGGAGCGGGTTATGTGTGCGCGTCGGGGTTGAGGAGGAAGTGCATGTGCTGGGGCCACACGGGGTCACACCACCAGGAGTGTCAAACAAAGCAGCGGAACTCCAGGAGCCAGCACTCTCATGAACTTTCCCCTGATCCCCACCGCTGACGATCTGCTTCCAGCGATGCCACTGATCCCGACTCGCAGACTTCTGCTGCTTCCAAATGCAGCCTGGGAAATACTGTGTGTGGCGAGTGTGAGCAGGAGCGTGCAGAGTCGTGAATGAAACCGCATCAGTGCTGTGCTTTTTATAGCAGTTGTGAGCCGTTCTCAGAGCACCTTGACTCCCTAATGAGGGGAATGTACATGCTTTTGAGTTTTATTGTAAAACAATATTGGGACTCAAGGCCTTTTCACACTGAACGCGAAAATTCGGCGCGAATGTTCGGCGTGATGACAGTTTTGAATCGAAGCAATAGATCCCTATGGGGCTATTCACACCTGGTGCGATCATTCGCGGAGCGAAAAAGCGAAGATTTTTTTTTCGTCCTGTGTGTTGATTTTTTTCCCCGCAGATCTAATCAAATAAATATTAATATTTGAGGTTAACCTGGTCAAGAAAATAACACTTGGTTGGAGAGCTGAGGCCTGCCATTGAAATGATGAGTCAAAAACTCACCACCAGGGAAATGAAACTTCACTATTACTTCACGTTTAGCTTCTTTCAGGGCTCTCTGAATACATTGTTCAAATGTGATCTTCTGTAAGAATTTGGAGAGCAAAAGGTTATCCTTCCCTATTAAAAAACAACAGCATGTGCCGGTTAGGTATGTTTTGAAGCATGGCAGCTGGTTATGAGCTGGTCCTGAGCAGGAGCTAGTTGCTTGGGACCAACTAAGGGCCAGCTCAAACCAGCTGCCATGCTTCAAAACATATCTAACCAGCATATACTGTTTTTTTCAACGGGGTTCTTTGGTACAGAGAACCCACAATCATTTGTGTGCCATGAACAGACATCATTTATTTGAAAACATGGCAGCAAAAACTACAGCTGAAGCTGTGGTGTTCAAATGTACTTTTCAAGCTGAAGCGCCTCAGTAGACAGCTGTCTTACACAGGATAACAAGTGTTGGTAGAAATACGCCAGGCACTGTTGTGACGCATTGAGACACGCGTGTTAACATGTTGGCTTAGCAACTGTGTATATATATATATATATATATATATATACACACACCTAAATGTGCTGTTTTCTTTTATGACCCTACTATATGTCCTACAAAGACCATTCTGTTTAACTGTAGGTTGAGGACATTCAATGCATTACAGCCTATATAGTGGATACTTTATACAACATCCTTCACAATCAGACAGAGCCCTTGATCATGTGACAATGCATAATGGTTACTTATCATTTTCAAAATATAGGTTTTATACTCACATTTCTTACAAACTCCTACTCTTCCACAGTTCATGAATCAGCATATGATTTTAAAACAAAAGCAATTGTGCCAGCACTGGAAATCACGTTACATTCCTGTGTATTGTTTTTTTTATAAGTCATGGTGTCAGAGGTAGCTTTGATACCAACTGTTAGTGTCGGCATTTGAATTATATGTTGATTTGTGTAATATGTTCCTACATAAACCCCCTCCACACTCACAGAAAAGCTCTTGCTCTGAAGTCAGCATCTCAATCCATAGTCATGAGTCAATATTTGAAGCCTGCGAGGCTTTTGTTTGCTCTCTCACTATCATCTCCAGCCTCTCAATTACATTTAACAGGATTTGACACAAATGCCAAACACTCATGATTTGGTTGTCTGCGCCACTCATGCACAGCCCGCGATCGGTGTGATGTGTCAGAGACCGCCTCGACCGTCAACATCATGAAAGGAGCCTTCAGTTCCTTGTGAATTTTCCACCATCTAATCGGCAGCATGGCACGGGCTCCGATAATATAGCCTGGGCCTGGAAAACCGCACTTGGGTAAACTGAGGGCTTGTGGAAGAATGCTCCATTGCACTCCAATCCGTAGAGGAAATGTAAAACACATGAGATGTGAAAAGCGAGCAATTACTGTCTGAGGGCGAGCGAGGGTTAAAGAGATACTCTTTATGACTCTAGCAATGCTGAATAGATTGAAATAGAAGGATTGTCATTGTTCTCTGAGTTATAAAGGGGTGTTATAATATTCTATTTAAATATGAAAATTAGAATTAGCAGCTCCAGCAGTGTCGAGTGCTGAATGTGTATTCTGTGTTTTTAAAGAGATAGTTCACCTAAAAATGAAAATGTGCTGTTAATTTACCCACCCTCAAGACATCCAAGATGTAGGTGACTTTTTTCTTGAGTATAACCATAAAGAAGATTTTTAGCTGAAACTGTGGTCCTTGGTGATTAATGTAATGCAAGTCAGTGGCTGCATGATTTGAGAATAAAAAAGCAACATCAAATTAATGCCCGTGACTCCTGACAATATATTGAGGTCTTATGAAGCGAAACGATCAGTCTGTGCAAGAAACTGAACCTTATTTACATTATTACCTGTAATCTAGAGCCTCAGACAAACGGTCTGAAGTGATGTCCAGTTCACAAATGAACCATTTTTTTGAACAGGTTCTTTTTAGACTGAAGTGTCTGAAACAGTTTGCGGCTCGAGCAGCACAGATCTACAAGTTACTCAATCAGAACTCACTTTCAGATGCCTGACAGTCACTCTGACTGGAAATGAGCCAGAATAGTGGTGATCCTGTGATGACTGAACTGATTAAGGGCTCCAGTTCCTCTAACAGTCACTGAACTGAGGAAACAGTTCGACTCGGACCGAAGACCGATGAGCCGCTGATATGACCATGTGTGAACCGAGCACTTGAATGAATGGCCAAATTAACTTTTTTATGGTTTCTCATTGTTTACGTAGAAAGGTGAGCTGATTAAGACTAGTTTATTCACTTTATATACTTTAGACATGAAAAACATCCATGTTTCACATCATTATTGGGTGCTTTAATAATATAATAGCAAAAATTGGTTATTAAATAAAAAAAACAAAATTGGTTATTTGAACCATTTCATTGAAGCAAATTGTCCGGAAGAACCAGTTTGTGGAAAAGAGTAATGTTGTAAATAATGTTCAGTTTCTTGCACAGACTGATTTTTTCTCTTCATAAGACCTCAACCACCAAGGAGCACGGTTTCAGCTAAAAATCTTCTTTACTGTTCTACTGCAGAAAAAAAGTCACCTATTTTCGGGTGAACTATCCCTTGAAGTTTTTGCCAAAATAACAGCATGATGCACAGTGTGAATCAGACAAGATGAAGGGTTTAAATTGGGCCGGGGCCGTCCGGGGCTGAGCCCCAGCACATCGACTCCAGGTCTCGATATTAACGCTTCATTAATGCCAGACAAGCAGGGGCGGCGCCAGAGAATTTTGAACGCAGGTGCTGAGGGGGTGCTAGATCAACAGGGGGAGCTGGGCAATTAATAGTAGGCTAAATATGACCAAAACAGGTTGTTATTAATATTATTTTTTATATGAATAATAAAATCGCTATATAGGTGCATTTCAAATGTTTATGAGGAATGTGGGAGTAGTATCGCTCTTAGCCTACTGTATGACATGGGGGTGCGCACGCAATAATTTTTTTTCACAACAATGAACCAGCTCACAGACATAAGAAATAAATCTGCAGAAAGCTTGAAAACCAATAAAAAAAAATCTCTGATAGTCCGTATAGGTGCATTTCTCTATTAAAAGCACGTCCACTGTGGAGATGGCGAGTCTGAGAAAGCACTAGTTTATGAATAAATAATTAAAATGTCTTCTTTTTCCCCGATGTATTCATATAATCATTACTTTAGCCGGTGCTTTGCGGCAAGCTTTTGCGTGCGTTTGAGCACGGAATAATACGCCTAAATGCCTATATTAACGGATGGTTTAGTAGGTTATTATACTAATTAATTTAATATAAACGTGCGACTAGTTGACTAGAAAAATCTTTAGTCGGGGGCAGGCCTACTTGGCACAAGGAACCGATCCATTTTTAAAATAAAATGCTGTCATTACCTGCGACGGCAAATCACGTTGATATTGCATTGCAATATTTATGCACGAGTCAAATGTATTTATTTCATTTCATTTTTTATGGGGGTGCTTTGGTTTTTCTTGGGGGTGCTGGAGCACCTGCTAGCCCCTCCCTAGCGCCGCCCATGCAGACAAGTAACATGATTAAAACTTCACTAACCAAAAATAACTATGTAAACACCAAAACGCAAGTATTATTCTGATTTAGAGTATGTGGCGAATAGTGGATAGCTACTGTATATAATGCATCTATTGACAGTATAAGGTTGCGCTGCTGAGGCGAGGCTCACGCAGACTCTCCAGGAGAAATCAAAATGAGCAACACTAAGAAAATCAGCATACTGAGGTAAAAATTCAAAATGGAAAGTTTTTATATTTAAAATACAGTTAGGCAATATCACTCAACATTTTCATCATTACGACTGTTTAATAGTTCTATAAACAGTTCAATGAGCAAATACAATAATATTAGATCACTATTTTTGGCGGAACCACAGCGCATCTCAAAGCAACCATCCAATTCATTGCTTAATGATTCAGTGTTTTGAACGAATCGGTTGAGTCAAAGTTTCATTAGCCCATGCATAAACATCAGATGAATCAGCCGTTTGAACGAATCGTTTGAATGAACGACTCAATGAATCACTCATTAAACGCTCACTACTGGCACCTACTGGCGTTTTAATTTCGTTGCAAAGTATAATTTCCACCATCATTTCTTGTTTGTATATTCAATTTTTTTTTAAAGAATCTCATAATTTAATGTAGTTGTATTTTTCAGTGTAAATGATTTAATTTGATAATGTATAGATAATAACAATTACATTATTATAATTGAATTTATAGATCAAATGTAAGAATTTGAAATGAAAGTTAATGAGATTAGTGGGAAAATGCCCTCTATAAAAGTAAAAGAAAAAAGCCCTTGGATAAAATATATTTAAAAAATGCAGATTTATAGCCTATGTCACAGCTGATAGAAAACCGATGAGAATATTGCATTAGAATAAATCATATTTGCAAAAAAAAAAAAACACACACATAATTCATATATATTTCCATTGTCCTCATTTGTAAGGCGCTTTGGATAAAAGTGTCTGCTAAATTACTAAATGTAAATATGTATATATATATATATATAAGCTCAATACCATAGAGCCCCCCCCCCCCCCACATAACAAATCCCAATTTAACCCCTGACAAGATGTAACTACTTAAAGCACCTTAACAACCAAATAGCAGTGCCCTAGCAACCACTGTTCCATTGAGATGATGAGTTTTGCACAGCTGAAGACCCCACTCATTTTTTTTCAGGAAAGGTGAAAATTTAGTTTAGTTACACACTGTAGTACACTTAAAATTTATCTTTCCTTTTTGCTTCTTTCAGAGCGAACGAAGCCGTCCAAACTCAACACACTGCCTCCATTATACTAGCAATGGCTGAAAAGTGCATCTCCTAAAAGCTGCTGTTTTAGCATCCAAAAACGGCTAGCCATGACATTAATATTTTAGAACAACAAATTAGAGAGTAAAGAAGTATTTGAGGAGTATTTGCTGGAGTGGCTTCTTTCAAGGCTGTGATTTATGGGATGGTCATCTTGCAGACACCTTAATTATGCAGAAAGGGAAAGCACAAACCGTTTTGGCACCGAATAAGAATTCCTCCAATGATCTGACAGGAAACACAAATAACACGGCCAACGCCTCTGAGCTCTGCGCCTGAGCTATGAATTCATCTACAGCTTCAGAGTTTAGCTGGAGGTGTGTGTGTGTGTAGTTTATGAAATGTCCGGAAAGATATGAGCTGTTGGTTGAATGATAATAACATTAACGCTGGTTTCAACATGAAGCAGACGCAGAACATTCCAATAAAAGTTTATCATTGACAGAAGCGTTGCAGATTAAGGACCATGTCTGGCCCACATTTATCATTCTTTTATTACTAGCACACAATGACTCAACAGTTCACACACACACGTCTAACTCCAGCCCAGTCTATTGGCCATTTTCCTGTGGTTTAGGGCTTAATTAGACAATTTTGAGTAAGTGTAAATATTGTTAGAGAGTTCTGTATTGGTCCCAGTGTTAGTGTGCAGGGCTAAAGCACATGTCTTTTTTTGTCAATGGTTTTAAGCTCTGGCTGCAGACTCTCTGGCCCAATCATAAAGCTCCTTCTCGCAGTGGATTAATTGGATCCAGGGGCGCCGTAAGGGGGGGGAAAGTTAGGACGATTCTAAGGGCCCGACGATGGGAGGGGGCCCCTGAGGGAGAAACGTGATTTCTACCGAGGGGAACGCTAGAGCCCTGATTAATCTACTTGTTTTCCAATTGCAGTTCAAAAGCACTTCATTTTTTTCAACATATTTAAGGTTGTTAAATGTGCACTACAAAATTTGTGCCTGTATATCTCCATCTATGCACCTTCTTTACTTACGTGCATGAATGATTTCTGAAGGATCATGTGACACTGAAGACTGGAGTAATGATGCTGAAAATCCAGCTTTGATCACAGAAATCAATTATACTTTAACAGATATTCACAGAAAACAGCTATTTTAAATTGTAATTTTTTTAACCTGTTTTTACATTATTTTTATCAAATAATTGAAGACTTGGTGAGCAGAAGAGACTTCTTTCAAAAACCCCTTACCAACAATCTTACCAACTCCACACCTTTGAACGGTTGTAAAAAGTTAACATTTTCACCAATTATTGTTGTAGGTTTACCGTAAGTCTCAGACGTGGTTTTAAACACAGATTTTGCTGAAAGATGTCATTTTTATTCATTTGCACGATATATAAGCAAGCAAGCAGTGCATCTTTAAAGGTCATGTCTGTTTTCTTAATTCATAATATCAAAACTTTGAGTATATTTCAAATAATTTAAAATATCCCTACAATTATATAATTCTTATATAATTTAAAATATAACAAAAGCAACTTCCGTAATGACCGTAATCATTCTTTAACGTGCAACATAATTTTTCGGCGGGAAACATCAGGAAGTGTCCTCAGTGTGTCTGATGAATTCTGTGATGTCTTGTGGCAGCAGCTGGTTTGTCTTCCTTCACTGCATCAAGCTGACACCCTCGTGTCAGTGTCAAACGATACAGAGCGGCGTGACATTCACTCATTATCACTGAACCAGCAGCTGCGTCTGCCCTCAAACAGTTGTGTGTGGCACAGGTGCATTTCTCTAGCTCTCTGCCCTCATATCGTGCATACTGTACACTGCAGACCAATCTGGAAAAAAACTGCTCATAACAACACAACAGTGTGCAAGTAAAATCCACATTCTACTCTGAATATAATGAAATCAGAATACTGCGATAATGGCACTGGATTCATAGCTGATGAAGTGATCTGACTTCTGTGCTGCTGCTCATTATCATTCTGCCATGACTGTTGTTGCTACAAGTGATTTTCATGTTACCACACGGCTCATAAATGCTGTTATCGCGGCGCTGTGTTGATCAACAGGTCATGGGCGTCAGCCAATCAGAGGCTGAGGGGGCAGTGAGCCGGTCCAATGAGAGGCAGCGTACCGCTGATGGAGCCATGTGTGTCTCACTGAGGACAGGTTCATTTGTCCCGCTTTACTCAATGTTTACTACTGTACTCGGGTCAAACGGCTTCTGCTGTTATGGCAGGCGCTGCTTGATATTCAAGAGTTGGTCTTGATTGGTTTTGATAACCATATTGTAACTTATTTTGTTTGTGAAACACAGTCACTCACTTCCAAAACACAAATACCTTCATTCAACACTAATTAAAGTATTTTAAACTAACAGTAGACTTTTCACTCAATTTACGTTTGTATTCTGTATTTTCGTATGTGGTTTTTTTTTCGTTTTCATCATCCTTTCCTATCGAAAATTGAACTTGATTTTTTTATTATGGACGAAAGTTTCGGAGGCAGTGTGTAACTGTGATTGACACAATGTGAGGTCGTATTTATTTTTTAATGTGCGAAAATTTCAGACGATAATTTCGGACTCAAAGACCGTGCAAAGACCTTTAGAGTTTTGTACTTTTATTAAAATGTCCCCCACGTGGGAGTGTATTTTCTCTTTCTCTTGGAGCGGCCCGTAAACTCTTGGTTTGGGCCTCACAGGCAGCGAGTGAATGTCATTCCTCTGCAGCAGGTGTAATGTTACACCAGCGCGCTTGTTTAAAGCCCGGCCAGAATCTGGAGACTGATACGATCAGGACATCCTGTGAGATTGTGATGAGCCGAGAGGAGATGATCTGAGAGCATCACAGGAAGCAGATGACATGAACCCACTGATCAAAGAGCGGCTCTCCTCGCTGAGACAGCAGCTCTTCTTCATTTCATCTTTATTCATACTAATGTTAATGTCTAATGTCTGTGAACCCTACTGAGATATTTCATCATATGCTGCATGTGAACATGTTGAGGCAATAAATAAGCATTTCCAACATCATATGGCAAATCACATTAATCTCTTTTAGTCAAAAATGCTTTTGTGAGTTTCTTCCCTTCTGCATTTTTGACCATGTGGACTTTTAGAAAATAAACTCTTTTTTCCCACACTAGTTTATTACCAGCAGTGTGTATGTATAAATACACCCCTGAAGAGACACATGTAAATATGATCAAACTGTATTGCATCATTTGACAGCTTGGATGGATTGGATGCACAATGAAATATTCAGTTTGCAAATGATATTTACCTGGATTTTTCTTTAAGTCCTTCACACATTTCTTATTATATTTCATTTCAAGCATAGTCTTCAGACACACACTTGTCTCCTTGATAACTGACTACAAAAAGAACTGTAGCAAGCTTGTTACCCATGGATGAAGCAGTAACATTTAATGTTTTAATGAAGTTTTCCTGTAACAAAAAACAAGATCTGTTAGTTTTAATGAAAGTGCATGTACTTAAAGAAGCACACATTTTCAGTTTTTTTATAAAAACACATTTTAAGTAGCTTTATTCTTGTAGGTCAAACATATTTCATTGCCCTAGTGAAAAATACATATACTAAATTGTATTTGAAATACATTTATTTCATGCTAAGTATACTACAAATACATTTATGTACTTATTAAAAATAGCCTGCAATTGTACTTTTAGTGTACTAAACTGGTCTACTTAAAGTCTGCTAGACTGGAACACCTAATTTTGTATGCACGTAAATACACTTTAATTGTGAGGAATTAGTGCTAAAGTCCAACCAAAGATATACTGAAGTATATTTGATTGTGCTAAAGTGGAGCTAATGCAAGAATGAGATTTACACTTTAAATATCTTGAATTTAAAGACCGATATTATTCAAAGATCGTACAATCCTCATCAATAGTGACATTACAACACATTTTAGGCTTAATATTAAGAAATGTGCATGGTGCAATAAAGAAATACCAAAGAAAGTTTAATTATAATTTTACATCAGTAAGTTTCGAGTGATACGTTGGTATATGTTAATAGATTTGAACTATGCTTAGTAAGAAATATTTATTTTCACTAGGGTAAATTTGCACAAATTCAATTATATTGTGAGTTTAAAGTCAAAACTGTGACTGAGTCATGATGCAATGCCTCTGAAGATTGTAATCAGGAGGTGTTTTATTACTTTACAGTGTGTGTGTTCGACTGTTTACTCATGTCGCTATGTTACCAGATTGTGACGTCACAGACATGACGTCGGTGAAGAGATAGCAGCCCTAGCTCACGCTCAATGATGCCAGAAATCACACTCAGATCTGGGCTTTTATTAACTCGCACTGATAGTTAGAGAAGGGTGGGCAAACATTTATTATGTCACTTATTAAAAATTACGTTTTATATAATAAATTGAAACAATTATATAATATTGAGATATTGAGGATAAGTACTGTACTGAAATGACTTCATTTAATCATCTCATTTTATGGAACATTTCTTTAAAATCCTTTGGAATTGGCAGTTACCTGTAGATTCTGAAACAAGCACACACTTGTGCAAATCGATTAAAGCAGCGTGGCTATTGGCCAATGCCAGTAATCTCACAACTTCCTGTTATTGAGCTAAAAATGGACTGACTGATTAATAGTAAGGTAGTTGTTAAGTTTAGAGTTTAGTTTAGTTTAGTTGTTAAGTTTAGGTAGTTGTCAGTTTGCCGTTTAGTAAATCTAAACGCCAAAGTTACTTTCAGTAGTCTGTCTGTGATGACATTACTCGTGTGTGTGTGTGTGTGTGTGTGTGTGCTGTGCAGCTGTGAAGTTGACGCTGATATCAGTGCAGATGAGAGGAGTGTGTGTGTGTGTGTATTGTGTGTGTGTGTGTGCTGTGCAGCTGTGGAGGTTTGACGCTGATATCAGTGCAGATGAGAGTGTGTGTGATGGGACGCTTCTGACAGAAGTCTCTTTATTCTGCTGGTCAGTCAAATGCTACATGGTTGCCAATGACAGAAACAAAGTCAGCAGTCACCTTTGACACATACACACACACACACACACACACACACACGGCCGCTGCTGGAGTGCCATGTGCCTGTGTCTGCTCTACAGTCACTCTGTTCTCCGGGACACAGATGGCTCTGGATTCGGACGACCCACTGTGTGCCATTCAAGTCAAATGTGCAAAATTAAAGTATGGAACGTTCTTTAAGATGTGATGGTAGGACAAATTTTGGATTAAGGTTTCCTGTTTTTCAAAATCTGAGACCAAACTTCAGTTCAGGACCAATCTGTCTGTCTTTAAGGCCAACTTGAAGCTTCAAGATTTTACAGCTTTGACTTTTTTAACAAACAAACAAGCCTGGGTCAAATCAACATGCAAAGTTTGTCTGAACCGCTTTCCTTTCCTAGTTGCTTATTCCAGATGCTATTTACACTAAGAAAAAAAAAGTTTTGGGGACTTTACTTGTGCCAGAAAAGTGGGCTCAGAAAAAGATGGATTTGAACTGGTGTTTGTCACATTAAAAGCCAAATCCACTATCTTTACTCTCCACACCACTGTTCAGCAAATGATTTGGATTCTTTTTATGTCTGGCCTAGACAGCCAATGCTGAGTTTGCCGACAAGACAGGCTATTTGTATGTTAAATGTAAATAAACCCTCCATATTAATATTTTTGACACATCCACACTGCTTTCATTGGATGCAGAGGTTCAGAGCATCTGATACTTTTTACCAGTGAAAGTTGCAGTATCCAAATCTGAACGCATTGATTTGTAAAGGTTTAAACATATCAGCACATTGTGTTAAATCCATCTCAATCAATGCGCTCAATTACCATGAGAAAAAGTATCTCTATGAAAAAGATATACATGATCAAATTTAAATAAATAAATACAAACAGAAAGTTACTTTATTGAAATACATCTGACTACGACTATATTACATTGGGTTACACTTCATTTTAAGGTGTCCTTATTACAGTGTAATTATACGTTTAAGTACTGCGTAATATTAATTAACTACATGTACTTACTATATGGTTAGGTTTACCATTAGGGTTTGGCTTAGTGTTACTTGCATGTAATTATGTGCAATTAATTGTTATTATAATAGTAAGTACATGTAACGTGTAACAAGGACACCTTAAAGTAAAGTGTTATTTTACATTATTATTTTACATTCCCCCATAATAAGTAAAATTAAGTAAATTTTCACTAAATTACTAAATTACCAAATTAAAATGAAAACTGCATTTTATTTTACGTAAAGTGCATACCGTAATCTTTTTGACACGATCGACCCGGGTTCGAAGCCGCCTTTTGCCAAACTTTTTTTTCTCCCTTTTCAAATCTCATATCACATCAGAAAGGCATTTATTTTCAATAAAAATGAAGTAAATAATCAAAAAGTTGAAAATAAAGTATGGGGTAGGGTTAGGGTTAGGGTAGGTGTAGGGAGGGATTTATTGTCCCAATAAGGTGGCATCAATTTAATAATTTGAATTAAAATTATAATTTACACTCAATACATTATTATTGCGTACTGTTTTATAATGTACTACAATACTGAGGTGCAGATAATTGCCACTATTTGCAATAAGTAGTATAAATAGCAGAAAATCCTGCTATTTAACATAGTGTAAATAGAATCTATAGCTATTTGCACTTAGTGTAAATAGTATATCGCTTAAAAAAAATACTGCTATTTTCACTTAGTTTAAATAGAATCTATTGCTATTTGCACTTTGTGTAAATAGCCGCTGCCTAAATAGTATTGCCTTTCATTACACAAATTTGAATCTGGCAGATCATACTTTATAATCCATGTGGTTAAAGCTAGTTTACTGGTTCAATCTCAGCAAGGATCATGCCAGGAGTCACCAGTACACTGACCATAGGGAGTCACCGTTGAGCCTTTGATCAGGTCAGAAGGATCGGCCCTCATGTGTCCAGCAACAAAACAACAAAACCTTTGTCTCTGCCTCAGACATGCCCAGAAATTCAGGACTAAACAGTGCTGTTAGCTCATCCCTAGTGCTATGCATATTTGATAGGAGGCTGTAGAGAGAGTATGGAGCGTATGGGGCCCAGGTTTGGACTGTAAATGACTGTTGTCTATTATTTTACAGCCAGAAGACGGCTGTCATTCATCAGAAATGAAATGAGAGCTCACACCTCAGGCCAGACAGGAAAAGCCAGTCAAATAATCTCAGTTAATCACGGCGCTGGGCTACTGCAGCTTTCTGAAAGCCTGCCTGAGACGGAGCCGTCACTATATTGAAACGGCTCAGAGGAAACGCTCATTTTCTGTAAGTCAACAGCAGTGTTTAAACACAGAGCACAGTTTCACCAAATCACACGTTCTTCTTATGACGTGCTGTGTATAGATTCTGATCACTGATACTGCAGCTATTATTGTCTTGTGGCCTTCATACACAATTTTATTGACAAGCGTTCCTTCTTGTCCGATGCATCTTTATATCATGAGAGCACAAAGCATGCAGAGTGGTTTACAGACTAGAGCATCCTTGAGCTCTGGGAAATAGCCACATAAATCCAGGTGTTCCTGGAGAGTTCAGATCTACACAGCTGAAGCGGATCAACATGGTTTGGTTCAGGATTCAATAACAGATGACATTCAGGAGTGTTAGAGCAGGACTGAACTGAACTCTGCAGGAAAGCAGATCTCATGGACCAGACAGAAGGATAAGCTGAAATGTGCTTAACTGTATTATTTGAAAAATTGTACTTGCACATATTAAAAGACCACTTAAGTTACAGTTTCAGGACTTGACAGTCATTTCATTAAAGTTTCTCTCACTTAGATACACTTTTGCACTTTGCAATAATGTCAAATTAAAAGGTTTACTTTAACAGAAACATAGGAGGTGGTTCAGCCTTGCATATAAAACTATGATTTTATATTACATATTAAAAGCATACATGATTCCACAGTGCTAAGAGACAACGTTATCGGGAAATGCACCCCTAGACACTAAGACATAATAAATCATCATGTTTTTTTTTTTTGACTAACATAGTAAAGCACAGTTATAATTTTAAATAGTATTTTGATTATAATTTTAACTGTAGTGTTTTATACAATATTATGTTTAAAGTAAATATAAATTAAGCGTACTAAATTGCAGCTTCATCATTACAAACGTGCTGTTCCGCTCCTAGACTTCTGGGGCCCTAAACACAACTATTTTGCTTCACTTTCTTGGCTCCTTTTCTTTCTTTTTTTTCTGCTCTGGGTGGATAGCTGTTTCGGGGGACATAGCCATACGTCAGACACCACATTTACATTTGCATGTTATAGAAAATATTTACCATCATGTTTACATTCTATAGTGAAATGCTACTTCCAATCATTTTTGAGAGCAAGGGGCCCCCTAGTGGTTTGGTGGCCCTGCACGTATAGGGAGGACTGGCCATGCAAATGTGTAATTACAAATACATTTTAGTCTACCATACCATAAATGCTTGTCAGCACATTCACTTTAACAATATCTCAAATAAATCATATATAAAGATGTACTGTACATCAGTCCTACTTAAACATAGCATTTAATATAAGTTTTATATTACATTTACATTACATTTACATTTAGTCATTTGGCAGACGCTTTTATCCAAAGCGACTTACAATTGGGGAATACATAAAGCGATTCATCTTGAAGAGGCAATCAGACAGAGGAAGTGCTCATAACACCAAGTCTCAGTCATTGTTCAAATAAGTACAAGCTAGCAAGGGAAGGAGAGAAAGATAAAGGGAAAGTGTTTTTTTTGTTGTTGTTTTTTTATTACAATTTAATGTGCAATTTAGCTTTATTAAGCATTTACAATGAGGGTAGAAAAACTGTATTGTGTCAAGGTCAGCCTTTTGATTCATGCAGTTATAACTACCTATCTGTGATTAGTAATGCTTTTGTAAATAGGTTATTAGTCTTCTTTATAAATCCGTAATAAAGTGAACATTATTGTAAAGTGTTACTGAATCCTCTTCCAACAGTAAACACACGTGCCCTCAGAAACAAAACATGTATCTGCATGCTTTTAAGTATGTACAGGTGCATCTCAATAAATTAGAATGTCGTGAAAAAGTTCATTTTTTCTTGTAAGTTATTTCAAAAAGTTAAACTTTCATATATTTTAGATTCATTGCATGTAAAGTAAAACATTTAAAAAGTTTTTTTGTTTTAATTTTGAGGATTAGAGCTTACAGCTCATGAAAGTCAAAAATCAGTATCTCAAAATATTAGAATATTTACATTTGAGTTTCAATTAATGACCATCCCTACAGTATAAATTCCAGGTATCTCTTGTTCTTTGAAACCACAATAATGGAGAAGACTGCTGACTTGGCAGTGATCCAGAAGACGAACATTGACGCCCTCCACAAAGAGGGTAAGTAACAGAGGGTCATTACTGAAAGGTGTGGCTGTTTACAGAGTGCTGTATCAAAGCATATTGAATGCAAAGTTGACTGGAAGGAAGAATTTGGGTAGGAAAATGTGCACAAGTAACAGGGATGACCGCAAGCTTGAGAATACTGTCAAGCAAAGCTGATTCAAACACTTGTGAGAGCTTCACAAGGAGTGGACTGAAGCTGGAGGTCAGTGCATCAAGAGTCACCACGCTCAGACGTCTTCAGGAAAAGGGCTACCAAGCCACTTCTGAACCAGAGACAACGTCAGAAGCGTTTTACCTGGGCTGTGGAGAAAAATAACTGGTCCGTTGCTCAGTGGTCCAAAGTCCTCTTTTCAGATGAAAGTAAATTTTGCATTTCATTTGGAAACCAGATCCCAGAGTCTGGAGGAAGAGTGGAGAGGCACAGAATCCATGTTGCTTGAAGTCCAGTGTGAAGTTTCCACAGTCAGTGATGATTTGGGCTGCCATGTCATCTGCTGGTGTTGGTCCACTGTGTTTTCTGAAGTCCACAGTCAACGCAGCCATCTACCAGGAAATTTTAGAGCACTTCATGCTTCCTTCTGCTGACAAGCTTTATGGAGATGCTGATTTCATTTTCCAGCAGGATTTGGCACCTGCCCACACTGCCAAAGGTACCAAAAGCTGGTTCAATGACCATGGTGTTACTGTGCTTGATTGGCCTGAACCCCATAGAGAATCTATGGGGTATTGTCAAGAGGAAGATGAGAGACACCAGACCCAACAATGCAGATGACCTGAAGGCCACTGTCAAAGAAACCTGGGCTTCCATACCACCTCAGCAGTGCCACAAACTGATCACCTCCATGCCACGACGAATTGAGGCAGTAATTAAAGCAAAAGGAGCCCCTACCAAGTATTGAGTACATATACAGTAAATGAACATACTTTCCAGAAGGCCAGCAATTCACTAAAAATGTTTTTTTAATTGGTCTTATGAAGTATTCTAATTTGTTGAGATAGTGAATTGGTGGGTTTTTGTTAAATGTGAGCCTAAATCATCACAATTAAAAGAACCAAAGACTTAAACTACTTCAGTCTGTGTGCATTGAATTTATTTAATACACGAGTTTCACAATTTGAGTTGAATTACTGAAATTAACTTTTCCACAACGTTCTAATTTATTGAGATGCACCTGTATGTATGTTACTTTCATGTCCGTCTCTGCCTTTATAAAAGGCACATTTGAGGCAGATCTGCTGTGCTCTGAGACGTTTGATGCTGTTGTGTGTGTGTCTGTTTGAGCTGAAGCTCAGAATGACATCAGCTGCTAAAAATAGCTGCTGCTCACTTCCTCCTCTTCAGCACACCTGGACCAACCCATTACAACCCACGCATGCAGACGTTCTCCAAACCACAGCTTACTTCTTACACACCGCCTGCTTGGGTGAATCTCATGAGAGAACAGAAAGAAAAAGAGGCAGAACAGCAAAAACACAAATCGTAAATAGCACTGACTGTGTCTTAAATGTAAGTTACTCAATACCGACTTACCGTGTATTGAACACAAAGCAAGATCAAATTCACAACTCATGCTGTTGTTCTGAATATTTGCTGACCACAACACACTCGCTCATGTGATATAATTTGGTCATGTAATTAAGCAATATGTGACCCTGGACCACAAAACCAGTCATATGGTTAATTTTTTTTATTGAGATTTATAGATAAACAAGATTTCCATTGATGTATGGTTTGTTATGATAGGACAATATTTGGCCAAGATACAACTATTTGAATCCTGGAATCTGAGGGTGCAAAAAAATCTAAATATTGAGAAAATCGTTCTTAGCAATGCATATTACTAATCAAAAATTTGATACATTTATGGTATGAAATGTACAAAATATCTTCATGGAAAATTATCTTTACTTAATATCCTAATGATTTTTGGCATAAATGAAAAATCGGTAGCACTTTATTTTACAGTCCTGTTACACATGTACATACTGTGTACTTATTATATTAATTATAATAACTAGGTACTAACCCTGAACCTACCCCTAAACCTAACTCTACCCCATGTAGTTACCTTATATTACCAGTACTTTCTTAGGTAGGTACACCGTAAGTACATGTAAGTGCACTTACTGTAAAATAATGTGCAACCGAAAAATGGATAATTTTGACAATGTATTGTTGGCTATTGCTCCAAATAAACCTGTGCTACTAATGACTGCTTTTGTGCTCCAGGGTCACATATGGTTTGTCACTGATCAGTTTAGCTCTTATACTCTCAGAAAAAAGGTACAAAAGCTATCAGTGGGCCAAATATGTACCACTAACGTATTAATATGTACCTTTAAGGTACATTACATTACATAATGTAATGGATAATGTAAAGTCATCCTGCTTATTACACAGCTTATTACTCACCAAATAAATAATTGCATGGGCATGAAACATTGAATTGTGTTGAAATTGGTTTAAAATCTGATATTTATATTATTGATAGTATAAATAAAACAATCCATTACTTAAACTAAAGCAATCATGGTAACACTTTATTTTAGGGTCTCTTAACTAGTTGCATATTAGCATGCATATTACTAGAATATTAGCCATTTATTAGTAGTAATTAAGCACACATTTATGCCTTATTCTACATCCCTAATCCTACCCAATACCTAAACTTAAAGGTGCAGTGTGTAGTTTTTAGCGGCATCTAGCGGTTGAGGTTGCGAATTGCAACCAACGGCTCAGTCCCCCGCTCACCCCTCCCTTTAGAGAAGCTACGGTGGCCGATACAGGGCTAAGATGCCGTCGTCTGAGACCGCAGAGAGCAATGAGGTTTCTTTACAAAGGTAAATTAAGGAATTATATTTACTTAATTATTCAATAAACGATGTCATTGCGAATATTACTGTTACTTGTTCATCATTGTGTCAGTGTTTTTTCGCGAGAACAACATAGTGACGATACGCGCTCTGTAGAGCAGTTTGTCCGTTAAGGGCTACTGTAGAAACATGATGGCGACTTCCATGTAAGGGGACCCACGGTATATGTAGTTATAAATCGCTCATTCTAAGGTAATAAAAACATAACAGTTCATTAAGTAAGGTCTTTATACTCCTCTGAAAACTTAGTTATGTATATTATATTGCATTTCTGTCTATAGATCATCCTAAATATTACACAGTGCACCTTTAACAACTATCTTACTAACTATTAATAAACAGCAAATTAGGAATTTATTGAGGGAAAAGTCATAGTTAATAGTGAATAAGTGTTCCCTGTTCTAAAGTGTTACGGCAATCATCCTGGCAGAAAGACAAACAATATTACAGTGATATTACTACTGAAGTCCTCTTGTTTCATTTTCAATATGGACATTAATTGAGATATTAGACAACACCCCAGTTGAGTTAACATGAGACAACAGAGCGAGTCCACGGTGTGATACAAGAATACAAGACACGTGAGCATTTTTTAGTGCCACGAATGAGCAGTCTGGCATACAGTGTTCCTATGGAAATATCAGACTAATGAATGCCACGATTCAACAATTACAATCTGATATTCCTGAGAGCTGTATATTAAAGGTGCTGTATGTGGGATTGACTACAATCGTTTTTTTTCACCCGGCCCCTCCTCCTCTGACTTGACGCACAGGCAGGTTGCCAGATTAACGACACCAACAGGAACGAGCTCACATGACGATGAATGAAATTAGATACACTGGGCCTCATTTATGAAACGAACGTACGACCGAAATTTGGGCGTACGGTCGTTTCTACGCAAAACTTTCTACGCAAAACTTTTCAAGAATTTATCAATATGGACGTGAGCGGTGGCTACGATCAAATCTCACGTCAGGTCTGAGCTCGTGTACGCAAGTTTTTGAGTTAGCCTGAAATTGCGTGCAGCATAGAGAATTGTATAATGACAGCATTTTGTTCATTTAGATTATTTTCCTAAACCGACAAACAAAGCTTTTTTTTTTTTTTTTTTTTTCTTTCAGGGCTTTAGCTTTATGCGCAAATAGCAGCATAAACAACAGACCGTGAGGAATCACACATTGTCGTATCACGCACCTGCAGCGCTTCTGTGAATCAAGAAAAACAGAAATTATAAAATGAATAAAATAAATAGGGCTACACAAAATATATTTCTCTTAATTAACAGATTAATAAAAGAAAAAAAAACAGTGCGACAAGTATAGGCCACTTTCGTTTTTGTGAGACTCGTAATGCATTTTATTTGTTTTCTATAACTTTTTTTTTTTTAACTGACGGGGTGATCACGCAGGTGCCTCACACGCACACACACAAAATATCAGCGTTACTAACTTGACATTTCAGCCATTAATCAAACTAAAATGCAGTCAACCAAACATAAATGTTACACTGCACAATTTACAAGGTCCACTGTAAAATCAGCGTGCAGCGCCAAAACAAACATTTATTGCGCATGTGAAGGGTGATATTTTACATGGATATTGGAACTCAAGTGAAGTACAAAGCCTTGTTTACATCATAGATAATAGTTTAGCAACCAAATGTTACATGGCAAAAATGGAAACATTTGGATGTCGAATGAGAGAGGCTTGTGAGCCCAATACCATTTAGTTTCGCTTTAATTAATTCATTTTAGCTTGACGTTGTAGCCTATTCTGTTTATAATGAATGCCACTATAGCCTAATTTGTGTATTACTTCATAGTTTAATATAAAATTTTATAGCTACTAATTTTTTCATTCTTGTTTTGTAATACCGTTAAATTTAAAGGTTTGTTGTGGATTAAGGAGAACTAAATAATCTATATAGTGTTTATAATATTTATAAATTTTTCGTTATATTTACTGGTATTTAATATACATATAAATTAATGCCATTGTTTGCAATTATAAGGTTAAGGGGTGTTTTTGGAGTAAGATCAATTTCTCTTTCATGAGATTACTTCCTCTTTTTGGCCGGGTTATGTTTCTCCGTGTCGTAAACTTTAGGGGCGAGGCTTCTAAACCGGGGTGTTTTTAGGGGCGTAATATTCAAATGACGATTGTTTTCAGCCGCCACATTTATCAACGTACGATCTTTCGTACGATGGGATTGACGGCATACGAATGTTTCATAAATCACACGTGAGCTCTGTCGTAAGTTGATTTGTGCGCTCGGATCTGCGCTCGTTTCTACGTTAGATTGATAAATGAGGCCCACTGTGTTTTCCGCCAACTGGCAACCCGGGGTGCCGAAATACAATTGGGTAAACTGGCAGTGGGCGGGTTTCACAAACCATAACAAACACAGACATTCCGGGCCGGACCGCACATTTTCAAAAGAGAATAACTGACTGTAGCATTGTTTTTCAGATAAACAAGTATGTTAACTTAGCATGTTTCTTAAATATCTGCAAGCATATTATGGTATTTTTATGCTTTAGTAGAGTCAAAATCCTACATACAGCACCTTTAAACATATTGAAGCTCCAAAAGCTGTTCCCACCTTAGAAAATGAAATATCATTGCACTGTTTTATCAGTTCAAACCTAACACACTTCTCTTTGTTAAATTCTTTCAAAGAGAAATGTACTTGTTCCATCTTTGTTTTTAATGTTTTTTAAGTGCGTTTTACGTTTTAAATGTGTGTTTTAAGTACTTTTTTGGACTGCTTCATGTATATGTATATACATTAACACTGAGCTCTTATGTCATCTGTGAGTGTGATGAATTCAGAAGAGGGAAAACACCATCTCCTGCCAAAACTGGCTCCATTATCAGCTCATCAGCAGCAGACGGGACGGGACGGGACGGGCTGAATGTGGGAATCATGCGGTATGGCAGGTACATACAGGAACCCGGCAGAGAAACAAACCGCAGAAAGAAAAACAGCCCGCGCCATTCAGCTGCTTGTTATCGCTCCTCTTCAATAGGATTAATGTGTGTGACACTGCAAACTCGCTTGTGTCTAAATAAGCATATTAGTGTGCTTTCTTTTCCATGCACTACATTGTATGCTTATATTCCATCACACAATCAAACTACAAATTGCTGCTTTCTGTTCAGGAAGTTTGCATTTTGGGACATTACCAGATTCATCAAAGATATCTGACAAGATTACAAATGTGTTTCAATAACTGAATCTTATTAACTTGACCTCAATGTTTTTTTTTTTTAAGACAGGCAAGTCAGGTTGTGTTGGCTTGCTTTCCTTTTTATATATATATTTTAATAATCTAAAGATTGTTCAGCTATAAAGAACCTTTTGTACAATAGAAAGATTCCATTGATGTTAAAAGTTCTTCAGGAAATCATTGATGCCAGTAAAGAAGCTTTATTTTTAAGAGTGCTTATTGCATGCTGCACAGTATTTTACCTTCCTGTTTAAAGAACAGTAGGTTGAAACAGCAAGAATTACGTAATGGTACGCAATTTGTTGTCATTTAACTACTCTAGAGGCAATTAGCTAGAGGCATCTCAGAAATATGAATGCACGGTATACATGCAGCAAAAACAGTATGCTATTTGAAGAAAGAATTGAAAAGGAGGCTAGATTCGAGGAAATGACCTATCAGACTCAGGTCGCTTGTATAAGCAGCAGCATGTGTCGTGTTGGAACATGTTCAACACCCATCCAGACCACGTCTGCAAACCCCGCTCTCAGAGATCTTCACACCGAGTGTGAGCGTTCAGAGAACAGCTGAGATCATGTGCTTGATTAAGTGACAGAGCTACAATCTATAAGTCAATGACAGTCTGTCAGCAGACGCAGACACAGACAGACACACTCGTGACCGCAGCCGTCTGGAGGAACGCAGGCCAAATCAAACCAGACCAGGCCTTCAGGGTCCCGTTACCAGTGCGGGACATTAGACACGGCAGTCGCTGGGGTCTGGAAAACTCTTCAGGGACATTACAGTAGCTCAGATTTTACACAGGTACACTTAAACCCAGGGGCAGTTAAAGATGAATTAAAGGTTTATTATACATTTTGATTGTAGATGTAATAAAAAAATATATATAATTACAGCTGGAATCATGTATTTATTTAGAAATGTCTGAAGTTACCTTATAGAATGCCACTTTCTCTTTCTGATCTTGTTTTTAACATGGTTCAGTGTTCTTTCAAATCACTTGAATCAACATTCAAAAAATGTTCAAAAAGTAATAACTTGATTGAATTTAGTACTAAATATATCTAAAATGAAATATTTAATACTTTCAAACAACTAACGCTATCAATTGGTGCTGTCAAATGATTAAGCACATCCAAAATAAAGGTTTTTGTTTACATTATATATGTGTGTGTACTGTGTATTTTTATTATGTATATATAAAAACACACACATATATTTTGAAAATATTTCCATATATATATTTATATTAATATAATTTGTATTATTTATAAATATTTGAAATGTATTTTTCTTAAATATACACAGTACACACACATATATTATGTAAACAAAAACTTTTATTTTGGATGTGATTTAATCGCAATTAATTGTTTTGACAGCACTAGAATACATGGAAATATTTTCAAAATGTATGCTGTATGTGTGTGTATTTATATATACATAACAAATATACACAGTACACACACATATGTAAACAAAAACTTTTAATTTGGATGTGATTAATCGTTTAACAGCACTAATATCAACATTCATTTAAACAATAAGGAACAAGAGAAGCACAGTTGTATGTGATGTGAAATATTAAAGTTGGCATTAAATGCAAATTCTGTTTATTAACTCTTTACCCGCCAGCATAAAAAATAAAAAATTGCCAGTCACCTCCAGCATTTTTTATCATTTCACAAAAGTTTAATGACCCCCAGAATATTTTGTTGTATGAATATCTGAACATGCAATATGTCAAAAGAAAGAACAGAACCTCTGCTTTTAAACAAACAAAGCCATTTTATTATAGCTTCATGCAATCTTTTTGAATGTAAGTTTATTGAAAAATGGAACATTTTGAACAAAAAGCGTTAAGAAAAATCAAATAAAATCACGTTTTTGTCAGAACGATGATCAAAACATCGATGGAATAGATCGCTTCCATCAACCCATCCAAAGGTTGTACAGTCCTAAACCACTTTCTGGATCAGAATTACATTCTGTAACGTATGTAATGATCTGTGTTTGATAATCGCATTATTTTACATTTGCATCTGTTTACATATACGATCGCTTGTTTCTGCTTCTTCTTTGCCGTGCTTTGATACAGATGTTCAGAGCTATTTCAGATGTGTAATAGCACCTCCTACCATATATGAGTGAAAACACGGAAAGCCAGAAGATTCCGTCAATGGTGGGGAAAGGGTTAAAAATCTTTTTTTTTTTTACATGCATGTTACTGTTCTTATTTTGAACAATTACTTTAAATATTACCTCATAATCAAAATATCGATCACTTTATTTTAAGGTCCAATTCTCACTATTAACAAACCCTTAATTACAAAAAAAAATTCTCAATAAATTTGCTGCTTATTAATAGTTAATAAGGTAGTTGTTAAGTTTAGGTATTGGGTAGGATTAGGGATGTAGAATATGGTCATGCAGAATATGTGCTTTATAAGTACTAATAAACAGCCGATATGTTAATAATAGGCATGCTAATAAGCATGCTAGTTAATAGTGAGAATTGGTCCCTATACTAAAGTGTTACCAAATGTCATACTAGGACTTCTCCACACATTTACCCCCGGTTTCACAGGCAAGGCTTAAGACTAGTCCCAGACTAAAATGTAATTCTGAGCTGTATCAACTGAAATAAACTTGCACTGACTGATCTTAAAACATATCAGTGCCTCAAGATGCACACCAGTAATGTTTTTTCTAAGGCATGTTAATAAAAATGACTTAAATGTCCTAATTGAACTATGGCCTAATCCTGGTTTAGTCTAGGATCTAAATGTCTCCTCTGCAACTTCACATTCATCTGTCTCCTCTTTTGAGTGCAATGCCCACATCTCAAAATCAACAATCAGAAGGTTTTCTTTTCAGTGGTCCATTTTGATGTATAACACAATATGGAAGAAAAAAATCTGCCACTCAATCCATTTCACTGTGACTTTAAGGAGACAAATGTCAATTGAGACTTAAAAGTGGCATCCTTCCACTAGAAAACCTTCCCTGACATGAATGTTTATGCATCTGGCAGATGATTTGATCCAAAAAAACACAGAAACATCAGAGGCCAACTGTTACACTTATGTTGGTCTCTATGGGGGCTTTGCAGTGATTCAGTGAAACATATTTCACATCGTAGCTCTAACTGCATTGATCAATCAGCATCTTGCTCTAAATCCGTTCATTTTATAACAAGATTTCAGGCTGTGACAAGAATATTAAGAACTTCAGCTAAGTTTAAATCATTCTTCCATCTTCTCTGGGTTTCCCAGCATTCAAAGGAAGTTACGTCAGAATTCACTTGTCACACTTGACATTGACTGAGTGGACATGACTGTTTTTCCTGCGCTATATAAATGGCAGAAATTACACCTGGAGAGGCAGATTTTCCATCCAAACCCTGGAACAACCGACCACAGATTATACAATGCTAATTGGCTATTAGTAGCTTGCAATAAACCTGTTTTCTCATAAAAGCCTGAGAACTGGGAGCTGTGTGGATGTGTTTATAGCTTATGGGTGTGTATGGATTGAACTCTACCTTGTTGTAAATGGAAATACAGCAGATGTGTTATATTGGCAGTCGTGGGTCGCTCCAGAAGAAGCTGTGGAGGTTGGAGGGGTGAATGAAAACAGTGAGTATCAGTCAAGCGCTGTGTTGTGGCTCAGTGCCGTGGCTCACGTCAATGTCAGTGAATGAGTGCGGCTCTACAGTGGCCTTCTTACAGCTTCTCTTCCTCTGGGTTACCCCACAGACCGTTGGCTCTCCAGAGAGGAAGGTCTGCCTAATATACTTGTGCTGAGGGTTTATTTTGAGGAGTGAGTGACGCATATAGAGGCTCTCGGTCATTTTTCTCTGTCAACATCACTGCCTCATCTCGTACTTCTTGACAAGACATGTTCTGGGAATAAAGTTCATTGAGGGACTGGCCAGGATGTTACTGGAAGCAGCCTGACTTGTGCGCTAGTACAGTTTTCTCACAATCACCTTGTTTGGGCTGGTCTGTTCTGGTGTTTAAAGATCTGGGCTGGTAACTGAAAGGTTGTAAGGTTTAAAGCTCCAGCAGGGTGGATTCATGAGGTATCACCACTGATTCCTTGGTCTTTCGGTGACCTGTGGCCTGTTACGTGGAGCTGACAAAACCAAACAAACCCAACCCGGATTAGACTGGGCTGAGTGGTCTAACAGTCCTTGCTATAAATGTTCTCTGTTACCTCAGGGTTTGATCTAGAGTTTACGATGAGCTCTGGAGCTCATGCACCTGAAAGTGTGACATGAGATTAAGAGAGTATTATGAAAGATTTCATGAATTTAAATGCATTTACAAGGAAGAAAGACAGCTGCAGCCACAAAAGGCAGCTAAAAATTCTGAAAAAAGTAATAATCTATACACGTTCACAAAGAGATTAAAAGAAGGTTTAAAAGTTTAGCAATTTTAAAAGCATGATATATTTTAAAGCATGTATTTATATGCAATGTATGTTATTTTAAATTAAAAGTAGTATATTGTCAAAATATAATTGCTTATGTGTAATGAATTGAGGATATGTAAAACTATATAATACATTTATTTAAAATAAATAGAATAAATACTATCAGCAAAAGCCGGGCACTTCATTGCTAAAATGCTTTCAGTGTGAAGTGCTTTAATTTGGAGCAAGAGATACAGCAGGAGTAGCTTTTATTTATACCATATATATCCAATCCATCGTCTTAAAACCAGTTTGTTCAAAATAAACTCAAAATAAACTACTTAGCTAGATATCCACTGAAACTATGATACACACCATAGGCTGTCAAAACAACAACACCTACAAATATAGTTCACATCACTCATTAACCATGAGCTATATTCCATGTTTTTTGAGGTGTGATTTAACAGAAATTTAAGCAATTTTTGTCATTAACTGAAAGTCTTCTCCTGTCTTCTCTCTAAAACCAAGAGTTAAGACTCACCAAAATGAAAGACTTTCTTTAAGACCTCAGAATGGTTACGGCAAACAGGTAAATATACACAAGAACTCAGGGGCTGTTTACAAGACACTCTTTTCAACTACAAACAAAACTTTGTATGTGTTTTGGCCATTCATTTACACAATGACAGCATTTTGGGAGCCTGAAAATGCAAACTTTTGAAAACGCGTTTCAAAGTGCTAGTTTTTGAAAACAATACTGTTATCATTGTGTAAACCACATAAAATGCAAATATTGTGAAAATGGTGACGCCATTCGAATGCATATTATGTGTCTATAGGAATGCGTGCATGCACGTAGTGTTTCTTTACAAAGTGAGATCGCCACCTACTGGCCTGGCATGAATAATACAGCGCTTTAATCATTTTCACGGATCTGTGTGAACTGGGATCGGTTTGACATCATTGTGAAACTTTTCAAAAACACAAAGAATTTTTTTTTCTGTTTTTAGTACATTGTTGTCATGTAAATGTACCCTGAGCCTGATTAATAAGACACACCTGAGATTAATCAGGGAGGAAACAGGAAATTCAGGTCAGAAAACCAGACGCTTTGTTGAATACAAGACATTGCATAACTTAAGATACCTAACACACACAAAACCCTTACAAGACAAATGTGAACATTGTCCATTAGAAAGCCATAAAGAACTATGACAGTAGGGTGAGTAAGTAATCAGGAGAATTTTTTCTGGCCATTTTTTGTATTCTAAAAGCAGAACGCAGATGCGTACAGACGTCTGAAATGCTCTTTATTTTCTGTTAGGACAGTTTGGCACCCGGTGTCATTAGCAGCAAGACATAATACAGAGAAACGGGCTGCCAACAGAGGCGCTTGTGTTCAGATCAGCTGACCGACTCTGAGCACGCTGTCAAATAGCACTCTTTCCAGGGTACTGATTTTTAACACCCCACCGCGAGACCCGCTGCCCCGGGCAATTAGTCATCCTGACAGCCTGCTTATCCGTCACCTTCCCTGAGCGTGACACACTCGTTTCCATGCGCTCAGCTCATGTACGCCACTACAGATCCTAACACTACATGGCGTGTGGGCAAGCTGCTGTTTAACCTAAACAACCCAATCAATTATGACGGTACAGGTGATGTGTCTGTGAGTGCTGTACTGGATATGAGCTCAAGAGACACTAGCTATGTTTCCATCCACCTATTTTTATGCGCATTTTGGAATATCGCATAAAAAACACTGGATGGAAACGCCAAGATGTGCATAAATTCTAAAAATGCGCATAAAAAACTTATGCACACAATTGAGTAAGATTGAGTAAGAGTAAAGGTCATTGCACATCGAGTCCGAAAATTTTGTCCGAAATTTTCGCACATTAAAAAAGAAATACGAGCTCACGTTATGTCAATCACGTTTACACACTGCCTCCGAAATTTTCGTCCGTCATAAAAAAAATCAGTTTTTCCGTTTATCACATCCGTATCAAGCATTTTGAGAGGTGTTTTGACAGTTCTGAGCCACCGTACAAGCAAACGCCAAAATCCAGAATGGCGATTGTCAAGTTCATCCACTTCGTTTTGCAGCACAAAGCACTGTATATAGATCCTTGCACACGGAGTTCACAGAAATTGGTGGTCTTCTTTTTAATATGTGGCTCTAGTATCGCTAGCAAAGCATCAAACTGACATCCTGAAGTAAACTTTGAATCGTCCGTGATTATCCCACTGCTCCTTAATAAGGAGGAACTCTCCGTCCTATCTATATCTCAGGATATGATGGACCCAATATTTCCTTTCTTTTTCTTTTTTTAAGAAGCGAGAGGACAACAAAATCATCCTCAATGCTTGAAGACTCCATTCAGTAGGTTACTCTTTTGTGAATTTTTTCGCAACGGATTAATTAATCGCATCGGACTCAGTGTGCAAGGTTTATGTGCATGACGAATTTTTAGGATAATGAATACAAAAAAACACATACGAAAATTTCGGACTCAGTGTGCAGAGACCTTAAGAAAGAATGTGCATAAACCATGATAGAAACACATTTACGGAATAAATTTCTCCATGCTGAAAAAAACAAGACACCATCACAGAATTTGTAATGATTTTACTGGTTATAATGGACTTGTATTGGTTCTAATGGAAACTGTAATGGACCCTGTGGGTCTCTACTGGTAATTGGTTGCCTTCTATTGGTGGCTTGTTAAAACCAATAAATCCTAATGGAATATGTTCCAAAACACTACAAAAAACATTTTTAAATGGTTTTAATGGTTAAAAGTTGGTTTGTAATGGTATTTGTAGTGAAAACCATTAGAATTTTTTTGTGATGGTTCTATTGTTTTTTTTCAGCAGGGTGGTGAAGCTGGATTTCAGGTGGTGCAGTATATGAATAAAACGCAGGGTTTTGTGCAGAAATGCAGCGAAATTTCATGAATTCATCTCACAGTGTTGTAAACTAAAGGAATGTGGATTTCTTTGTCAGATCTGGGTTTTTGTAAAGCTGCGCTGTAGTGTCACTTTGACTGTGTGACCTTCTCAAGTTAGTGTGAGTGATCATCAAAACGGCCAATGTTGCTTCCACGTTCAGAATAGCCTATTAGTCTACTTTATAGGTTATTACAACTGTCATTTCACAATTTCTCTTTAAAAATGTATATGTAAAATTATATAAAATTAAAATTTCTACTACATAACACATCAACTGACACTCAAAGGTATCTCTTAATTTGGTTAATCTTTATTTTAAAGTATGTGCACTTACAGTGTACTTACCAAGACAACTACATGGGGTAGGGTTAGGTTTAGGGGTAGGTTCAGGGTTAGTACCTAGTTAGTTATTGTAATTACTATAATAAGCACATAGTATGTACATGTGGAAGAACGCTGTAAAATAAAGTGCTACTCTTTGTTTTAAGGTGACATAGTTACACGTTACATGTACAAACCCGATTCCAAAAAAGTTGGGACACTGTACAAATTGTGAATAAAAAAGGAATGCAATAATTTACAAATCTCATAAACTTATATTTTATTCACAATAGAATATAGATAACATATCAAATGTTGAAAGTGAGACATTTTGAAATGTCATGCCAAATATTGGCTCATTTTGGATTTCATGAGAGCTACACATTCCAAAAAAGTTGGGACAGGTAGCAATAAGAGGCCAGAAAAGTTAAATGTACATATAAGGAACAGCTGGAGGACCAATTTGCAACTTATTAGGTCAATTGGCAACATGATTGGGTATAAAAAGAGCCTCTCAGAGTGGCAGTGTCTCTCAGAAGTCAAGATGGGAAGAGGATCACCAATTCCCCCAATGCTGCGGCGAAAAATAGTGGAGCAATATCAGAAAGGAGTTTCTCAGAGAAAAAATGCAAAGAGTTTGAAGTTATCATCATCTACAGTGCATAATATCATCCAAAGATTCAGAGAATCTGGAACAATCTCTGTGCGTAAGGGTCAAGGCCGGAAAACCATACTGGATGCCCGTGATCTTCGGGCCCTTAGACGGCACTGCATCACATACAGGAATGCTACTGTAATGGAAATCACAACATGGGCTCAGGAATACTTCCAGAAAACATTGTCGGTGAACACAATCCACCGTGCCATTCGCCGTTGCCGGCTAAAACTCTATAGGTCAAAAAAGAAGCCATATCTAAACATGATCCACAAGCAGACGTTTTCTCTGGGCCAAGGCTCATTTAAAATGGACTGTGGCAAAGTGGAAAACTGTTCTGTGGTCAGACGAATCAAAATTTGAAGTTCTTTTTGGAAAACTGGGACGCCATGTCATCCGGACTAAAGAGGACAAGGACAACCCAAGTTGTTATCAGCGCTCAGTTCAGAAGCCTGCATCTCTGATGGTATGGGGTTGCATGAGTGCGTGTGGCATGGGCAGCTTACACATCTGGAAAGGCACCATCAATGCTGAAAGGTATATCCAAGTTCTAGAACAACATATGCTCCCATCCAGACGTCGTCTCTTTCAGGGAAGACCTTGCATTTTCCAACATGACAATGCCAGACCACATACTGCATCAATTACAACATCATGGCTGCGTAGAAGAAGGATCCGGGTACTGAAATGGCCAGCCTGCAGTCCAGATCTTTCACCCATAGAAAACATTTGGCGCATCATAAAGAGGAAGATGCGACAAAGAAGACCTAAGACAGTTGAGCAACTAGAAGCCTGTATTAGACAAGAATGGGACAACATTCCTATTCCTAAACTTGAGCAACTTGTCTCCTCAGTCCCCAGACGTTTGCAGACTGTTATAAAAAGAAGAGGGGATGCCACACAGTGGTAAACATGGCCTTGTCCCAACTTTTTTGAGATGTGTTGATGCCATGAAATTTAAAATCAACTTATTTTTCCCTTAAAATTATACATTTTCTCAGTTTAAACATTTGATATGTCATCTATGTTGTATTCTGAATAAAATATTGATATTTGAAACTTCCACATCATTGCATTCTGTTTTTATTCACAATTTGTACAGTGTCCCAACTTTTTTGGAATCGGGTTTGTACTTACTATAGTAATAACAGTAAATTATGCATAATTAGAAGTAACTAACTTTAAACAAAACCCTAATCCTAATCCTAACCCTATAGTAAGTACAGGTAGTTGATTAATATTACCCAGCTCGGTTACACTTTATTTTAAGGTGTCCTTGTTACAGTGTAATTATAAATTTAAGTACTGAGTAATATTAATTAACTACATGTGCTTACTATATGGTTAGGCATAGGATTAAGGTTTGACTTAGGGTTACTTGCATGTAATTATGCAGACTTAATTGTTATTATAATAGTAAGTACATGTAACGTATGTAACGAACACCTTAAAATAAAGCATTACCCTAAGTTCTTATTTGTGTAACTAAACTGTAACAACGTTATTATTATAAAATCATGTTACCCAGAAAAGCTTTACAGAACATCCCATATAAAAATCCCATAAAAAAAAGAAAGAAAGAGACAAATACTTATCACAGTCAACTAAGAAAAAGAAACAATAACATACAGTAATAAGATTACAGGGAGTGAATCATTTAGTGTTTCTACAACATACTATTTTGAACCAGCTAAGGTCTCTACTATGATATGGATTATTACTTAAATGAATTGTTATCACTAATTTAGCTCGGACCAAATGTATGTGTCTTAGTGACGTTATAAGTGTTCATTTGGGAATGAAGAAATGAGAAAACTGTTTATCCTTTTCTGTTTATGTTTGTGTCACTATTATTCATGCCCCAGCAACATTTTACCCATATCTTGGATCATTTCTGTGTAAAACTATGTAAACATGCAAGACCTGCACAGACTTACACAGATGAGAAACGAAGCTCGTGAGAAGGTGGTGGATGCAGCAGTTAAAGTAAGATTGTACAGTGGCCAAAGGTGAAGCAAATGATCTTCCGAACAATCAGTGACTGACGTACCGCTGAGAAGAATCCCCTTCCTCTCAGATCTCAGAAAGTGATTCTCCACCACTTACATAATGATTCTTGTTTACCCAAACTCTGGGATTTGTCCTCTTGAACTACATCACTCCCTGAACGCAAGCGGAGACATGTCTGAGACGTGAGTGAGATGAGAGAGAAGAGCTCTACAGCGCTGAAGTGTATCTCAGAACATGTGAAGCAGCTCGCTGACAATCAGTCACACAGGGTCACACATTCCCCATGCATTTACTCACTGAACAGTCACTTTAACATTTAGCTTAGTGGATCATTATACTACATTTGCCAGTGTTACAATAACATTATTAAATAGCTGAGGTGAGTAACCTCAAATATGCAGTTGTTATTTTAACACTTACACAGTAATGCAAAATACAGTGGGAGCCAAAAGTCTGGGGACACTAATGAAAATTCTTATTTATTTAATTGTATTTATGTAATTTTACTTTGCACCACAAACAAAAACATACAAATACAGAATGCACTACTAATACATTAAAACCATAGTAGTTGCTCCGAGTGATTTAATTATCGTCTTGTTGAATTATCACTTGATATGAATCAATAGATAGTAGGTGCCAATGCCACGCTATATGCCAAACCTGTAGTGTTTACTAAATGAATATACAAAAAACCCGATTCCAAAAAAGTTGGGACACTGTACAAATTGTGAATAAAAAAGGAATGCAATAATTTACAAATCTCATAAACTTATATTTTATTCACAATAGAATATAGATAACATATCAAATGTTGAAAGTGAGACATTTTGAAATGTCATGCCAAATATTGGCTCATTTTGGATTTCATGAGAGCTACACATTCCAAAAAAGTTGGGACAGGTAGCAATAAGAGGCCGGAAAAGTTAAATGTACATATAAGGAACAGCTGGAGGACCAATTTGCAACTTATTAGGTCAATTGGCAACACGATTGGGTATAAAAAGAGCCTCTCAGAGTGGAAGTGTCTCTCAGAAGTCAAGATGGGAAGAGGATCACCAATTCCCCCAATGCTGCGGCGAAAAATAGTGGAGCAATATCAGAAAGGAGTTTCTCAGAGAAAAATTGCAAAGAGTTTGAAGTTATCATCATCTACAGTGCATAATATCATCCAAAGATTCAGAGAATCTGGAACAATCTCTGTGCGTAAGGGTCAAGGCCGGAAAACCATACTGGATGCCCGTGATCTTCGGGCCCTTAGACGGCACTGCATCACATACAGGAATGCTACTGTAATGGAAATCACAACATGGGCTCAGGAATACTTCCAGAAAACATTGTCGGTGAACACAATCCACCATGCCATTCGCCGTTGCCGGCTAAAACTCTATAGGTCAAAAAAGAAGCCATATCTAAACATGATCCAGAAGCGCAGGCGTTTTCTCTGGGCCAAGGCTCATTTAAAATGGACTGTGGCAAAGTGGAAAACTGTTCTGTGGTCAGACGAATCAAAATTTGAAGTTCTTTTTGGAAAACTGGGACGCCATGTCATCCGGACTAAAGAGGACAAGGACAACCCAAGTTGGTATCAGCGCTCAGTTCAGAAGCCTGCATCTCTGATGGTATGGGGTTGCATGAGTGCGTGTGGCATGGGCAGCTTACACATCTGGAAAGGCACCATCAATGCTGAAAGGTATATCCAAGTTCTAGAACAACATATGCTCCCATCCAGACGTCGTCTCTTTCAGGGAAGACCTTGCATTTTCCAACATGACAATGCCAGACCACATACTGCATCAATTACAACATCATGGCTGCGTAGAAGAAGGATCCGGGTACTGAAATGGCCAGCCTGCAGTCCAGATCTTTCACCCATAGAAAACATTTGGCGCATCATAAAGAGGAAGATGCGACAAAGAAGACCTAAGACAGTTGAGCAACTAGAAGCCTGTATTAGACAAGAATGGGACAACATTCCTATTCCTAAACTTGAGCAACTTGTCTCCTCAGTCCCCAGACGTTTGCAGACTGTTATAAAAAGAAGAGGGGATGCCACACAGTGGTAAACATGGCCTTGTCCCAACTTTTTTGAGATGTGTTGATGCCATGAAATTTAAAATCAACTTATTTTTCCCTTAAAATTATACATTTTCTCAGTTTAAACATTTGATATGTCATCTATGTTGTATTCTGAATAAAATATTGAAATTTGAAACTTCCACATCATTGCATTCTGTTTTTATTCACAATTTGTACAGTGTCCCAACTTTTTTGGAATCGGGTTTGTACAATCCCAGGCAGAAGCGTTGTTCTAGTGCTGTTTTCCACCAATATGTCTGTCATTGGCAGTTTTAACCATGTAAACTCTTTAGATGTCATTGACACACTGGACCCACAAAGACTGTACTAAATAAGACTGTGAATAAACTTAAATTTACCACAAATTTACCACCAATCAACCACAAATGTGAAACTGTATTGTTATTAATTGCATTGTTATTATTAACATACTGTAGGTTTCATGTACTATGTACATGTTCAATATTTATTTACTTGTTGGCCGTTTTAAAAATTAAAATGATGGGTTGATGCAAAGGAAAAAAATATTTATGTAACAACATTATAATGTAATATAAATGTAATGTAATAACATATTATGATGTAATAACACAATTTCAACTGATATCCATGTTTTCTATTAATATTAACACTCACCTGGTAGTGATAATATAGAGGACAGTATAAGAGAATATTGTAGAAATGAAGGGGAATGCTAACAGATCTCTCTCTCCACTATTGTAGACCTTCTTAAGAGTCACATATGTTAGTATGCTAAGTATGCATCTATCATTCAGTTCTACTATATTCAGTATTGTTAAAAAATATCAGACCAAATTGTTTGCCAAGCTACTTATACCTCCTTAAAACATGCGAAAGCATCCCAAACGAGGTTACAAATGGCCACTGTATCAATTCCATTCTAATATTAACACGCCAGAGTTAAAAACAATACATTCCTTTACAAATTCTACAGCTCATTTTGTTTTATTACTAGATGACCACACTTGAATTAAAGGTAAGTGGGACATGACAAGTACTTAAACTACACAGTGAAGTAAGTCAGAGTCGGTCCACTCTGTGCTCGGGGCCATTCAGAGCTGCTCTGTTCATTCAATAAAGAAAAGCCATTACCATCCTTCCCTGTCAAACATTCACTCTAGAGTTGGCCGGGACTTTGGGCTTATAGAAAGCCTCTTTTGATTCCTGCTAGAGTCTGCCTGACCCACGCAGGCCTTCCCTCTTAGAGTTAATAGTGCCTAAAAGGCAGGTGAGGGCTTCTGGGAAGCCGTGCCAATACGAAGAAGCAAATAGCCCTGAGATGAAATGGGCCATGACACCACAATTCAGAGTATCTATTTTATAGGCCTCAAGAAAGAAAAAGCAGTAATCAGCTGTCACTTTCTGGAATGACTGCAGATGCCGCTGAACTTTCGGTGGTTTGCAGTTTCCTTTTATGATTCATTGGTTTTCTGTCCTGAACTCGGAGTCCATCACGGGCTTCCTTGTCCCCAAGCGAGCCATCACTTATGCTATCATAGGCTTTGGGTTTAACCTTATACCTTTCCAAATATGAGCTACAGAATGAAACATATGGCTTGAATGACTGTAATGTAACGACAATACATTAGTCGACATTTATACACCTTTTCAGAGGTGCCAAGCTTCTGAAAATGACCCCTCGCGAAGGTGACATTTGGTTTTGTTGCAGCCATCCAGTGATTCTCTGTAAATCCGGAAGCACATTATGCGTATAAATTATTAGTCTGTGAATATTATAGTGTATGCTCCGTGTCCCGGTGTCGTCCCTCAGGGGCCGTGGCTAAAGTGGAAAAGAGTCTGGTAGCTCATATTTCTGGAGAGTGGCACACAAGTGCAGAGCGTGATGGGTCTTGCAGCTGGACGGCCGGGCCTGAGCTGGAAACTCCATCAAAGGTCCACCGCGAGGTCTCTGGCAAACCGTGGGATGACTCGCAGTATTAGAGGAGTGTACGATCTAAGAGCAGCATGAGCAAGTACGGGCTAAATGAATGACTTTTAACAAGATTCCCCTGTTTAGCAGCGTTGTTTAGCGTGTTGAAGGAACCAATGACCCATGCTCAACTCCAAAAGCTGGTCATTCGGCGGCTTAGGGAATATTTTAGGCATTGTACATATGTGACAATACCAGTCATAAGTAGCACAGATATATAGCCAACAATACATTGTATGGGTCAAAATTACAGATTTTTCTTTTATGCCAAAAATCATTAGGATATTAAGTAAAGATCATGTTCCATGAATATATTTTGTAAATTTCCTACCATAAATATATCAAAACTTAATTTTTGATTAGTAATATGCATTACTAAGAACTTCATTTGGACAACTTTAAAGGCGATTTTCTCAATATTTAGATTTTTTTGCACCCTCAGATTTCAAATAGTTGATAGTCCTATCCTAACAAACCATACAGCAATGGAAAGCTTATTTATTCAGCTTTCAATATGATGTATAAATCTTTTTTGTAAAAAAAAAAAAGACCCTTATGACTGGTGTTGCTGTCCATGGTCACATATGCTTCAAGTTGTAGGCAGTACAATTATGCTGCCATTTAAAAAAGTGTGTTTGTGCCGAGAAGGTGACCAATCCTGCTCCTGGAGCTCCAGTATCCTGCAGAGTTTAGCTCTAATCAGCTCCAAAACACTTGTCTGGGTGTTTCTAGTGATTTTGATTAGCTGGTTCAGGTGTTTTCATTTAGAGCTGCAGCTAAACTCTGCAGGACAGTGGGTCTCCAGGAACAGATTTGGACACCTCTGTCTAAGCCACATGCTAACTTTAGACCAGGGTTGTCCATTCCTGCTCCTGGAGGGCTGGTGTCCTGCAGAGTTTAGCTCCAACTTGCCAAAACACACCTGCCTGGAAGTTTCTAGTAATCCTGAAGAGCTTGATTAGTTGGTTCAGGTGCATTTAATTAGGATTCAAACTAAACTCTGCAGGACAGTGCCCTCCAGGAGAAGGACTGGACTCCTATATTTTTGGACTGTTGTAATGAGCTGCGAGTATGGATGAATACTAAAGAATGAATGGTAACTGATTCATTCAAAGAATCAGAGTCTTTCGTTCATGACTGAGACTGCAGTCGTAGTTGAGTTGTGCAGCTGTAATACTCTGAACATACTTTCCTTTGCATGCAAGTTCAAGATATTTGAGGAAGACTTTTTTAAGTCAGGAAAGATTATTTAGAATAGAAGAATGTGTGTGTGAAATTTTGTTCCTCAAATGAGTTGGCAGAAATTTGAAGGTTATCATTTTTATTTTTCCAGCAATCTCAACATAGAGGAGGCATAGTTTGTAGATGTTTCAGTTTATACGATTTCATGCAGTCAGATGTCAAAGATTGTGCTCTTCATCTGCTATGTATTGACATTAAAAAAATTGTTAGGTACAGTGTACCTAATGTGTTTGTATTGAATTGCAAAACTAAAGGGTGGGTTAAGGTATAGGGGTAGCATAATTACATATGTAACTACAGAAATTAATTACAGATGAAACTACAGGAAGGCATTTTTAAGTTACACTTTATTTTAAGGTGTCCTTGTTACAGTGTAATTATACATTTAAGTACTGAGTAATATTAATTAACTACATGTACTTACTATATGGTTAGGATTAGGGTTTGGCTTAGAGTTACTTACATGTAATTATGCATAATTTATTGTTATTATAATAGTACGTACATTTAACGTGTAACAAGGACACGTCAAATAAAGTGTTATCCATTTTTACAGTAAATATAAGTACAAAGTGAACACATGAATGTACACAATATGTGCATTATATCAAATTATTAAATGTAAGTACGTAGTGGTTAAAGACACTTAATAACGAGTGGGTCCTGCTTTTCTGTTGTTTTTTCTAATGGCTTTGCTCTCTAAAATCAGCATCCTAATGATTACACATTTCACAAGCTGCAAAAAGCATCCTAGAGCCAGAAGCTCTTACAAATGACAAGTGCCTTTTCCAAATTACTAACGCTTTATAAACATAATGTGCTGCTTTTCTTTTGATTCTCTAAAGAATAAATTAACATTTTTGTCTGTATTTAGAGATTTTACAGTCTGAGAAATAAGTTTATCGGTCCCACTTTATATTAGGTGGCCTTAACTATTATGTAATTACATTTAAATTAATAATTTGGTACAATGCACTTATTGTGTACATTCATGTTTTTACATTGTGCTTGTTTAAAAAAAAATACCTGCATGTAATTACATCTGTAATTCATTTCTGTAATTACATTTATAATTACACTGTTGACCCATCCCTTACACTTTAACCCACCCTTACCACCAAACCTGTCCCTAACCTTACCCGTATCTCACCTCAATAGCAGCAGAAGTGTTTTGCAATACAATATGAACACAATAAGTACATTGTACTTATTATTCATGTAAGATACATAGTAGTTAAGGCCACTTAAAGGTGCTGTATGTAGGATTTTGACTCTACTAAAGCATAAAAATACCATAATATGCTTGCAGACATTTAGGAAACATGTTAAGTTAACATACTTGTTTATCTGAAAAACATGCTACAGTAGTTATTCTCCTTTGAAAATGTGCGTCCGGCCGGATGTCTGTGTTTGTTATGGTTTGTGAAACCCGCCCACTGCCAGTTTACCCAATTGTATTTCGGCACCCCGGGTTATTGGCGTAAAACACAACTTATTTCATTTCATTCATCGTCATGTGCGCTCGTTCCTGTTGGTGTCGTTAATCTGGCATCCTGCGCGTGCGTCAAGTCTGAGGAGAGGGGCTGGTGAAAAAAACCATCTCCAATATTTTTGAATTTGACTGCAATAGCTAGTTCAATCCTACATACAGCACCTTTAACTAAAGTGGGACCAGTTTATCTTTGCATAAGTAAACTTACTAAAAGAGTTATACTTATGATAAGATATGAAGAAAAGGAAGAGCAGTACTAGAGCTGATTACTTCTTTAGCAGTGAATGACAAGGCAGAATGAGCCTTTAACACTGTTTGATGCTCAATTTTGTGGGTTTCTTCTGGTAGTTGGTATATTTGTGTGTGTGTACTCCTAGAAACAGCCTACTTACACTGGTGTGCTTTGTAAAACAAACTGAGCACAATTCATTGCACTCACTATATTGCAGCTAATTAAACAAATTAAGCTTAATTAGATGAGACATGTGAACAGCCAGTGTAATGAGTGAAATTTGACCATGGCTGCATTCGAATATGCATACAGTCCTGCCCTACTTTATAGTAGGCAGAAAAAGGTATGCGAGATGAGCAGTATGTCCAAATTCACAGTATTCATAAAACTGTAGTACCTTGAGGTGTCATTTGTGAAAGACAGTAAAATGACACAATTGATGCTGGTAAGTCACATGACAATGACAACTTGACGGATATGGTACGCCTGGATTACAATCATATTATACACATTCATACTATAGAGAAAGTACTTTTTGGATGGTCATAGAGTATTCAAAAGAAGTACCTACTCAAAGAGTATGCAACTTAGGATGCTTTGAATGTGTAAAGAGTGACAGATAAGAAGCTGGGGGTTGATGGACCTCTTGATGTTAGATTCTTTTTATATCAATATCAATGTCCTCCAGGTGTGTGTTGCCCTCTAGTGGAGCATGTGAAATGTTCACTCCATGCACAAGCCAAACAAAATTTAAACAAGAAGTATATTCAGAACTTTTCATAGGAACCACTAAATCAGGAATGTCCAGTCCTGCTCCTGGAGGTCCAACAGCCTGCAGAGTTTAGCTCCAACACAGCTGCCAGAAAGCTTCTAGTAATTAAGACCTTGATTAGACAGGTGTGTTTAATTAGGATTGGAGCTAAACTCCAGGAGCAGGATTCGACAACCCTACATATCTTTGTTACAACATAGTCCAGTGTTTCCAAATCCTGGTCCCCACCCAAGACCTCAAAGTGTGTGTGTCAGATAAGAAAGAGACATCAAAAATGTGCAATGTTGGGGCTCCAGGACCAGGATTGGGAACCAGTGCTTTAGTAAAAGGACTGATATATTGTGGCAAGAAAAAGTATGTGAACCCACTGGAATTCAGTCAGTCAATATTTATTTCTATAGCACATTTAAAAACAAGACAGGTTTTCCAATGTGCTTCACACAAGCAAAATTACAAAATAAAACAGATAGCTATCCATTTTAATGCATCTAAGGAAGTCTCCTTTGGATTTCAGCCGTGACTTAGGGACATTTAAAAGTAAGCTCTGACTAGATTTTATAGTGTTAGTAGTATAATAATACTGTAAAACGTCAGAAAAAATATTCTGGAGGTCCATATTATCCTTTACAAACCATTGACCAAACCTTATTAAACTCTCAAATCAACAGGAAGCCAGTACTGAAGAGATACTGGAATGCTTTGTCATGCCAGTCTGGACAAAATAAAAGCATGAAGCATGTTTCCAAATCTTGGAAGCTCTTCATTTTAGCAAATTTCAACTCTGAATCACCTGGGTGGTGACGTTACTAGCTAAAAGACCTTTAATCTGGAGGGGCTAAGGACCATCACTTCACATTTAGACAAAGCTGAAGGAAATTAGTTGCCACCCAAACATTTATATCATCCAAGCAATCAAGCATAGACATAAGTTTGGAGTTGTCATTACAGTTCATAGGGAGATACAACCGAGGGTCAACACAAAAATGACTTGGCCCACCGTGTTTTTGACAGATGAATCCCAGAGGTAGCATATATAGGGATAACAGAACAGGACCAAGACAAGAACCTTGAGGAATCTCAGAAGAGATAGGCCATGATTTTATCCATGAAAAATTGCACATGCTCTCACTGAATAATCAGCAAAAGTAGAACATACAGGATTCAGGACTGTATTTATTGCACTACATAAAAATTATGTGAAATTAAGTCTGAAAAATACAGAACCTTGGCTTCTTTAACAAACTGTTGATACAAAACCATACAATCTCTTAGTATCTCATATGAAACCTGGAGCCCCTCTTTTTACCATTTTCTTTCTGCTTGTCTCCCTTTTTGTCTAAGCAAGTGACTCTCAGCATTAAGCCAGGGCTGAGCTATAACTTTCAGTTTTACGAGTTTGATTAGAGCAGTGCAGTTTAATTGCACTCAATGTTAAAATCGGCCACCAACTCATCTAATCCCTAACTACATGGAGAATACTCAAAGACTTGTGTCTGCGACTGGGAATTATAAACCCCTGAAAACTTAGAGGCCGACAGATCATTTATAGTGCGAGCATAGCTGCCGACTGACTCAGGGCCCAAAGCAGGCCCAGAGAGAGCCTTTATTCTCTATTGCAAACTCACACACCGGGACACCTCAAGACAACACCAAATCCAGAGTGCTTGTGTGCAGAGTCAGCTACAGATTGGGTTAGGTTGAAAGAATCCACTAAAGAGAAAAAAAAGAACAAAATATATCTCACACTAGAGGCTTATCAGGACAGCAAATATGAATATTAAATTCACCTAATATTAAAAGGCTATCAGCTTTCCTGTAGCTTGATTAGTAGAGAATGGTGCTAGCAACGGCAAGGTCATGTGTTCAAGCATAGTGATAGTAAGTTGAAGTAGAAGCCTCATTTGTTTTGGATAATAAAGGCACATGCTCTAGAGGATGATGATTATCAGTGTCGATCCCCCTCTTTTTAAAATGCTATTGTATTTCTTGTAAACAGATGACACTTCCCTGGGAGCTGGAACAACCAAAACACAGAAACTCCTTCTGTACTGCATGTATGAACGCCCCTTTACAGTTTGACTTCAGTCATGTCATGGTGCAGTTTCCTGACAAATGTTGATTATGTGGACATACCTAGTTTATCAGTATGTGTTTCCTGGGAATCAAACTCATGACCAAGGGGTTGTTAGGGCTGTGATCTACATCACCAAAGCTTTGGCAGTAGTATAAGCAGTGGTCTTGAACTAGTATAATATGCTGGAACTGGTATCAAATGATACGTCTCAGACACCTAATCATGACGTGATGATTATAGCAGCACTTCAATATTTGGCCACTGGCCTGAACTAGCATTACTCACACTTCAGACATAGTGTGTGTGTGTTAGCGCACAAATGTACTGTGAGTGTAACTCTTCAATCCATTGATTATAATTATATATTTTTAACAGTTTTCTTCAGATATATTGTTTTTTATCCATTATGGAAAGCATAGTATAATTTCACACAAAGAGTTTGTGCACCCCATGTTTCAGTTTGTTTGAAATTGCCATGATATACTGAACCTTAAATTTGCACCATTTTTGAAGTGAGTGGGGCTCATGTTCAAAATAGTGAATAAAAAAATTGTTCTTCTATAGTTGTAATTAAATTACAACCAAACAAATAAATTCTGTAGGCGTACTTGAAATACATGTACTTTTGCAAAACACCAATTCACTGCAGTTTCTATATCTGAAAACACTGGCATCTACGCTACTTTCTTTTTCTGTTTCTCAGATCAGCGGCATGAGCCCCAGAAACATAAGTGAAGACACTTACAACTAACAAATAATTAAAAATTTAATAATCCTAACTACATTACTATTTGTTAGAAATTGCAACAATATAAAAATAGAAATATAATACATTTATACATTAAAAATTTAATTAAAACAATAAGAAACAATGAATAAACAATATTATTGGCCAGCAAATTATTAGATCTTCTGCAGTTGGGGACACTTAATTTCTAGTTATCGAAATTTGATTTCATACTATTTAAACTAAACTTAGCTAGACAATGACATCTCCGAACAATAATGAAATGCCTTTACTGAAAATAGTGTTTAACCATAGACACTCTATGATTTTAAGTGCTTTGACACAATCTGTATTGTTAAAAGCGCTATATTTGACTTGCTATAAACACCAAAACTTGATTACATTATTCATCACAGTTGAAACATGAGCAGCTGATTTGTAAACTAGTGCATTTTGGCATTTGCATCACATAACCAGCTCCATATGTATGACTTTTCTGACGTTGTAAACTTGCTCATTAGCTCCCCCAATACAGCATTACTAGTGATGCGAAGCACTCATTTATGAGTCAAATCACCTTCAAATATGAGTCAAGAGCTCAAAGACTTGTTGAAGCAAAAACAAAATAGCATGGTTGTTCAACGAGTGTGTATTTATTTCATGTATGCTTTTGTTAACACTCTCATTAGGTTTAGTGTATTGTAGGTGATACGCTATTTTCAAATGAACATGAATCTGGCAACATTCTTCACATTGGTTGTTTTATCCAAAACATGATGAATGTGAGTCATGTTTTGAATAAAACCGAATGTGCTTGTATCACATTGAAAGTGTCATGAAACATGCAAGAAGCAAGGTAATGTCATTTTGGCGGAAATGTCACCACATGCACATATTTCCAAAGAGCTTCAGTTGAAAAAATTTCTTTCTTTTTCTGTCATCCGTGTCCGGATGCATATATATATGTATGTCATTCACCCTATAGTCTAGCCCCAGAAACATATCCTACAGGAGTCAGAAATCATCTTTTTTTAATAAAATACTGTTAAATGTAGTTATATCCTTTTCATAACAAATATATTAATCACAAGATTCTTTTATTTTGCTTGCAAACCGCAGCTTTCCACACCAAGAGTACAGTCTATGATCTCGGTGTCAGATTACAGTCCTCGTATGCACTGTAAAGTTGTTTTTGGTAAGCTGTGAGATCCAGCGGTGGGGTCAAACATACCGGTGAGAATATTTCAGGAGGATGATATTAACTAATGCATTTAATACAAAGAGAAGCAAAATCATGACAAATGGCAATGTTACTGAGAATGGAAAGGTCATTATCATTGCTAATGCTCATGTTTTTAAGCACAGAAATGGCTGCAGAGAGATTCTGTATCTCCACAAATACATTTAAAGATGAATCTATCAAAAATGAAAAATCTTTTATTCTAACCAACCTCTCTAACAGCATCTGAGCAGTTTTCGCAGTTTACAAATCACCTTTCTGAGACGCTATAAATGAATCTACAGCGTTCCACCGTGATAAATGTGTGATTTACTGATAGCATTTCATCACTATCACATCGATGTGTGAGTAATCTAGGTTTAAAATTGGGTAAATCTTTCATTGTGTCCCAGTGTCTAAAGCACATTCGTTTTTTCAGGCCATGTCCTGTGCTAATGATGATGACATTAACATCTGCTTTTGAGATCTTTGGCTCAGCTGAAGTTTATTTGAACCTGGGTTTGAGGGCAGAGAGGCTTCCAAGTGTTGAAATATGCAAGAAGCAAGGTACTGCGTTTTGGCACACACCTCCACCTCAAATAAAGACGAGGATATTTCATTTAAATACTTCATTATTCTTGGTAAAATCCCATTCGGTCAAGTGTCCTTGTTCATGACACATATTTCAGATTTCATGTTGAAGCGCCTCTAAGACTGGACATCAACAGGCACTGATGAGACTGCACATACAAACATAGATGATGCCTTCAATTCTGTGTTCATCCAAAAAAAAACAATCAAAATCTGCCATAATTTACTCACCACGTCATTCCAGACCCACATGACTTTGTTACTTATTTGAAACTCAAAAGAAAGAGATTTAGCAGAATATTCACACAGCTCTTTTCACTAACATGAAAACATACAGTGAGGAACAAGCTACAGAAAAGATAAAAAGTGTGATAAAACTACAATAAAAGTGCCATAAAAACAAAAGTATTCCATATGATTTGTACACCATGTCCTGTGCTATTTCAAGTCTTTTGAGCTCTTTGGCTCAGCTATACAATAGTTTTCTGTGAGGAACAGACCCAAATGTAAGCCATTATTCAAAGAAAGCCCCTCAGTCTGGAGAAGCAAGAATTCTTACAACTTTCTGGTGAATTATTCCTTTAAACTTTTAGATGTCTACATTCTTTTTTCTCTCTCAAATTCCATATACAGTGATATTATGTTGTTACTGGTCTGCAGCATGCTGCAATGTGGAGGAACTGACTGAAGCAGACTGTTCCTGCAAGCCTAGGGCAAATGAAGTGTAATTTGGCCACAGAGACCTGAATCAAAAGAAAGAGATGTCAGGCCGCAATTCATCCTGCCCTGCTCAATTACTGCCTGCAAAGAAAAATACAGAGAATGCAGTGATCCAATACGAAAAGCTGCTTTTTCTATGAAGCCTAGATTTAACACCATTATTGGTCTGCTATCTAGTTTTCTGTGAGACATCTATAATGTCAGAGCATCTGGCAAAATCTGGTAAACTTTAATTTCTGCACCACTAGCCTCACTAAACAAAAAAACATGAAATTTCTGGTTGAGACCCAACCCATTGTTTGCGTTAATGTTGCGATGCGCCATAGAGCTGCATTGTTTTGGTACAAATTGATACAAAAATATTAGACCCCTGAATGCCAATCACAGTCAAGTACTGTAAAGAAAAATTGCAGAGAGCCGTGAAATACGAAAAGCTGGTTATTTATCATGGTCAAACACATTGCAGCTATTGCTTTATCTCTACAACACCTTATGCAATAATACTGAATAAAACATTGTGAAATAGTAAGAAGTGGACGGGTTTGTAGTCATATTTTATATTTCCGTTGGCAATTCTTTCACTTCCTCTGATGATTTGTTTTTGCACACTGTGACTCAGCTTTTCTACAGCATCACTTTGGGACCAATCCATCTGCAGATACTTTCACTCACACACTAAGTACATGCAACTCAATTCCACAGCCCGGCCGGAGTTCAGATTTCTTCATAAAACACATGTCCACCAGCAGGCAGATGGAAAAAGTGTAAGAAATGCATGAAATGGCAATGCAGTGGCAACCATTGTCAAAGTGAGTTTTGCATTGGCATCCTTTACATTTTTGACAACAACAAACTCAGAAAGAATCATGCAGCTCATTGCTAGAAGATGCATGACGAATGAAAACAATATTTGTTCTAAAATCGGCTCAATATATCATGTTTGATACTTTCAGACCAGATGGAATCACAGTCTGAAGCTAAAATAAAGGGAGTCTGTACAATCATACACAATTTTCAGTGAAATCTGTCAACTCTGATTGAGCAAAATCTGCAGACTGGCTCTGACTTTTGGCAGCTAGCGTTGACGTGTCCAGACTGCAAGCTGCGGCAAAAATCTGGGCAAAAGTCATGTTTTCAGCTGTGTTAAGCTGTTTCAGGAATTGTACTTGAGAAGCAAAATTGAGTTTCATTCTTGATTTTGATTTCCAAGTGTAGTTATTTAAATCACAAGAACAAATTCTCAAGCCCAAGTGAACAAAGCTCCTCTGCCAGAAATAATGTCTAAACAATGAAATGTCTTGAAATGTTCAGTCTAGTGCTTTTTTTATTCTGTCTGGAGTTAGATCACTCACTTCCTCTTTTTCTTTCATTTTTCTGTTAAAACTTGCCAAAGCAACAGTTCTTAAATAGCCCAATACGCACACTTATTAAGGGGAATTTATTTTCCTTGGATCCGCTGAGAGTCAGCATGTTGGCCGGGTCTTTTGGACATAATTGAATACAGCACTGATTTGCAGAAACTCAATATATGTCACCGCTCGGCTTGTCAGCGGATGAAGCTATCCATGTGACAGGTGTGTTTGAGTATGTTCATAGGACGTCCATCAGGACGGTAGCTCACGTACACGTATCACAGTGAGCGGACCACGGGATGCATTGCAAGGACGAGCGAGACCCTGCGCCGCTGCCACTGTAATAATAGCCACTCTGTGTCAGTGAGGCCGTGCGAAAACAAATTAGCCGGATGATTAATGAATGAGACGAACAGTTCACAGACTGTCTGCAGAGATGGGACTCCCAGTCAGAAACCGCGGCTGCCCTCAGAGCTGACATGAACCGGCCCCGTGTAAACACTGCTCTCTCAGGGCCCCCATCAATCTGACACGGACGCCCGTACGACTCCTGCTATCTGTGTGTCCTCTAAAGCCGCAGTCGTGCCTCTCATAATACCAGCACAAGATATAGTAGCGTCCATTCATGTTTTACACATCAGATATGTGACACACACCCCCACTACCTGACTGCTTCTAATGTGAGTCTACTGATCCTTAACCATCAGGAGCTGAGAACAGAAAAATCATAAAAGTATAAACCCTGCATTTCAAATACTTCATGTTGCCTCTCACCTTCTTTTTTTAAAACACTGGAATCATATGGTGAAGTTCAGTTCAGCTCGGGTTACAATGCAAAAAATGGTTTTCGTAGTCTTTTTCATTACAAGTATCTAAACATTCTTGAATCAAGATACATTTGCTTGAGATGGAAAAATGACTTAAGATATTAAGTTTTGTTTTCTAAAAAAATGTATCAAAATTAAGTGAGTTTTTGCTAAAATTGTGAAAAAATATCTGCCAATGGGACAACCCAGCCAACAGAATTTTGCTATAAGAACGTTCTCCAAATACTGAGTGTTGGTTCTGGGAACATAAAAAATGTCCAATTTTCTTGACGTTAGAGGTGATGTTCCTTAAACGTTCTTTCAACTTAATTTTGATTTAAAAATTAACATTCTAGGAACGTTGATTTGTAACATTCCAAGAACACAAAAATATCCAGTTTCCTTAATGTTAGTAGAATGTTATTTAAAGGTTAGTATGATGTTCCTGAAACATTCTTTCAATCATTCTAACACCTGCTGTGAACAAGCACTGAAAGAAAGAGAAATAAGAACACAAACTACAGCTTTCTTCAGCCACAGCCTTAGATGACCTGAAATAAAAGACACTAAATCTCTCAAGATCTGATTAAACAACTCCACAAACAGCATTATCAGCTTCACTTACAGTATTACTAAGCAGATTGACTTTATTTCTGTCACACCTCTACAGAAGTTCTTATTGAGAATTAACAGAGGTTTAGATGTTGATGTCTTATTGAAAATATTTAGTTTGAGGTCACTATCATGGAGATCAGTGTTTCTTTTAGTTGGGCTCTTGACCCTTGACTTTTTTTGAGTTGCTTCTTTTGCAGCAATTGCAGGTGTTTTCAGAAAACATTTCTGCGTTGATAAAGCAGATCAACATGTCTGTTTTAATAATAGACAAATGACTGTTATTAAACTTAAATCAAAATTAAGTTGAAAAAACATTTGAGGTACATCATACCTTTTAAAAATGTTCCTCTAACGTCAAGAAAACTGGATATTTTTTATGTTCCCAGAACCAACACTCAATATTTGGAGAACGTTCTTATTACAAAATTCTGTTAGCTGGGAAGAAAACGTATTCGTTTCCACACATGGAAGTGGCCCAGAATGGAATTTAGTGAACGCTGTGTCTTGAGGAGTGCTCACCTGCTTTTGCAACAAATTCAAACACTTTTATTACTGTGAAGGACGTCTGAAGGATAAGAAGGAAACTACTCAGTCAAGGCCATTCAGAGGGCACACAGAAAACATACAGTGTTGCAATCAGCCATTTTTATAAAACTGACCTGGAGTCAAACCTGCCTTGTATGGTTGTTGTGAATGTATTCTGAATACTTTCAGACTTTTGTATTTTCTGGTGGTCTAATGCCACAATACCATGTCTTCAGTATCACAGCGGTCTATATCTATAAATGACATGGATCTCTGGAACCCCTGATTTAGATCATTTGACTGTCCATTTTAACTTACATATGTATGTATCTTTTCTATCATTGCATTGATGGTGTGCTCCACCATTTGTATCATCATAATTGCTTTTAAACCCATAAAACATGCTGTAGCCATGAGCGTACAGGTTCAGCATGCGGCCTTGTTGCAGCAAAGCTTATTAAACTGTAGTCAGTCTGGTTCATAACATGACGGCTAATGGTCCCGCTCAGCCTAGCCGCTCACATTAACTGCGCTCATCCATGAATATTTGGACAGATTCAGTAAATCTCCTCGCGGGGCCAGAGCACACATTACTCCGATGATAATTTGTGGTTTTTGTGAATGTTCAACAGTCCACATTGAAGCGCGGTGAGCTCCTGCAGTGCTCATTCCACTAAAAAACATACAGGAAATATTTGAACTCTCCTTTCCCCACATTTACTTTGGCTCTCTTTAGTCAACATTTCTTTTCTGAGTGTGTTATGTAAACTCACTTGGAAACATAGGAGGAAGAAAAATACCCTCTAAGTTTAACAGTATTAACTACCATCACTGAAACATCAGCTACAGCATTTCAACACCATTTCTAGAATTTGGTTGGGATTATTAAATTGTGATATTAAACTTTATTTCAACAAATCTCTTGGTTACACTTTATTTTAAGGTGCCCTTGTTACAGTGTAATTATACATTTAAATGACTGAGTAGTATTAATTAACTACATGTACTTACTATATGGTTAGGGTTAGGATGAGGGTTTGGGTTAGGATTACTTCTATGTAATTATGCATAATGTATTGTTATTATAATAGTAAGTACATGTAACGTGTTACAAGGACACCTTAAAATAAAGTCTGTGTAACAAAGTGTCAATGTTCAAACATGATTAAAATATTGTGAGTTTAAACAAATACAAATAAAATGTGCTGAGTTTCTGTAAGAGAAAGTGTTGAAGGTGATGCTTTTTAGTAAATAATGACTTAATTTTTGGTCTGTAAGAGATGTTACTTTCGCCACCATTTTATCAGTCAGTGTGCTGCACCTTTAAGCAGTGCTATTTCATTGTGCACACAGACAGAACGTGTTTTGCGTTGAACAGCTGATATAAACCTTGCAGCTTGTGAATAAAAATAGAACATAACTACATAGTAGTGAGCCAGTCCCATCTGACTTCTCCACGCCAGACATTTTGGGGCAGGTTACACCAGGTATACCAACATTTTCAGACCACAGCATCACTGAGAATAGCAGGGTCAAAGCTGAAGGTCAGGGCTCCTTTTATCTGAGTGTGTTTTAGTGTCAGACAGCAGTGTGAGTAAGAGTGAGGCGGCACAGCAAACAGGATGTGTTGGCCAGGATCAGGGGCCAGACTAGCACCCTGGTGCGAGTTTTCAAGCCACCGGGGAGAATTTCCATTCCCAGAGTGCAGAGGTGATGTCAGAGCACAGCGTCCCGCTGGTGTCTGCCTGCTGACTGCTGAGAGACGTCCAGTAGACGGACACCCTCTAGAGTGCACACTGTGAAGTGCACTCAGCTCATCCGGAAATGTGCTCGAAATTACTCCTTCTGAATGCACAATATTACCCAGTGGAAACCACAGAATTAGCAAGTGGGTTTTCATTACATAGCACATAACTTTTGCAAATCTATGAAAAATGGACAAACTTAAATTTATATATTTAGTCCACCTGAATGCATTACAGTGAAATATCCTTATTGTCAGGATTACACATGTAACCCTTTCACAGTTGGATTTTCTCATCTCAAAACATGTCATCATGTGCTCAGTTTTCCATATGTGGGTGTTTTTAACTGTGTGTATTATATATTTTTTTCATTCCTTTTTTACGGTGTATTTTACAATCCTGAAGAGACTGCTTTGTGTTTTGGGAGCCGAAGGCAATTTGTGGGAGAAGTTTTATATTATCCATGCCTGTGTATTTAAAGCTATCGTTATCTATTGTTGGCGGTGTAATGCAGTGCACAGCTTGTCAGATTTTTGTCCAGTCTGCGTATGGTGAATTAAAGTGCTGTAAACACCATAAACAACATACTTCAAAATTGCAAATATGAAGATTGATACTGATTGATACTCCCTGGTCAAGCGGGGTGACTACAGAAGGGCCTCTCGCTGTGGGCGTCTCCAGACTGCGGCTCTGCTCTGGGGGGTTTTGGCCATGTGAAGGGCTGCATGTTTTTACTGAGCTGCGGTGGAGGCCGGCTCCTGTTGGTAATGAAGGCCACTGGGGCCGTGAGGGGTGTGGGGCTTTGGATAACTTACTCTTTTGTGTACACAGAGCTGCACTGTGTGGGTGTTTCTTCAACTATGGGCACTTTTGGCCCTCTGGGCTAAAAAATCTCTCTTAAACACACTTTTCACACTCTCATTAGTTTATTTAATTTGTCTACTAACAAAGTTCAACAGTGAACATACATTAATCAATCATATGATTTAGTCAGTTTTGTCATTTTTTTTAATGCCACCACAATGCCATTCTCACCACATCTCACATTAAAAACACTGTCTTATTGGAAATAAGTGCCTTTATCTACATTTTTTGCAAAACTATACAGTACCTATACATAAAATTCACTGCAGTTTCCAGCTGAAATGAACACTAGTAGCAGTAAAAACAGACATCTTTTTTTCCTTTTCACACAAATTATGACTACGTGAGCAGGTCATTGATTAATAAAGACTTATTTTTGCGCAGTTCCTTGCACAACACTATGCTATGACTTCAGAACACTGTCATCATAGTGCATGGTTTGTAAACTGTAGTGTAATTTGTAAACATGTTGCATGACATTTGCATCACATAACCAGCTCCATATGTTTGGCTTTTCTGACATAGTAAATGTGCTTAGTAGCGCACCCGGTACAGCATTACTAGCTATGTGGAGCGCTCAAGTATGAGTTCTGTGAAACACTATTTACAATAAAAGAGCTCAAAGACTTGTAGAAGCAAGCTAAAATGTGCTTTTAAGTATCGGTTAGGTAGGGTTTAGATGGTACATTATTTTTAAACACAAATGCAGATAAAACTGAAACTTTAAGTGCCTGATGAAATACCTTTTATTTAATTACTCAGTTCGGTGTAGGGAGGAACAGGAACACGCAGATGAGGACATAAACTCAAATAATAGTCTTAATGTAGACATCAAGGTAGGACAAAGCAAGACAAGGCAGGACTTGGGGACAGGATACACCGGGGAAGTAACGAGTAGACCAGACGAAATCAAACTCAAAAGACAGGACTAATATACGCAGGGTAATTAACACATAATGAGACAAACACAGCTGGAACATACTTAACTAATAATGACATGAAACAAGGACAGGAAACAAACCATATATGGACACAAGAGGCGGGAACACATGACACACACAACAGAACCCTGACATAACTCCCCCTCCCGAAAGGCTCGTCCCGAGCCTTAACAGTTCCATCGGGGAGGGGGGGTGGGTGCTCTGGAGGCCCCTCAGGACAAATACGGACAAGAACACAGGACGGGGACCTCCAGAGTGGAACAGACAGACAGGGACCATGGCGGAGCTGGGAGCTCTGGAAGCCATGGCGGTGCAGGGAGCTCAGGAGGCCATGGTGGAGCTGGGAGCTCTGGAGGCCATGGCGGTGTAGGGAGCTCTGGAGGCCATGGCGGTGTAGGGTGCTCTGGAGGCCATGGCGGTGTAGGGAGCTCTGGAGGCCTCCAGGCCATGGCGGTGTAGGGAGCTCTGGAGGCCATGGCAGATGGTCTTCGGGGCCCTAGCCTCGGTCCCCTCGGCCTGGCCCCTAACAGCCGGAACTCTTACTACCCCCCCCAAAATTTCCCTGGGGAAGTGAGGGGGTATCAGGAGCCTCCGGGCTAAACAGACAGGACAAACAAGACAGGGAAGCCCTCCAGGGCCAGACAGACAGGACAGTACAAAACAGGAACGCCCTCCAGGGCCAGACAGACAGGACAGGACAGCCCACAGGAACCAGAAGCCCTCCTGGGCTGGCTTGGAGGCTGAGGCTTCATCTGGGCATGACCAGGAGTCAGAGGCCCACACAGGGTCCCTCAGCAACAGCCTCCATATCCGCGACAAGGGGGCAGGCGGCTAGAATGGCCTCCATGGCCACAACAAGAGGAGCCGCCTGCCCCAGACGAGTCTCCATGGACAAGACAAGACAAGGTAAGTTTAAAATGTTCCTGTGGGCACAACAAAACAGACACACGGCACTCCTGGCCGTGACATGTGGACTTGATCCACGGGGCTAGGGATAGCGGCGGCCAGCGGGCATGAGTCAGCGCCAATCCGGTGGGCTTGAGTCAGCGGCAATCCGGCGGGCATGAGTCAGCGGCGATCCGGCGGGCTTGAGTCAGCGGCGATCCGGCGGGCATTGAGTCAGAGGCGGGCCGGCGGGCATTGAGTCAGCGGCGATCCGGTGGCGTGATCTCCCGCGAATGGCGCGCCTGGGGGAGCGGCAACCCGGGAACCAGCCGGCGGGCTTGGGAGAGCCACCGCCGGCGGCAGATATCTCCCGCGATCGGCGGGCATGAGGGCATCGTGGCCATTGGACTCGTGGCACTCGTGGTGATCCTGCCGAACTCCCACGCCCTCTTGCAGTGGGCTATGGCGGGATTACGAGCGGCGACTTCCTTGCCGCGGGACAGACACAAACAGACAAAACTCAGGAACAAAATAAAAACTTTCAAAAACGAAAACAAAACGAGGTGAAGGGGCGCCGCTTACTGGTTTAGGTCTGGTCTTCTGTCACGGTGCACACACGAGAGGAACAGGAACACGCAGACGAGGACATAAACTCAAATAATAATATTTAATGGAGACATCAAGGCAGGACAAGGCATGACTGACATGGACAGGATACACCGGGGAAGTAACGAGTAGACCAGACGAAATCAAACTCAAAAGACAGGACTAATATACGCAGGGTAATTAACACATAATGAGACAAACACAGCTGGAACATACTTAACTAATAATGACATGAAACAAGGACAGGAAACAAACCATATATGGACACAAGAGGCGGGAACACATGACACACACAACAGAACCCTGACAGGTGTATTATCCAATATTGGCATGTATTTAAATATAATATAGTGACAATATACAATATGGAGTCTATCCCAGCATCTCTGGACAAAAGCAGGTAAACCCTCTGGATATATGGCCAGTCCATCACGGGGATGACACACAATAACTTGTACTGGTCATACCAACCACCCCTAAAAATCTCATGTATAGCACATCAGTTGTTCCTGATTACAAAAATAAATGTCATAGAATAAACCTTTGCCTAAAATTTAGTATATTGTATGCAAAGGTAAATATATGCAGGACATTTCTGGTAAAGCATGGCTTAAATCATTTCAGAAAGTCTTTTTTAAGTCAGGATGGGAGTATTTGAGCACATCTGTTGTAAATGATTTAACATAAAATGCTAGTGCTGAAAAGCAATGAGCTATGAAGCGTTGCCTTGTCTGCTTTTAGAGCTCATCATTCAATTCAGATTTGGAAAGCAAAACTGTCTTCAGTCTCCTAATTCACTCTGCCAGTGAATTACCAGTGCTAAAATATGATGATGATATGAAAAGCTGCTGTAAGATTTTCTAAGAGTCTTGGACTAAGAAAATCCTTAAATTAGGTTTTTTTCTATGCCTGCTGCAAATATATTTCAATAGTCACAGAAGCTCTTTGGCCCTTCAAAAGCCCTGATGTGTGCCAGTCTGAGCTTTGCTTAATTTTAGCTAATCTTAGCTAAGTAAATCATAGGACCTTAAAATATATGCACTGCACTTTACAATTTTAGAATCACTATTAAATGTTAAATGTTTTAGAAGAAATTCAATATTTTATTTCCAAAGGATGCATTAAATTGATCAGAAATTACAGTAAAGACTTGCAACAACAGATATTCAGGCCTTCTTGCATTTATTTAGCAGTTCAGCTTAAGGTTCATCACATGCTTTTTTTTTTTTTTAGTTCTTTAGGAGTTCTTGAGGAGTTTTATATATATATATATAAAACATAAAAAATAATCTGACAGTCACAAGAGTGAGAATGATCAGAAATATCTGTGAGCTATGCACAGGTTTTTGGTGGCCATAAAGAAGCCTCATGGTTGTCTCTAGCAGTGACCGTGATGTAGCCGCTGTTAATGTAGCACAACCTCCCTCTTCCCCAGCTCCCGTTCAGGAAATAACTCCCTTTCAGTCATACCTCAGTCCCCCAAAATCAAACTGCGGGTGCTAGTGAAATACTGGACCTGGATTTTCAGTTACACTTGATTTTACAGTATGTGTAATTACAGTGTACTTACCCCAGAAAGTACTGGTAGTATGAAGTAACTACATGGGTTTAGGTTAGGTTTAGGGGTAGGTTCAGGGTCAGTACCTAGTTATTACCCAGTTATTGTAATTACTAAAATAAGTACATAGTATGTACATGTGGAATAGGACAAAAAAAAATAATGTCATCAATGCTATCCAATCGGTCATCCACCAGTATCCACCAATATGCACTAGCTAATGTAGTGCATACTCAAAATGCATTTGAGTACACATCCCGGTCATTTAACGCTGGATGGTACTGTTTTTTGGTACACTCTTGGAAGAGGTTTGATCTGTATCTTGCATGGTTGTACCAATCAGAGACCAGTGTGTACATTAAATCTGTTTCTGGCTTAAGGACATTCACAATGATTGTCCTGAATGAAACAATCATTAATATGGTGCTATGATGGCCTTTAGTAATGATTAGTAGCATCAGTACAAGATCTATCTTTCTAAAAGTAGCCTTTCATTGTGATTATAGCATTGTAAAAGCCCATCAACCACCATCCATTTCCCTCCTTTGATAGGCAGCACACCCATCCAGAAAGAGCCAGGCCTGATAGTACCTCCTGAAAGAGCAATAAATTTAAGTCTTCTTTTTGCTTAGTTACCTCAAAACTTAATTCAGTTTAACAGGTTCAGACATTATACTGCTTTGGTAGCTCAGTTGCCTGTCTGCAAGCAATTTGTTTAGGAGGAACTACCGGACAGAAACTAGGCTAATGTCTCAATTCAGACTGACCAGACAGGCCAGTTTGACATCCATGAATGCACGTTCCAGCGCCTGGCACGCAAAGCACAGTCCATCTTTCAGAAAGAGACTCAGCAAAGCCAGCAGACATTCAAGAATTTCATATTTTAATGGAGTAGGTTAAAAGGTGTTTTATTGCATATGTAATACAATCCTGTACAAACATAATGAAAGGTAAACTCTAATTTCCAAAGACTCCTTGAAAAGTAAAGGGAGAGCGACACATGCAATATTGATATTACAAGTACTATTTTTCCAGTGTAGAGAACAGCCATTCCTACTTCCATGTTTAAAAATAACGTATGCCAGCAGTCTGCTTGTTATTCTTGGAAGCTGTGACACAGATTCTCTTATCAAAGCTTGCCTTGCACTGACATTTAGTCCTGTTGATGTTGGCACATCTGGGTTTGGGTTCAAGCATAGCTTGAGTTTGAGCTCTGTGCTCTAAGTTTTGCCTTGGGTCTACCTCAAATTCTAATACAAATGTACTTCACCTATTTATCATGCCTTTTTGTGTGTATTCTGTTTTATTTCCAGATCTAAAAACAAATGAAGAAGCAGCAGAAACAAGCAAAAGAAGCATTACTTACACATTGTGAAATTGCTAAAAAAAAAAATGTTGGTGATGGCTAGCAACTTTACCCAAAAAAAAAATGCTGGCGATGAAAGTGTTAATTGGACAAATTATTGAACAAAGACATGTGTGGAAGATAAACACGCAACGACAGATAACCAAACACACAAAACATTATAAAAGACAAGAGAGCACATAAGTATAAACATCACAAAGTAAAAATATCCTGATATTGTATGGAGTGCCACAAGGCTCTGTCTTAGGCCCACTGTTGATATTCATGCTCAAAAAACACAATCAATTTTGATATGGCTTCTAACTGCTTATTAATTTCTTGTTTTTGTTGGATAAAGTGGTTAACATTATTCTGAGGAAACAAACCACAGCTATTACTATTGATATATTTACTTTTACAACTGTAGTTGTGTCAATACCATTTAAGTCATAAAAACACTTAACCACAGTTGTATACATAGAAGATTGCATTGTGGTACTTATTGAGAGTAGCATTGTAGTTGTTACACATTTTAAATACAAGGCATCCTCTGGTAGTGATGTAACAGTAAGTTATGATGAAGTTAGACTATGTACTGCTGTCATTTTTAGTATGGTAAGATATGATTTTAAAACACTCTGTTTTCCCTATGCACAACACAACCTACTGAATGTGTCAACAACTGGTCCCTGCCACTGTGAGCCTGGTCTTTGGTCTGGGCCCCATACAGAATAATCACCGGCGCCAAACTATAAACGCTGCGTGCTTGCCAGGTTGACATCGAGGCAGCCAAGGTTACAGGTTGGCAAGAATTTAAATCTGCGTGGTGGTGCTAACAACAAGCATGTTGAGATTACCAGGAGAAAATGGAGTGCCAAACTCTCAGCTAGTCAGCCACCACAGGAAATATTTTGGGACAAAAAGCGGCAGCTTCTGAGAGGAGCGTTCCGCAGCAGCAAGGCAGTCCTAGACTGGAGGAGATGACTTTCGGAGAGTGATGAGGAGTCGATAGTAAAAGGGCGAAATCCCACAAGCATAAGAAGACTGGAACAAACGTTTCATTCCACATGTAGCCGGCCAAGTATGTATTGGATGTCACCAATGCAACAGTCACGCGTGGCCTTGTTGCAGGGGTACAGTAAGAGAGCAAGACGCCAAGTCTGGAGACAATCAGAGGAACAGCACAAGCAGTGTTTAAATGGGACAGCAAGTAAGACTTGTGCGCCAGTAAGTCTGTGGTGGTTGGATGCAGAGCGGCTAAACTGCTTGGTGTCCCGGCGTAGAAGCAGACCAATGGTTTATCATTGCCCGGTTGAGGTCTGCCTGGTGCGGAGGTTGTCAACATGTTTTATCTGTCAAACACCGGCCATCCACACACTTCGTTGTGCTTTGGTCTGGGTGCTGGCACCAATTGGTGAGGTCTCAGGTAGGGAGATACCTCGCCATGGTGGCGCCCCTTGTGTTTATTCATCTTTATATGTGTGTCCGACATATCCGTACAAAATTCACACACCTTTCAATTTTGTCTATAGGACAAATGAATGGAGAATCTAAAATTGAATTCTGAGAAATGCCCAAGTGTCAACTTTTACTTTGATAACCCTATAGAGAGAGTCACGCTCACTTTAACCCTCAACCTTTCCAATTAGTAAAAATTGCATTTTTTGAAATTTCGCCAAATTATGTGTTAGGTGGCCCCCTAAATCTCAATGGTTCCTCAAAACTTTGCAAAAGTATTTTTAGTTAATTGGAACAAATGAAGCCAGCCAAATATATTTTGATTAAAATTTCTCATATTTGATGCACCCTTACAGTTCAACTTCTAACTGCTTATTCTTTCTTCATTATTCTTATTAGTATTGATATATTTACTTTTAAACCAATACCCATAAAAAAACACTTATTGTGTACATAGAATTGCATTGTGGTACACACAGGCATCCACCCTGCTGTCATTTTTAGATGTTTTTCCCATGTATGAATGTGTCTACTGTGATACAGAATAATTATAAAATGTTGACTCTTACAGGTTGGCAAGAATTTAAATCTGGTGGTGGTGGCATGTTCCACAAACTCTCAGACACAACAGGAAATTTTTGGTTCTTTCTCCTAATCAAGTAAAAAAGGTTTGTATATGTATTGGTGGTCACGGGGTATAAGATGAGATGTTGAAATTAAGACTTGTGTAAGTCTGATTAAAAGTGGTTTAGAGGTCCCCGGAGCAGTCTGTTCCACACACTTCGTTGTAAATCTAGGTAGGGAGATACATGGTGGCATTCATCTCTATCCGCAACACCTTTCAAACACTGGGGAAGTCACACTCACTTTTTCCAGTATTTCAAATTAACCGTGAGGTGAAGTGATTTATATATTTACAGTTCTACTCTAAGAAACCACATAAGAATTACATGAACTGCCTGTCAAGACACAATTTAATCGCTATAAGTGACAAATCCTATACTGATATGCAACAAAACACTGGGGAAATGTCTAGTGAGGTTGATTCTGAATAAGGAGGTCTCGGTGGACTCCTTCAGCCTTTGGGCAGTAAAGGAACAGTGGCACTCAGTGTGGTTAGCATTTACCAGCCACACCACCAAGAGCAGCCCTGTGTGGTCTGACAGAGGAGATATGAATGTACAGTTCTTTATGGACAGAGTGCCTCTAATGAACTTTTGGAATCATCAGTCTACTCAGCCTGCTATGACAAGAGACCTGTGTACAGATTGTCAGGTTTCAGATGCGAGTCGGTTCTCTGTACTTCTATATTTCATTTAACATTTACATTTAATCATTTAGCAGACGCTTTTATCCAAAGCGACGTAAATGAGGAGAACTAGAAGCAATCAGACCATCAGAGGAACAGTATACAAGTACCATGAATCTCAGTTAGTCAGCAAAGTACACATAGCAAGGATTTTTTTTTTTTTTTTTTTAAATAGTAGGTAAGTGTTAGTATTAGTTAGTCAGGTGCTGAAAAAAGATGTGTCTTTAGATGTTTTTTGAAAATGGCTAAAGACAGCTGTTCGAATTGAGATCGGGAGGTCATTCCACCAGCTGGGCACAGTCCAGAAAGGCTGAGAGTTTTGGTATTTTGGGATGGCACCACAAGACGTTTCACTTACAGAACGCAAGCTTCTGGAGGGGCGCATGTTTGATAGCAAGTTTAGTAATTGGTGCAGTGCCAGTTGTGGTCTTGTACAAACTGTACCTTGAATTTTCGAGCGGCTTTTAGCCAGTGTAACCTGAAAGGAGGGGTAACGTGCTTTTTTCGGCTCATTAAAGACCACTCTGTTGCATTCTGACAGTTGCAGAGGCTTATAGTACATGCGAAGGCCCGCCAAGAGAGCATTACAATAGTCCAGTCTGGAGAGAACAAGAGCTGAAAGGAGTTGTGCCTTGCTCTGACAGGAAGGGCCTACTTCCTAATGTTGTATAAGGCAAATCTGCAGGACCGGGCCGTTGTAGAATATGTTGTGAAGCTTAACAAGAAACCCAAGGTTCCTGGCTGTCCTGGAAGGAGTTATGGTTGACGAACCCAGCTAGAGAAGTTGTGGTGAAGTGATGGGTTGGCAGAACACGAGCAGTTCTGTCTTAAATAGTGAAGGTGATGGTCTCTCACTAGAAATTCACTCAGAAGGCTGCAAGCGAGCAGTACCGTCGGATCATCTGTTGGAATGAGAAGTGGTTGAGTGTCCAATAGCAGTGGTAGGAAAAGCCATGCTTCTGAATAACCGATCCTAATGCCTGATGGAGAAGAGAAGTGGTCCAAGCATGAGCCTTGAGGAACCATATTTCACTGTACTCCTCAGGATCAATACATTTGTTCTAAACACCAGAACAGAATTGAAAGGCTTTAATTTTTATGATTTAAAACATTTTTTTTTTTTTCAAAGGTTGCAGGTGCATTACATGGGTGAACCTCCTACAGAGTTGCAAGAAACCTAGGCCTATCATAAATAGTCCTCACTTTGAAAAGTAAGTGTGGTCAACAACCCTAGAAGTGCCTCCACACTGGGATAGCAAGATTTCTTACTGCAACCTCCTGCATAGATCCCGTTGTCAGAAGTGCCTCTTAAAGCTTAATCAAAGAATCTGATGTTGGAATGCAGGAATAATTGGTAGTCGAGATAGTTAGTCATGCTTCAACTCCAAGAAAGCACAACTGGAAAATGATTCATTTAAAGAAAGCAGAACAATTAGGTCTTGTTTCAGTGTATGTATTATTTTAAACGGTGTATGTTTTTCACTTCATTTGCTCCAAGAGACCTTTTATTCATTAGTGCTTTGTATAATGGACACCAGTCCAGAGCAATAGCAGCAAATTAATTCATTGCTTGACCCTGGAGGCTGAACAGGGGGTTTTCGTCCCGCACCCTGGAGATTAATTTTGCTTAACATATTCTGACAGGAAAAGCCTACTAGTAGCCAATGCAGCTTTTACAGGGGTCACAAGTATTCTCAACTGAACACACCCAATCTTTCAGTGGCCCAAGCACAGTAATCCTGTCAACACATACTGTAGTTACAAGAAGTCCCGCCTCTATGGCCATAAATTGGTTCAGTTTCATTTTTAAATCAATTATAGGAATAGATCAGTTGTGCAGCATTTTGCAAAGGAGCTTGAAAACATCAAATTAATTTTCTTCCAGCTAGTGGTGGGCGATAACGCAGTGAATGAATATTTTTTTTCTATGAACGCTATGAGTGATACATCATGACACATAAAAGTGAGAAAAAAATAAAATAAAATGGAAAAAAATCAGTTCTGGTTGTAAAATATTCACACTTTAGATGACATATCAATAAGACCACTGGTGTCACAGTTACAATAGTGCAAGACTTCATATCGTTCATGATGGAACTGCATAAAAGACGCAAAAGGGTGACTGTTTAGCTTGGCCACGCGTCCCACCATGGCCAATCAGACAATGAGGCATGGGTATATGGAGCTGGCATTCATGCACACCATTTCCTTATTCCTCAACCCTGAGCTGGACTGCAGCCCAGAACCTGTTTGGAGCAAAACCAGCTGCATGTTCAGTGCATGCAGACTAACCATTTAGGTTGGCAAAGAGCTAAGTCCTTCTGACTGGAAATTCAGCACAGACGACATGTACATGATTGAGAAGAATGGCTGCTCCAGGCTCGTGCTGTCCATCCCAAAACTGGACACATTTCATGGATAAAGGTCATAGTGGAAAATAGATTAATTGTTATCCACACAGAACGAGTACAGTCAGCCTGGGGGAATAACTGATCCCTTTGCGCACATGGACATTCGCAGATGTGGCCTCTCCATGATATCCTGCCATTGTTTCTCTGTACTAAAACCCCCATTTTTAATTGATTAAAGGGTTGTTAGACATGACTTACACCCCAGAGCACCTTATTGCTCTTATAAAATGGTATTACATAATGCAAATATTAAAAAACTCTCAGTTTATGAAGTAAAAGTGGAGCAGACCTGTCCCTGGCATGTCATGACGACAACATTAGGTACCAGTATAGAAATCCTTGAATGAAATAATGCATTAAACAAACCTGAATTCACTGCACACACAACCTAATTCTGGTTCTGGTAATCGAAGAGAGTAGTAATTGCGTCTTCAACAGCACAAACATGTGAGTAAACATTGCAACTTGCGTCATTTCTTGAGAACAATATTCCTGTTGAGCCTGAGGCACAGAATAAAAAAAAAAAACATTCATCATTTTAAATAAACAAACTACAGGACATTATAGTGGCTGCTTGAATCTCTTGCAATAATTAGGCCATTGGCAGACACAGTTATAATGGGGAAAAACTAGGTGTTAAGAGGCCTTCAGGATACGAGCGGTGACCTGCAGAGGTGGTGGTTCGCTGGAGCTGATAAACAAGTAAACGGCAAACATAACCCCAGACTCGCTGCCTTTAAGAGGGATTTACACTAGCAGATTTCCAGGGCCACCATCAGCACTGACAGTTTAATGCACTTGAAATGTTGACTGCTTTAAGAACAACCTTTGGGAAAGACTGCTACTTATTATTGTTCGCATGCACTGATTCTTTAATCAGCTCGCAGCATTGTACAAACCGTTATTTTTAATAGCGTGTTAATGTCAGGCCGTCAGAGTTCAGCCCAATGCTGAGAAAGCCTGTGTGAAGCACATTAGTGACTGGAAAACACTGAGATCACCAGCACCAGCGTTAGCTGCCGTAACAGACACCTCTGGAGTGACAGGGTTTCTTCCTCTCCGTGTGGCCACAGAGCACAGGACAAAGTGCCATTTCATGTGGTCTCCACACGGCACCACAGAGCACTTTGGGTTTGCGTGTCTGGAAATTAGGCTACGAGGTGGCAACAGAACACCACCTCCCTCTTTCACAGGGCAAAACGGAAGTATTTATGCCTTTGACATTTAAGTCATTTATTGTGGAAATATCCTCTAGGCATCAGATTACTCTTAGCTAAATTTGTTTTACTGTGAGCTACGAAGTCAAAAATAAGACATGAACTGATTCTGTCAATTTAATAAAGATGTGTTCGTAACTCGTTTATTTTAATTGTTTTTCTCTTTAGTGGACATTAATACTATCATTACCATGTTACTTATTTATTTTTTTAATCTTCTTAAAATCACTTTTGAGAATAATTATTATTACTGTAAGTTTAGTCACTAAATTATACATGGCAAAAGCTAAAAGGTACTTGACATACAATCTGCCAGTTATGTTCTGCCTCTATATCTAAGATTGAAGTTGTTTTCTGGAAAGTCAATGCAAAGCAGACCACTGGAAAAAACTGACCAAAACCACTGCTGACTCATCCTGCACTACACAGATATCTGTGCAATCAAATGCCCTCCTGAATGAGAATGCAAATTACCCATACAGTTCTTAACTTTGTGGTAGTTTGGGTTAAATGATTTAAATTAAAGCTTATTAAAGTTGTCACTCTACCTCAAAACGGTTGCAACAGTCATTTGCATGTGCTAAAAAGATATTAGGCCAACATTTACGTCAAATATACTAACTGATTGTTTTGAAATGTTTTTAAAGTCTGCATATGTTCATTGTTTTTGTGACCTTTTTGCTATAATTATGTCACAGTGGTGTCAGATGTGTGAACATTCTTCAATAACTCTATATTTTCCACAGAAGAGGAAAGTCTTATGGGTTTGAACTGATGTAAAGGTGAGTAAATTATTAATTTTTGGTAGATCTGTGCCTTGACTAACACTTTGTGAATGTGGAAGTGTTGTGTCTTTCTCTTTTCTGGAATTCTTCACTGCACTACTGCAAAACTGCAATCTTATTTTGTTTGTGTTTGGTGAATCGATTTCTAAACCCTCCTTCAGGCTCTCAATCTGTGTTTGGGTTCTAGAAGAGCCTCCCAACATTTCATTCCACACAGCCTGTCTCTTCACATCTCCCAGCCTGACATGAGGTCTCGTGCTGCACTGACAATATTAATTACAGACTAATTAGAGCAAAGAAAACAGAGGTTCATATTCTTATTTTGACTGAAAAAGTAAGCTTATTAACCTGGCAGAGGGGCTAGGAGGCAGAGAGCACAGCTCCTCACAGTCCACGCTGCTGTTCTGGAGGAAGCCCTCGGTGACAGGAGACACATTCCTCCACTTGAGTTTGTGTGTTTTGGAGCCTGTCGGGTCTCGCCATTGTTAGAGCATGACCAGGCCACCGGAGTAGGACTTAATTATACAAACATCCAACCATATGACGTGATTGACATGTATAATTCTCCTAAACGCCCGATTCAAAGGTGTGGACAGTAATTTGTTATGACAGGACTCACTCCAGGGTGTATCAATGTGGTGACTATTTCTTATTTCCATGGAGGTCAAGTATCTGCCTGTAAGGAAGCAAAAACCTGCTCGGTTTGGTTTCACACTCCAGAATTATGCAAATAAAGAAACCAAGCTTGGCGAGAAGTGATTAGAAAGTGATTGGGCCTTTTCACGTAATTGTATTCTCATAATTTATCTGTAATATTATTTCTAGAGGTTTCATTTCAGATGTAATCCAAATAGTCCAATAGCTGCGTTTCCATTACCCTTCAAATTGCGCAAATTAAAATTGTGAATTGAAAATACGCCTAATGGAAACGTGTCAATTTCACAAAAACTCCCTTCATGAGTTCACACTTACATATATTAGCACGAGTAAGGTAATGCGTATTTGGCGAGTATGGTAATGCGTAGTTGGCGTACTGTCCTGGGGGAGGGCTCAGAGCTCGGGAATGGCCCGAACACAGAGTACCCCCCAATAGTGGTGAGAACTCTAGTGAAACCTCTTGAGTGGAGAAGGGGCGGTGGAGGAATGCTGATTAACCGTTAAATGAACAGAGGTATGCCAGCTATATTTATATCCTTGCATTAATTTTGACCTTGATTGCGTACCACTTGTGTTTTAATTAGGCTTAGTATCTGACGTGCTTTTCTCCCGAACTTTTGTAAAAAAAACATCATATTCAGGGTGCATCTCAATAAATTTTAGAATTCGTGGAAAAA